>CAMZMU010000035.1:20771494-21219956 GCA_947311845.1 Poa pratensis
ATGATATTTTTTGGGTTTTTATGATGATGCAAGATGGAAAAGTGTTTTTGTATTTTCGGATTTAAAATGGCAGAAATAGCAAGTGGTAAAAGTGGTTGGAAAGGTGTTTCTTATGATTAAAAATGGACCGGGTTCATGGTTTCACAAATGCACTCTCTCTTTAAAAGTGGTGTGGCAGACAATGGACATAGAGTTGACATATGAGATTGCAACACAAAGTTTGATATCAAGTTACTTTATATGGGCATCACGTCCTAACATAGAGACCTTTTGGTTATTAGTCTCACTTATACTCACCAAGATGCGAACTAAATCATAACACCTCAGTAATTAAGATGACTCAGAGTATAGCAATAAGTTTCATGACATGAAGTGAAAATAAGAACATGCTGGATCTAGTCATAGAGAAGAGCTTGATCACCCTCACCCGCAGCATGGTATTTTTGTTTATCCCTAGTGAGGTAACAAAGTAAGGTAAACACCCAAGTGGATCGCGATATTAAGTTGTCAGCTTACCGCACTCACCACTCCCCGTTACTCCAACTAATGCACACATCACCCCACACACGCTCTCATAAACATGCTTGATCATAACAAGTAGACAAGAACGGGGTACATAATATGCATCTATACTCATAACTGAAACAAACATTGCAATCTCAAACATATATTAACTCAAAAAGATCCACCACATAGGTATTACAAATATGACCGTAATCATGTTCAGCAGCTCATACGGTACTAATTAGTGAAGCTCAAGAGAGGAGAGATACATAAGTTACTTCCACAAACCCATAGTCCAGAGGTGGACTACTCCCTCTTCATGGAGACGGTGGAGTCGATGGAGAGATGGAGACCACCCGGCAGCGCCCCGCCGGAGTTTTCCCCCTCCAATCTGCAGCTCCTATCTCGTTTTCGTGTTTCTGTGTTGGCGGCGCTTTTCGCGAGAACGCCAGGGGACCTTTTTTATAGGCGTTTTTAGGTCAAGACGAAGGTGGCGAAAGATCGACGGCTGCGGAGCCCGAGGGCCAAATGGTGGGCCCCACGCGGCCAGTACTGGCCGCGTGGGCCACCCCTTTGCCTCGGCCTCCGTTTGCTTGCTTCCTTCGCTCCGACGTCTTCCTCCTTCCAAAATATGATGCCTGTATTTTTCCATAATTTTTGGACGTCGTTTGGGTCCCTGAAACATAAAAGGAAAGAAATAGGGTTTTCTGCCTGCGCAGGGTTAATTCCATAAAAATAGGAAACAATTGATTTATTTCCTAAAATCATTAAATAACAGTAATATAACCCTTATATGATGCAAATATGATTGGAATATGTGTGATATAGTGCAAAGTTCATGTATGCATTTTACATGCATCAACATCCCCAAGCTTAACCAATACTCGTCCTCGAGTATGAAGGTGATAAAACTAACATGGGCTTTGCAATATAGCACTAACAATGGATATCAAAGATGATTGCTATGCTACATAGAGTCAAATGATTCATTCTTCAAAGGAGTAGCAATATGCAAAACAGTTTATGAAGTGATATCAAGTATTCAATGCAAGGATGTTCAATGATAGTTCACAAAGTGTAACATAACAGATAGTAATATGGACATGTATGCATAATGATAAGTTGAACATCCTACATGGTCATAGAGTGATGATGAAAATCTGAATATGTTTGGTGGACACTTTGGAAAGATGAATGTGAGAGGTAAAGCATGCATAAGTTTCATCTAACCCCAAACTCTCTACTTAAGTTAATGATTGCAATGTGGTAATACTTGGTGTCAAGCTCTCATTCCCCTATCATAGCATCTTGAATGATTATAGTTTAATGTGAGAGCAAATATGAGTAGTGTGCTTGACAAAGTAAAGGTTGGATGTCTCATGCCCCTTGAATACAAGTACCTACACCATGAGTTACTCAACTTGGAAAAGCAAGTTCAAGTTATCTATCATTGTAAGTAATAATAGTATCATCAAGAGCGTCAACTGGGGTACCTCTTGTCCCAGGATATGGAACAAGCCCATATCAAAATGACAAGACAAACAAACAAGATGAACAACCTCAACACCCTTTTTATTTACCATTGGAATAGCTTTTTATTTAAGGTGTGTCATAGATAATTCACCATAGCATGTAAGTAAATTTCCACCATGAATGATGCATGGCTTAGATTAGCGGCCCAGGCGTCTCTCTAACCATTTATACAAACTCATTTAAACTAATCATTTCCCCTCATTTCACCATGATAGGCATCCATAGACAAAAGCACATGATATCAACTAAAAGGAGCATGTTGAAAGCTTTGCATGTGACAGCACATATGGGCTAACTCCCAACCTCGGACATTTATCAAGCCACTAGCATCATAATCTTAATCACAATGGGTCATGTTTTATTTATGCAATGATAGTAAAAATGTGCATCAAGTTCGTGAGAGCTATATAACCAACTTTTCCCATGCAATCAATAACATAATCATTTTCATTCAGAGGTATAGATAACACAAATATCATGATGAACATACTCGGAATAGCATATAGCTAGTAGGTAGATATGGTGGACTCACTGGAATAACTTTGGTTGAAGGTGTTGGAAACAAGTTTTACTTGTTGGAATGTTTGGGCTAGCAAAGGGAGAGAGTTGACCATCTAGATGCATGCATGAGTGTCCATAGAACTAACTAATCCATGTTAAACAAGTAAAATAACTCAGCATCAAAACATGAATAAGTGATAGCTCTTGATAAAGCATTTGCAATTATTACTCATAAACAAGCTCATGAATCATGCAACTATATGTATCATAAAAATCAACTCAAACATCCCTTTTCCCAATATAAAAGCATCCAACATATTTCAACCCATATTTCCAGTAGCTTCCCATATAATTATATGTGGTGGTCTCACAAACTCAACAACCAAAACAAAAAGACGCTCCAAGTTTATGCGATAAAGTGTTTCGATCGAAAAACAGAAGTTGACGTGTGCAAACCGAGAGTGTGTAGGTCCAGTGGGGTTGTCTTCACATCCCCAAGCTTATGGTCTTCACCATCCTTGGATAACTCTTGGTGCATCTCCTCCAATCCCTGTGAAAAAACTTCAAAACACCGTTTCTCCATTTCTTTTCTGTGGGGTGCATTAGTAGTGATAAACAAATAGGTTTCTTGCTGCATATAATCCTTGAACAAAAATTCATATGAATGTCCAGAAAGTGTATAATGTTGTATGCCTACTCATAAACTCAATTGAATCAAAAAGATTCAAGATAAAGTTCAAAACATGCATAAAACAAAATGGGACAGAATCTGTCCAGAAAAACAGCAGCAGCAAAACGTATTTTTCTACCCTACCAAACTTTGTCAAAAATTCCGAAAAATTCATGCATACAGAGGATGAAAAGTTGCAACTACAGTTCAAATATGAGCTCATTCGGAGTTACAGAATAAGAATTAAAAATCATACCGTGCACAGATTCGTGCAGGAATAAAATCTCCGAACTCAATAAGCAACTTTTCAAACCAAATGGGTAAAACTTGGCACTTTATTAAAAACTCCAGAACTAAACTAGACACAAAGTCTCTTGTTACAGCAAGAGGACACAAAGAAAAATCACACAAAAATAACCGGGTTGCCTCCGCAAAGCGCTTTCTTTATAGCCATATAGCTAGGCTTCTTACTTGTTGTTTATCGAAGATGAAGCTCATGAGGGAGCTTAAATGATGTGCCCCTCTTCCTTGGAAGTGTTCCATGCACTTCTTGTGTGGGAACTGAAACTTTACATTCCCTTCCTTTGAATCAATGATAGCACC
The DNA here is from genome assembly GCA_947311845.1 of Poa pratensis. Taxonomy (NCBI): domain Eukaryota; kingdom Viridiplantae; phylum Streptophyta; class Magnoliopsida; order Poales; family Poaceae; genus Poa; species Poa pratensis. The sequence continues at coordinate 20,775,306 of CAMZMU010000035.1, forward strand.
TGTGGTACGAAGAAAAGTCTTCCAAGAATAATAGGACTAGAGGTTTTATTCCCCATGTCCATGATTAGAAAATCCACAGCACAAAAGTCATATGTAGCTCTACCATAACATCACTTACTTTACCTAAAGCATGTTTAATGGAATCATCAGCAAGTGCAAGTTCAATAAGCATTTTTCAATATTTTTCAACTCAAGTATTTCATATAGTTCTTTAGACAAGACAGAGACACTAGATCCTAGATCAAGTATGGCATGGTGTGTCTCTTTTCCAATAGTTACTAGCACTTTGGGGATCCATATATCCCCAAGCTTAGGTGGTATCATGGTCTCTTGGTTGTACCTAGCAATTTTCTCTTTCAAGACATGATTAGCAATATAGGAACAAAAGCCAGCTTGATTAGTGTTGATAGAAGGATCACTTGCAAACTTTGGTAGGATAGATATCAATTCATGCAAGCTACAGTTTTCTAAGTCAAGCAAAGGATCCTTAACTTCACTAAGCATTTTAACTTCTTCAATATTCTTTTTACCCCAGATTTGATGTTTACTAGGAGCCTCTTTTACATGTCTAGATGAAGAATCTTTCTTTAGCGAATCACTAACTCGAACCAACTTTTCCTCAATGTTGTTCAAATAAACATCTTTCTCAAGAAATTCTTTCTCACATAATCTCAGTTTATGCATAACATTAACCAATTCATTGTTTATTTTTGGAATAATGTTTTCAGAATAAATCACAAGTTGCTCAAAGTCTTCAATGCTTGGTAGCTTCTCTACCTTAGTTTCGAATTTTTCTTTAGATAAAGTAAGTGCCACAGTGGTGTCCTCCAACTTTTTCTTACTACCCACAAAGCTACCAAAAATTCTTCTAAATGTCATGGCAGCACAAGGTGGAGTAGACAAGACAAAACTTCCCCCAGTAGCACCATCTAAAGCATTTTGATACCAAGGGTCTATTCCATAGTAAAAGTAGAGATTAAGCTGTAACAGCCCAAAGTTGTGAACCTAAAAACCCGTGTAATTTTTTCGCTTTTGTTTTAATTGCATCATGGCATCCATTTGAAATTGTTAAACAAAACAATATTTGGTTTGGCATCATTGCAAAGTAACATGCCAAACTCGCTACAACAAAATTTCACAACAAGGAGACATTCAAAATTGCACAACACAATACTTTGACATTTCATATTTGTCAAGGAAGTTCCTAGAGCTCAAAACAATATTTTATAATTGCTTTGAAATTCCAAAGGAGCAACATCTTGAATTTGGCCAAAAATGCCTAAACCAAACTCCATGAACAAATGTTGTCAAAAACATTTCATTTGTCAACACCAATTTTTGTGGTATTGGGAGGCTACCCAAATTTTTGCAGATTTTTGTAAAATGTTTTGGTGCCTAAATAAAATCAGGGAATGTGCTGGTTTTAAATTTAAAAGGCAAAAGGACCGATCTGTGAGGAACTCAAAACTTCCAGGGGCTTAATTGCAAAACCATCATCCCTTCGTTCTGTAGCGACCGCACCGTCGCGTGCCGCCGGACCAGCTCGCCGCCGAGCTCGCCGCAGGGCCCCTTCGCTGCCCGACTGCAAGGAGAGCACGCCGCACCCGAGCCCCACCGTGCGCTGCTCCCCGTTTCCCATCTCTTCCTCCTCTCCCTGTGCTCCCCACCGAGCCGCCATGGCCGCCGCACTGCACCGCCGCCTCTCCGCCGTATGAGGCCACCCCGGGCAAATCGACGCCCACTAACCTCTCCGCCGCGTCCACCTCTACCTCCCCGCCCGAGGAATCGACCGGAGACGCCGGGGATCGACGCCGCGATCCTCTACTCCCTCGCGGCCGCCGAGCGTCGCCGCGCCCGATTTTTCCTCGCCGTCGCTGCAACCTCGGCCTCGACGTTGCTCCATCGGCTAGAGGGTGAGCACCACGTGCCGTAGAACCTCGTCCCCCTCTCCCCTCTCGCTAGCTCGCCTCGCCGTAGCACCACACGCCGTCGTGCGCCACCGTTGCCTCACGTTAGTGCCCGTGCTGGGGCTGCTAATCTTTTTCTTTTTCGGGTATTTTTCCAACCGGAGACTCCGGCCCAACTCCGGGGTCGCTCCGGACTCGATCCAGCAGCTGCCGTCGCTGGCCCAAAAATCATGCGTGAGGCCTATGCAATTATCTGTTTCCCCTCCTATTATCCATAGGTTTGTGTTGTTGGCCGAGATACTTATCCGTGCTATGTGATGCTTAGCCATGCCTAGTTATATGCGTAGCTGTACGATGGAGATATGTGTTGTTGGAAACAGGTGTGTAATGCTGAGATGATGGTGGAGAAAGGTGGTGACAGGTGATAAGATGCTAAAAAGGTGGGGATGAGAGGCCACTGAGGTTGTGGTGCTTTGTCTCGTTCTCGCCGCCTAGGTGCGAGTTCTTTACCTCCCGAACCAAGACTGAGCGTGCAACCATGCGTGAGGCCTATGCATTGCAGGAACCCTCATAGACTAAATAACTCGAGCGGGGCTAGCCAGGGTCCTCTAGTTTGAGCTTCCATTTGCGCGTGCGTGAGTTGGTGGCTGAGATGGTATGAGGATGGTGGTGTTAGGAAAATGAGTGGCCGTGGGGCGGGGTGTTGTGATCCTGGCAGTCCTACCGCCACTGATGATCCTGGAAAGTCCTTAACGAGGGAGAAGTCGACACCGCTCCCACCCAGCCGGCTCTCCAAGGAAGAGAGCTAAAAGCTAGGTAATGGGCCGGACGGTACGCGTGGCAAACATTGTACACCCCTGCAGGGTAAATCTTTTCGAAAAGCCGTGTCCACGGTTAAGGACAACTTGGGAAAGGACGATAAGATCATAGAATAACTTTAACGGAATGATTAAAAACTGGGTACTAAGGTACCACTCAAGATTGCAAGGTGAGCTTCCTCGAGGGTGATTCGGGGAGGTGCCTTTGATGAACAGGTACAGTGGTTGATGTTGAGAAAGGTGATGAAAGAAAGAGTACTTCTTACCTCTTTTAAAATACTCTGATTAGTCGATGCCATTGAGTTATGTTTTCATAAATAAAATCAGCTTTATGCAAAACAGCCTATAACTTTGAAAGCCTCATCGAGCTAAAGCTCTATATATAATCTTGCGAGTTCGTCGAACTCAACGTCGTTTGTTTTGTTTCAGAGGAGGACTTCACCGACCTCGAAGGTGGGTTCTTTGTGGACGTCGACGAGTAGTCTGGGGTTCCCAGGTGGCAGCTTGGGACATCCCGGAAGCTGGCGCTGTGATGTTTATTTGTAGGCCTCTTAGGCCATAATTGGATCTTGTTGTTTAGAACAACCTAATTTGCTTCCGCTTGTTGTAATGTTGGGTCTGTGACCTCTGGTTGTCATTTGCTATCTTTCTCTATTATAAGAGTTGAACTATATGATTTGTGTCGTAGAGTCTGTGATGTGCCAGTTGTTCCACAAGTCTTGATCTCTCTATTATACATTGAGGGTTGTGCCTGTGTTAAGGCATCAATCGGGGTGTTGCGTTGCCGATGATCCATTCCGAGCAACGCCTGCCAAAGGTTTTGGCCGGGGATTGGTAAACCCGTAACCTCCGGTTGTATCGCTTAACCGGTGACACACAGCATCACTGTATAACAGTCGGGTCGGGGCGCCACAAGTTGGTATCAGAGCAGTACTGCCTGTAGGAAACCCTTCTACTGGTCGATGTTGAGTCTAGTGTTTGTGAAAATATTTTTAACCTAAAAATGAGTTGTGAAAACCATCTTAGGATTCTTTTTACTCCTTATCTGGTTACCCTCTAATCTCGGAGCAATCTTACCTCGATTTGAGTTTAAAGGTTTTACTCTCGTCTGTTACTTCAAAATGATTAGAAACGGGGTGGGTTCGACCTTTAGTGTTATGTGTCCGTTGCTCCCGCTGCGTTGCAATCCAAATCAATTCAGATGTTCACTGTTATTTTCTACCGAGTCAATCATTTGATCCTTTCTTTGGGTTTTAACCCACGGACTTGAACATAAGGTCCCGGATTGTGCAACTAGAGTGTGTTAAGTTGTGATTTCTTAACTCTCACTAGTAGCACATGATGCTGATCTTTGACCCAAGTTCTATCTTGTTGATTTTCCTTCTCAAAGTATTATCGTCCCTAGTCTGTGTACTTGTGTAGACGCTAATGCTATTGTTCGACCATTCGGAGAAAGATACTAACCGTGTCATTGTCAAATCTCCAGAATGGCTCGAGGAGGTCGTGGAGGCCGTGGTGGTCGCGGTAACCACAATGATGATGAGGATGATCTGCCGCCACCACCCTCGATGGCTGAGGTCTTGATGGCCATTGAGGAGAACCGTGGGCGCAATGAGCGCTTGCTTGAGCAGTTGGTGCAGCAGAATGCACGGAGGAACGAGTGCAACACTCTCACTGAGTTCCTGCGTTCCAGCCACCCACTTTTGCTGATGCTAAGGAGCCACTGGAAGCTGATGATTGGCTTCGTGCTTTGGAGCGCAAGTTCTCCGCGCTGCATGTCCCAGTGGCTGAGCAAGTCAACTTTGCCACCTATCTCTTGGTTGGTGCTGCTGGCTGTTGGTGGGAAGCCATGTGGCTTTGTTTCCAGCCAACCATGTCTTCACCTGGGCTGATTCCGCACTGCCTTCCGTGCGGAGTACATTCCCAGCCGATCATGGACTTGAAGAGGAGGGAGTTCCTGGATTTGCAACAGGGACGGATGGACCTCCGCACTTATGGTCGTGAGTTCAACCATCTCTCTCGTTACGCCCCAAGGGACGTGACCAATGATGCTGACAAGCAAGAGCTGTTCCGCAAGGGTCTTACTCCGCAGCTCCGCTATGAGTTGCTTCCCTTCAGGTTCCAGACCTATCAGGAGCTGTTCAACCAGGCTTTCACCTTGAGCAAGGAAGAAAGGAACTTGAAGCTTCCAAGAGGCCCGCACATGGGGACCACCAGAGTTCCTCGGGTTCTGAGAGCAAGAAGCGCAGGGTGTTTGTCCCTACAGCGCTGTGCCGCGTGCTCCATTCATGCCAGAGCCGCAGGATACAGGCCACCTCCTCCGCGCCCCACTACTTCGACACTTGGGGTAGGCGGGAGTGGGTACCGTCCTATGCTACCTGCTCCACCTGGACTCACTTGCTACACCTGTGGCCAGGCTGGCCACTACTCCAGGGAGTGCCCCCAGAAGGCACCTCTCGCGATAACTCCTGCACGAGCCCCTGCCACTCCAACTGGCAAGGCTGGACCTATTGTGCGTGGTCGCCTGAACCACATCTCTGCTGAAGAAGCTGAAGAAGACCCCGGTGTTCTCATGGGTGAGTTACGAATCAACAACAATCGTGCTACAGTTTTGTTTGATTCTGGAGCATCGCATTCATTCATATCCATAGCTTTTGCAAAAGACCACAAAATACCGTTTGAGAAATTGAGCGTCCCTTGGTGATTGCCACTCCTGGCTCCAAATGGCAAACCGATGGGGTTACTCCTGAAGTTCAGATTACTATCGGTTACTATTCTTTTTTTCGCCTTGGTAGCCCTGAGGTCAAGTGGCATTGATGTCATACTGGGCATGAACTGGCTAGCCAAATACCAGGCTAATCTCGACTGTGCTGCCAAGACAGTCACCGTGACCAATTCCTCCGGTGACAGTGTTAAGTATTGGTCTGCATTGTCAAGACCTCCGTCCTCCATCATACCCAACTCACCTGAGATTCTCCTTTGCTTCATGGAAGGCGAATCCCCTCCTGAATCCAGGACATACACGTGGTGTGTGACTTCCCGGATGTGTTCCCGGAAGAATTGCCTGGCATGCCTCCTGACCGAAGTGTGGAGTTTGTCATAGAGCTACTTCCCGGTACCGCTCCAATTTCCAAGAAGCCCTACCGTATGCCGGTGGAAGAGTTGGCTCTGTTGAAAGAGCAAATTGATCAACTGTTAGCTAAGGAGTTCATCCAGCCTAGCAGTTCACCTTGGGGTTGTCCGGTACTCTTTGTCAAGAAGAGGGATTCTACCGTGCCTCGTCTAGTCTCTGACTATCGACCGTTGAATGCGGTGACAATCAAGAACAAGTATCCTATTCCTCGCATCAATGATCTGTTGGATCAGTTAGCTGGTGCAACGGTATTCTCCAAGATGGATCTGAGGTCAGGTTACCATCAGATAAAAATCAGAAAGGAGGATATTCCAAAGACGGCATTTGTTACTCGTTATGGCTCATATGAGTATACCGTCATGTCCTTTGGTCTCACAAATGCTCCAGCTACTTTCATGAGGCTCATGAACTCTGTCTTCATGGATTATCTTGACAAGTTTGTCGTCATTTACATTGATGACATTCTCATCTATTCCAAAACCAATGAAGAGCATGAGGAACATCTTCGTTTGGTTCTGACAAGACTTCGAGAACACTGCCTCTATGCCAAGTTCTCCAAGTGTGAGTTTTGGTTGGATAATCTCATCTTCCTTGGTCATGTGATATCCGCTAATGGTGTGGCTATCATTCCCGACAAGATTCAGTCCATTCTGGATTGGAAAACTCCAATGTCAGTCAAGGACATCCGTAGCTTCTCGGATTGGCGGGTTACTACCGCCGATTCATCGAAGGTTTCTCCAAGATAGCCAAGGCCCTGACTGACCTTCTCAAGAAGGATAAAAAGTTTGTATGGTCGGCCGAAGCTGAAGAGAGTTTCAACACACTGAAAGCCAAGCTCACGTCCGCTCCTGTGCTCGTCCTCCCGGACAGAAGCAAGGATTTCGTCGTCTTCTGTGACGCCTCTTTTCAAGGCTTGGGTTGTGTATTAATGCAAGATGGCCATGTGGTGGCTTATGCTTCCCGCCAATTGAAGTCGCATGAGCACAATTACCCTACTCATGATCTAGAACTTGCCGCTGTGGTTTATGCTTTGAAGCAATGGAGACCATACCTATTTGGTAACCGTTGCGAGATCTTCTCGGATCACAAGAGTCTGGAGTACCTCTTCACCCAGCCGGATTTAAATCTCAGGCAAAGGCGTTGGTTGGAGTTAATCACGGACTACAATGTGAGTCTGAACTATCAACCCGGCAAAGCAAACGTCGTGGCTGACGCGCTAAGTCGGAAGTCCTATTGCAACAATGTGATGATTAAAAAGGCTCAACCCGCTCTTCATGAAGAGTTTGCCCGTTTGAACCTGGAAATTGTTCCCTCTGGCTACCTTGCAAATCTGGAGATCAAATCTACTCTTGTAGACCAGATTAAGGATGCTCAAACCCGAGCTCGCCGCGGGGCCCCCTTCGCTGCCCCACTGCAAGGAGAGCACGCCGCACCCGAGCCACACCGTGCGCTGCTCCCCGTTTCCCATCTCTTCCACCTCTCCCTTTGCTCCCCACCGAGCCGCCATGGCCGCCGCACTGCACCGCCGCCTCTCCCCGTATGAGGCCACCCCGGGCAAATCGACGCCCACCAACCTCTCCGCCGCGTCCACCTCTACCTCCCCGCCCGAGGAATCGACCGGAGACGCCGGGGATCGACGCCGTGATCCTCTGCTCCCTCGCGGCCGCCCGAGCATCGCCGCGCCCGATTTTTCCTCGCCGTCGCTGCAACCTCGGCCTCGACATTGCTCCATCGACTTGAGGGTGAGCACCACGTGCCGTAGAACCTCGTCCCCCTCTCCCCTCTCGCTAGCTCGCCTCGCCGTATCACCACACGCCGCTGTGCGCCACCGTTGCCTCGCGTTCGTGCCCGTGCTGGGGCTGCTCATCTTTTTCTTTTTCGGGTATTTTTCCAACCGGAGACTCCGGCCCAACTCCGGGGTCGCTCCGGACTCGATCCAGCAGCTGTTGTCGCTGGCCCAAAAATGGCTGGACCGGAAACTCCGGCCCATGAGCCCTTTTGGACCAGAAATTCTGGCCTGGCCAGAAAGTTTGCAATACCTTTTCTTTTTCCTTTCACCCTTCTATCCCAAATGTATAAATTACATATTGTTGCTAATTGAATCATCAATGGTCACTTTAAAAAGAAAAGTTAGAAAATTAATAACTCTTATCGGTGTATCCGAAAAATGCGGGTAATACGCCAAAATGTCCAGAAAATTGTGATTAAACCTCTAAAATAAATATTATGCATATGTGATCACAATTGAATTACGGTGCTTCTAGTAATATTATAATCATAAATTTAAAAGAGAAATTTATAAAAGTAATAACTTTCTATCGGGACCTCCGAAAAATGTGTTCCTTATATCAAAATGCTCAGAAAAACATGAATGATCCAAAATCATTATCATCATGCATCATCGATCACAATTACAATAATGTGCTCTAGTAGTAATGATAATCATTAAGTTTTAATATGGGGTTTCTTCCAAATTATGCAATAAATATAACGGGGACCCCATTTAACTTGTTGGTCATGTTCAAAGCTTCTAGGGTGCATTTAAAATGTCATATCATCATCTTTATATGCATTGCACAATTGCCATGTGTTGATTGTTCTTCTGGTGTTGTTTGTGCATCGGTAGATCAAGGAGGTGAAGTGCCACCCCCGTCTCGTGACCATCCGTACTACCAGCCGTATCAACAAGGCAAGCGTAATCCCCCTCTGAGCATATCTTATCCTATGTTTTTCGCAAATATTTTCTCCACTATATTATTGCATGCGGTTCCAAATGTCACTTTTGTTGGATTAGAGTATCCTATAGTTGCATTAATTTCCCTATGCCATTATCTGTTTCCCCTCCTATTATCCATAGGTTTATGTTGTTGGCCGAGATACTTATCCGTGCTATGTGATGCTTAGCCATGCCTAGTTATATGCGTAGCTGTACGATGGAGATATGTGTTGTTGGAAACAGGTGTGAAATGCTGAGATGATGGTGGAGAAAGGTGGTGACAGGTGATAAGATGCTAAAAAGGTGGGGATGAGAGGCCACTGAGGTTGTGGTGCTTTGTCTCGTTCTCGCCGCCTAGGTGCGAGTTCTTTACCTCCCGAACCAAGACTGAGCGTGCAACCATGCGTGAGGCCTATGCAATTGCAGGAACCCTCATAGACTAAATAACTCGAGCGGGGCTAGCCAGGGTCCTCTAGTTTGAGCTTCCATTTGCGCGTGCGTGAGTTGGTGGCTGAGATTGGTATGAGGATGGTGGTGTTAGGAAAATGAGTGGCCGTGGGGCGGGGTGTTGTGATCCTGGCAGTCCTACCGCCACTGATGATCCTGGAAAGTCCTTAACGAGGGAGAAGTCGACACCGCTCCCACCCAGCCGGCTCCAAGGAAGAGAGCTAAAAGCTAGGTAATGGGCCGGACGGTACGCGTGGCAAACATTGTACACCCCTGCAGGGTAAATCTTTTCGAAAAGCCGTGTCCACGGTTAAGGACAACTTGGGAAAGGACGATAAGATCATAGAATAACTTTAACGGAATGATTAAAAACTGGGTACTAAGGTACCACTTCAAGATTGCAAGGTGAGCTTCCTCGAGGGTGATTCGGGGAGGTGCCTTTGATGAACAGGTACAGTGGTTGATGTTGAGAAAGGTGATGAAAAAAGAGTACTTCTTACCTCTTTTAAAATACTCTGTTAGTCGATGCCATTGAGTTATGTTTTCATAAATAAAATCAGCTTTATGCAAAACAGCCATAACTTTGAAAGCCTCATCGAGCTAAAGCTCTATATATAATCTTGCGAGTTCGTCGAACTCAACGTCGTTTGTTTTGTTTCAGAGGAGGACTTCACCGACCTCGAAGGTGGGTTCTTTGTGGACGTCGACGAGTAGTCTGGGGTTCCCAGGTGGCAGCTTGGGACATCCCGGAACAGCTGGCGCTGTGATGTTTATTTGTAGGCCTCTTAGGCCATAATTGGATCTTGTTGTTTAGAACAACCTAATTTGCTTCCGCTTGTTGTAATGTTGGGTCTGTGACCTCTGGTTGTCATTTGCTATCTTTCTCTATTATAAGAGTTGAACTATATGATTTGTGTCGTAGAGTCTGTGATGTGCCAGTTGTTCCACAAGTCTTGATCTCTCTATTATACATTGAGGGTTGTGCCTGTGTTAAGGCATCAATCGGGGTGTTGCGTTGCCGATGATCCATTCCGAGCAACGCCTGCCAAAGGTTTTGGCCGGGGATTGGTAAACCCGTAACCTCCGGTTGTATCGCTTAACCGGTGACACACAGCATCACTGTATAACAGTCGGGTCGGGCGCCACAAGTTGGTATCAGAGCAGTACTGCCTGTAGGAAACCCTTCTACTGGTCGATGTTGAGTCTAGTGTTTGTGAAAATATTTTTAACCTAAAAATGAGTTGTGAAAACCATCTTAGGATTCTTTTTACTCCTTATCTGGTTACCCTCTAATCTCGGAGCAATCTTACCTCGATTTGAGTTTAAAGGTTTTACTCTCGTCTGTTACTTCAAAATGATTAGAAACGGGGTGGGTTCGACCTTTAGTGTTATGTGTCACGTTGCTCCCGCTGCGTTGTAATCCAAATCAATCAGATGTTGAACACTGTTTCTACCGAGTCAAATCATTTGATCCTTTCTTTGGGTTTTAACCCACGGACTTGAACATAAGGTCCCGGATTGTGTCAACTAGAGTGTGTTAAGTTGTGATTTCTTAACTCTCACTAGTAGCACATGATGCTGATCTTTGACCCAAGTTCTATCTTGTTGATTTTCCTTCTCGCAAAGTATTATCGTCCCTAGTCTGTGTACTTGTGTAGACGCTAATGCTATTGTTCGACCATTCGGAGAAAGATACTAACTGTGTCATTGTCAAATCTCCAGAATGGCTCGAGGAGGTCGTGGAGGCCGTGGTGGTCGCGGTAACCACAATGATGATGAGGATGATCTGCCGCCACCACCCTCGATGGCTGAGGTCTTGATGGCCATTGAGGAGAACCGTGGGCGCAATGAGCGCTTGCTTGAGCAGTTGGTGCAGCAGAATGCACGGAGGAACGAGTGCAACACTCTCACGAGTTCCTGCGCCCAGCCACCCACTTTGCTGATGCTAAGGAGCCACTGGAAGCTGATGATTGGCTTCGTGCTTTGGAGCGCAAGTTCTCCGCGCTGCATGTCCCAGTGGCTGAGCAAGTCAACTTTGCCACCTATCTCTTGGTTGGTGCTGCTGGCTGTTGGTGGGAAAGCCATGTGGCTTTGTTTCCAGCCAACCATGTCTTCACCTGGGCTGATTTCCGCACTGCCTTCCGTGCGGAGTACATTCCCAGCCGATCATGGACTTGAAGAGGAGGGAGTTCCTGGATTTGCAACAGGGACGGATGGACCTCCGCACTTATGGTCGTGAGTTCAACCACCTCTCTCGTTACGCCCCAAGGGACGTGACCAATGATGCTGACAAGCAAGAGCTGTTCCGCAAGGGTCTACTCCGCAGCTCCGCTATGAGTTGCTTCCCTTCAGGTTCCAGACCTATCAGGAGCTGTTCAACCAGGCTTTCACCTTGAGCAAGGAAGAAAGGAACTTGAAGCTTCCAAGAGGCCCGCACATGGGGACCACCAGAGTTCCTCGGGTTCTGAGAGCAAGAAGCGCAGGGTGTTTGTCCCTACAGCGTGTGCCGCGTGCTCCATTCATGCCAAGAGCCGCAGGATACAGGCCACCTCCTCCGCGCCCCACTACTTCGACACTTGGGGTAGGCGGGAGTGGGTACCGTCCTATGCTACCTGCTCCACCTGGACTCACTTGCTACACCTGTGGCCAGGCTGGCCACTACTCCAGGGAGTGCCCCCAGAAGGCACCTCTCGCGATAACTCCTGCACGAGCCCCTGCCACTCCAACTGGCAAGGCTGGACCTATTGTGCGTGGTCGCCTGAACCACATCTCTGCTGAAGAAGCTGAAGAGGACCCCGGCGTTCTCATGGGTGAGTTACGAATCAACAACAATGCTACAGTTTTGTTTGATTCTGGAGCATCGCATTCATTCATATCCATAGCTTTTGCAAAAGACCACAAAATACCGTTTGAGAAAATGAGCGTCCCTTGGTGATTGCCACTCCTGGCTCCAAATGGCAAACCGATGGGGTTACTCCTGAGTTCAGATTACTATCGGTTACTATCTTTTCCTTTCGCCTTGGTAGCTCTGAGGTCAAGTGGCATTGATGTCATACTGGGCATGAACTGGCTAGCCAAATACCAGGCTAATCTCGACTGTGCTGCCAAGACCGTCACCGTGACCAATTCCTCCGGTGACAGTGTGAAGTATTGGTCTGCATGTCAAGACCTCCGTCCTCCATCATACCCAACTCACCTGAGATTCTCCTTTGCTTTATGGAAGGCGAATCCCCTCCTGAAATCCAGGACATACACGTGGTGTGTGACTTCCCGGATGTGTTCCCGGAAGAATTGCCTGGCATGCCTCCTGACCGAAGTGTGGAGTTTGTCATAGAGCTACTTCCCGGTACCGCTCCAATTTCCAAGAAGCCCTACCGTATGCCGGTGGAAGAGTTGGCTCTGTTGAAAGAGCAAATTGATCAGCTGTTAGCTAAGGAGTTCATCCAGCCTAGCAGTTCACCTTGGGGTTGTCCGGTACTCTTTGTCAAGAAGAGGGATTCTACCGTGCCTCGTCTAGTCTCTGACTATCGACCGTTGAATGCGGTGACAATCAAGAACAAGTATCCTATTCCTCGCATCAATGATCTGTTGGATCAGTTAGCTGGTGCAACGGTATTCTCCAAGATGGATCTGAGGTCAGGCTACCATCAGATAAAAATCAGAAAGGAGGATATTCCAAAGACGGCATTTGTTACTCGTTATGGCTCATATGAGTATACCGTCATGTCCTTTGGTCTCACAAATGCTCCAGCTACTTTCATGAGGCTCATGAACTCTGTCTTCATGGATTATCTTGACAAGTTTGTCGTCATTTACATTGATGACATCTCATCTATTCCAAAACCAATGAAGAGCATGAGGAACATCTTCGTTTGGTTCTGACAGACTTCGAGAACACCGCCTCTATGCCAAGTTCTCCAAGTGTGAGTTTTGGTTGGATAATCTCATCTTCCTTGGTCATGTGATATCCGCTAATGGTGTGGCTGTCATTCCCGACAAGATTCAGTCCATTCTGGATTGGAAAACTCCAATGTCAGTCAAGGACATCCGTAGCTTTCTCGGATTGGCGGGTTACTACCGCCGATTCATCGAAGGTTTCTCCAAGATAGCCAAGGCCCTGACTGACCTTCTCAAGAAGGATAAAAAGTTTGTATGGTCGGCCGAAGCTGAAGAGAGCTTTCAAAACACTGAAAGCCAAGCTCACGTCCGCTCCTGTGCTTGTCCTGCCGGACAAAGCAAGGATTTCGTCGTCTTCTGTGACGCCTCTTCAAGGCTTGGGTTGTGTTAATGCAAGATGGCCATGTGGTGGCTTATGCTTCTCGCCAATTGAAGCCGCATGAGCACAATTACCCAACTCATGATCTAGAACTTGCCGCTGTGGTTATGCTTTGAAGCAATGGAGACCATACCTGTTTGGTAACCGTTGCGAGATCTTCTCGGATCACAAGAGTCTGAAGTACCTCTTCACCCAGCCGGATTTAAATCTCAGGCAAAGGCGTTGGTTGGAGTTAATCACGGACTACAATGTGAGTCTGAACTATCAACCCGGCAAAGCAAACGTCGTGGCTGACGCGCTAAGTCGGAAGTCCTATTGCAACAATCTGATTAAAAAGGCTCAACCCGCTCTTCATGAAGAGTTTGCCCGTTTGAACCTGGAAATTGTTCCCTCCGGCTACCTTGCAAATCTGGAGATCAAATCTACTCTTGTAGACCAGATTAAGGATGCTCAAACCCGAGCTCGCCGCGGGACCCCCTTCGCTGCCCCACTGCAAGGAGAGCACGCCGCACCCGAGCCACACCGTGCGCTGCTCCCCGTTTCCCATCTCTTCCTCCTCTCCCTTTGCTCCCCACCGAGCCGCCATGGCCGCCGCACTGCACCGCCGCCTCTCCCCGTATGAGGCCACCCCGGGCAAATCGACGCCCACCAACCTCTCCGCCGCGTCCACCTCTACCTCCCCGCCCGAGGAATCGACCGGAGACGCCGGGGATCGACGCCGTGATCCTCTGCTCCCTCGCGGCCGCCCGAGCGTCGCCGCGCCCGATTTTTCCTCGCCGTCGCTGCAACCTCGGCCTCGACGTTGCTCCATCGACTTGAGGGTGAGCACCACGTGCCGTAGAACCTCGTCCCCCTCTCCCCTCTCGCTAGCTCGCCTCGCCGTAGCACCACACGCCGCCGTGCGCCACCGTTGCCTCGCGTTCGTGCCCGTGCTGGGGCTGCTCATCTTTTTCTTTTTCGGGTATTTTTCCAACCGGAGACTCCGGCCCAACTCCGGGGTCGCTCCGGACTCGATCCAGCAGCTGTCGTCGCTGGCCCAAAAATGGCTGGACCGGAAACTCTGGCCCGTGAGCCCTTTTGGACCGGAAATTCCGGCCTGGCCAGAAAGTTTGCAATACCTTTTATTTTTCCTTTCACCCTTCTATCCCAAATGTATAAATTACATATTGTTGCTAATTGAATCATCAATGGTCACTTTAAAAAGAAAAGTTAGAAAATTAATAACTCTTATCGGTGTATTCGAAAAATGCGGGTAATACACCAAAATGTCCAGAAAATTGTGATTAAACCTCTAAAATAAATATTATGCATATGTGATCACAATTGAATTACGGTGCTTCTAGTAATATTATAATCATAAATTTAAAAGAGAAATTTATAAAAGTAATAACTTTCTATCGGGACCTCCGAAAAATGTGTTCCTTATATCAAAATGCTCAGAAAAACATGAATGATCCAAAATCATTATCATCGTGCATCATCGATCACAATTACAATAATGTGCTCTAGTAGTAATGATAATCATTAAGTTTTAATATGGGGTTTCTTCCAAATTATGCAATAAATATAACGGGGACCCCATTTAACTTGTTGGTCATGTTCAAAGCTTCTAGGGTGCATTTAAAATGTCATATCATCATCTTTATATGCATTGCACAATTGCCATGTGTTGATTGTTCTTCCGGTGTTGTTTGTGCATCGGTAGATCAAGGAGGTGAAGTGCCACCCCCGTCTCGTGACGATCCGTACTACCAGCCGTATCAACAAGGCAAGCGTAATCCCCCTCTGAGCATATCTTATCCTATGTTTTTCGCAAATATTTTCTCCACTATATTATTGCATGCGGTTCCAAATGCCACTTTTGTTGGATTAGAGTATCCTATAGTTGCATTAATTTCCCTATGCCATTATCTGTTTCCCCTCCTATTATCCATTGGTTTGTGTTGTTGGCCGAGATACTTATCCATGCTATGTGATGCTTAGCCATGCCTAGTTATATGCGTAGTTGTACGATGGAGATATGTGTTGTTGGAAACAGGTGTGAAATGCTGAGATGATGGTGGAGAAAGGTGGTGACAGGTGATAAGATGCTAAAAAGGTGGGGATGAGAGGCCACTGAGGTTGTGGTGCTTTGTCTCGTTCTCGCCGCCTAGGTGCGAGTTCTTTACCTCCCGAACCAAGACTGAGCGTGCAACCATGCGTGAGGCCTATGCAATTGCAGGAACCCTCATAGACTAAATAACTCGAGCGGGGCTAGCCAGGGTCCTCTAGTTTGAGCTTCCATTTGCGCGTGCGTGAGTTGGTGGCTGAGATTTTGGTATGAGGATGGTGGTGTTAGGAAAATGAGTGGCCGTGGGGCGGGGTGTTGTGATCCTGGCAGTCCTACCGCCACTGATGATCCTGGAAAGTCCTTAACGAGGGAGAAGTCGACACCGCTCCCACCCAGCCGGCTCTCCAAGGAAGAGAGCTAAAAGCTAGGTAATGGGCTTGACGGTACGCGTGGCAAACATTGTACACCCCTGCAGGGTAAATCTTTTCGAAAAGCCGTGTCCACGGTTAAGGACAACTTGGGAAAGGACGATAAGATCATAGAATAACTTTAACGGAATTATTAAACACTGGGTACTAAAGGTACCACTTCAAGATTGCAAGGTGAGCTTCCTCGAGGGTGATTCGGGGAGGTGCCTTTGATGAACAGGTACAGTGGTTGATGTTGAGAAAGGTGAATGAAAGAAAAGAGTACTTCTTACCTCTTTTAAAGATACTCTGTTTAGTCGATGCCATTGAGTTATGTTTCTCATAAATAAAATCAGCTTTATGCAAAACAGCCTTATAACTTTGAAAGCCTCATCGAGCTAAAGCTCTATATATAATCTTGCGAGTTCGTCGAACTCAACGTCGTTTGTTTTGTTTCAGAGGAAGACTTCACCGACCTCGAAGGTGGGTTCTTTGTGGACGTCGACGAGTAGTCTGGGGTTCCCAGGTGGCAGCTTGGGACATCCCGTATCAGCTGGCGCTGTGATGTTTATTTGTAGGCCTCTTAGGCCATAATCTGGATCTTGTTGTTTAGAACAACTTAATTTGCTTCCGCTTGTTGTAATGTTGGGTCTGTGACCTCTGGTTGTCATTTGCTATCTTTCTCTATTATAAGAGTTGAACTATATGATTTGTGTCGTAGAGTCTGTGATGTGCCAGTTGTTCCACAAGTCTTGATCTCTCTATTATACATTGAGGGTTGTGCCTGTGTTAAGGCATCAATCGGGGTGTTGCGTTGCCGATGATCCATTCCGAGCAATGCATGCCAAAGGTTTTGGCCGGGGATTGGTAAACCCGTAACCTCCGGTTGTATCGCTTAACCGGTGACACACAGCATCACTGTATAACAGTCGGGTCGGGGCGCCACATAAGCTTCTCATCCTCACAACGTGTAGGATCCTCATAGTGCATCCTATTAATTCTTACCCAAGCATCTTTTAGTGTTTCTCCATGATATTGTCTAAAGCTAGAGACCGAACTCATAGGAGGACTCACTTCTTTTTTGTTTCCCAGAACCATGATTGCAAGTTTCTATGTGTTTTTTGATTTTTATGATGCAAAACTGAAAATAAATATGACTCACAATTGCAAACCGAATTACAAATACAAGACACAATGCAATGACAATGACAAAACAGATGAATTTGCTTTGAAGGTAAAGATGGATAAGATGATGCTCACGTAGGTGCAACCTCCCCAAGCTTAGGTGTTAGCACAAGTTGGTGATGAAGTTGACTTTTTTGTGATATCCTCGAATCAATCCGGCTCCAGAAAACACCTGTTGATGTGGCGTTAGAGTCTTCGGGTTGCACCCTTGGATAAATCTCTCAGCTATGATTCCCCGGCAACGGCGCCAGAAAACACCTTGATGACTTGCGCGTAGTTGATGAGGAAATCTTGATGTAGTGTTGTTTCTTCGCTCTTCAACAACGGCGCCAGCAATCAATCTTGATACCCCTGCAATGGAAAGTATATGGGGTTAGGTTGAGCCTCCAAGTACAGAGTATGTAGTAGTGGTAATAGTGTTTCCCCACGAGGGTGACTCGAGGGTTTAATATCGAACTCTCGGGGAATCAGTAGTGGTAGATTTATCTTCTTTGTCCTTCTTTTGGTTATCTGCAAAACAAAGTTAAATGTTTTGGTCCTCAACCTCACCTGTGGTTGTCAAGCACAAGGTGTAGAGTGATATCAAGATAAATATGCAATGATGGTGGATGAATATGCTAGGATGATGATGGCAATGATATGATATATTTTTGGGTTTTATGATGGATGCAAGGTGGAAAAGTGTTTTTGTATTTTCGGATTTAAAAATGGCAGAAAATGGCAAGATGGCAAAAGTGGTTGGAAAGGTGTTTCTTATGATTAAAAATGGACTGGAGTTCATGGTTTCACTTATGCACTCTCTCTTTAAGTGGTGTGGCAGACAAGTGGACATAGAGTTGACATATGAGATTGCAAACACAAAGTTTGATATCAGGTTGACAGTTATATGGGCATCACGTCCTAACATAGAGACCTTTTGGTTATTAGTCTCACTTATACTCCACCAAGATGCGAACTAAATCATCACACCTCAGTAATTAAGATGACTCAGAGTATAGCAATAAGTTTCATGACATGAAGTTAAAATAAGAATATGCTGGATCTAGTCATAGAGAAGACGCTTGATCACCCTCAACCCCGACAGCAAGGTATTTTTGTTTATCCCTAGTGAGGTAACAAAGTAAGGTAAACACCCAAGTGGATAGCGATATTTTAGTTGTCAGCTTACCGCACTTACCACTCCCCATTACTCCAACTAATGCACACATCACCCCACACACGCTCTCATAAACATGCTCGATCAAAACAAGTAGAAAGAACGGGGTACATAATATGCATCTATACTCATAACTGAAACAAACATTTGCAATCTCAACATATATTAACTCACAAAAAGATCCACCACATAGGTAATACAAATATGACCGTAATCATGTTCAGCAGCTCATACGGTACTCATTAGTGAAGCTCAAGAGAGAGGAGAGATACATAAGTTACTTCCACAAACCCATAGTCCAGAGGTGGACTACTCCCTCTTCATGGTGGAGACGGTGGAGATGTCGATGGAGATGAAGGAGACCACGCCGGCAGCGCCCCGCCGGAGTTTCCCCCCTCCAATCTGCAGCTCCAGGTCTTCGTTTTCGTGTTTCTGAATTACAGTGGCGCTTGGTTCGCGAAACGCCAGGGGACCTTTTTTATAGGCGTTTTTAGGTCAAGACGAAGGCGGCGCAAAAAGGATCGACGGCTGCGGAGCCCCGATGGCCAAGATGGTGGCCCCACGCGGCTAGGTACAGTGGACGCGTGGGCCACCCTCTTTCGGCCCTCCGGCCTCCGTTTGCTTGCTTCCTTCACTCCGACGTCTTCCTCCTTCCAAAATAATGATGCATGTATTTTTCCATAATTTTTGGACGACCCCGGGTCCCTGAAACAAAAAAAAAGGAAAGAATAGGGTTTTCTGCCTGCGCAGAGTTAATTCCATAAAAATAGGAAACAATTGATTTATTTCCTAAAATCATTAAATAACAGTAATATAACCCTTATATGATGTATATATGATTGGAATATGTGTGATATAGTGCAAAGTTCATGTATGCATTTTACATGCATCACTTGCTGACCAATAGTTGGAATAAAGAATAATGTTACTTTATGAATTATTCGCATATTTTCTTCTTTCTCCATACCCGAAGCCTCGCGGACTGGATCATAAAATCTTTCTCACAAACCATAGCAAAAATCACACCCACCCGAGTACTCGGAGGCTGGGCCTTAATTACATCAACAAAAACTCAGCCACGCCCGAGTACTCGGGGGCTGGGTCTCAAAACAAAGGGGTAGCAAAAGTTATATTTGTTGATGTAATTAAGGCCACTATCAGACTCAATTTTGGGGGTTTCTATAAATTTACCATTGGATCCATCGGGATGGCTCACCGGAGCAGGTGCAGGCCATGGGAGCTGGTGCGGCCGCCGGAGCAGGCGCCGGCCACGGCGCGGGGGCGAGGGCGGGCGCGGCCGCCGGAACGTGTGCCGGCCACGGGCACGGGCACGACGCGGGGGCGGGCGCGCACCGGACCGCCACGGGCGCGGCCGCCGGAGCGGGCGCCGGCCACGGCGCGGGGCCAGGTGCGCGCCGGCTAGCCACGGGCACGGCTACGGCCGCCGGAGGGTGAGCCGGACACGGGCGCGGGACGGCCGCCGAGCGGGTGCCGGCCACGACGCGGGCGGGCGGGCGTCGGCGAGCCACATCGCGGGCGCCGGCCACGGGCAAAAAATTTGTAGAGGAATTTTGTGTAAATGTAGTCTGCGCCACGTCATGCCTGATAGTGGACCATGCCGGTCAGAAACAGCGTCCACTCGGCTGAAACAAGGTCACAGAGAAAATCAGTGGTTTTTTGTTACGTGTCAACGAATAGTGGTGGCGATTTGTAAATTCGGTGGAAACCGGTAGTATTTTGTAGCTTGATCACGAATTGTGATGGTTTTTTGCAATTTTCTCGGGAAAAGTGGAGGAGAATGGGAGTTTTTATGGTTACGCTATTCGATGGTGCCGACGGGCACGGAGGGCAGGCGTGTGATGGTGAGTGCGGCGGCGGCACAAGGCTCGTCAGTGAGCGTGGCGGCGCGCAGCTCGATGGAATCTAGAGCGACGACGTGATGCGCCAGGGGCATTCGAGAGCGACCTCGACGGCCCGTTGCCACCTGCACTGGCCAGGGAGGTGAACCAGAGCGTCCTCGACTCACCGTGGGGGTCGCCGTCGACGCCATTGCGTGCAACGCTCTGGCTGACATGTGCCGCCAACTCCAAGTGCGGCGGCGCGTTGGTCGGACTCTCCGCGCCCGCGCACGCCGGCGAACACGCGAGTGGAGGCGCTGGCTCTGTTCCGGCAGAGTGTGCCCTTGCAGACGCGGTGTCAGTGACTCGTTGGAAAACTTATCTCAGGGTTTTGCGTCGCGTGGTCGAGATAAACTCGGTTTACGGTTTCAAATACAGGTAAGCTCGGTTTAAACGTCCGCCTATATAACGATACGAGATCTCTCGCCCGAGGCTGGAGGCGCGCACGACGGAGCCAGACCTGCAGCTAGAGCCACGAACTCGCCGAGATCATCGTCGACTACTCGCCGAAGGACGCGCGCGCCGCGCCGACCCCAACTTGCCGAGATCATCGCCGTGACGCTGCAATTATCACCATGGTGCCTCTCAACGGTTCCCCATGTGTGTGACTTATTGACTGTGTTGATTGATGCTTTGAATCAGGTTCTTGCAACTATGTATGAAATCATCATTTCTCTGTGGAGGTTCGGTACCCATCTGGTGGCTCAATTTGTTTTCTTGGTCATGAGCTCTCTGAAGCAAGCAGTTTCTAAAACCCCACATCATACTCGGCTGATGATGACCCCACATCCTGGCCTTTGGGGGATGGACCTCTACAAGAGCAAGGTCCACGAATTCCTAGAAAGTAAGTCATCGCATGATTCCTTCTTGGGATTATGGGGTATTTCGGGCGTGGGTAAGACCCGGCTTCTGACAGTCATCAGTGCTTCTTATGGCGATGCCGATTCTCCGTTTCGCCGTGTCTTAGTTCTTCAAGATGGCAACGTCAGAGATATGCAGCATGGTCTGGCTATCTATTTGAACTTGAACTGGAACGCCATGTCTTCTTCACAGGAGCATTTCCGAGCCTACATTATCTCAGAGCATCTAAAGCACACCAGTTTTCTTCTGCTGTTAGATGATGTGCAAGATGGACACCTGGATTTAGCGTTCATCGGCTTACCGATGCCACTTGGCAGTAGCCAAAAGGTGATTCTGACATCGAGGAGCCAGGCTATCTGTGGCCATATGGGGTGCACCGAAGCCAATACTGTTGAAATGAAGTGTTTAGGGGATGAAGATGCGTGGAACCTCTTCAAGTCCAGGGCGGGAGTCGAAATCACCGAGGCTAATGGTGAAATTTATAAAATTGCAAAACTGGTAATCTATATTCGTATAATATCTCTTCAGCTAATACTTTTGACATGCAAAAATTGTCCTTGTAGTAACTAATTAGATTTTGCAAGCAGATGGTTTCAGCGTGTGGAGGCTTGCCTAGAGCAATATGCTCCGTTGGCATAGGCATTTCGGCAGCGACGTGCTGTGGAACAGATCCCGTTGATTAGTGGTACGCCTATGAGCGTTTCAAGGCTAAGAATTTGCCGCCTGATCGCATGGAAGAATTTGTGGATGTTTGGTTTAGGTACGTGAAAACTCTTTCAATGGTTGATAATAGATAGTACAGTTGGCACAATCAGTTTAAGGCTTGAACATGGTGAATAAATTTTCTACTCGTCAATAATCATCACAGGGTTGAATGGGGACCTTAGTTGTACAGATTCATTTTCACTTTCATACCATTAATATCAGGGTTTTAGAAATCATCGGGATTCATGTTCTCGAACAGTTCTTCCTGCGAGAGCTTCTGGAGTTGGATTTGGTGTCAGCTTCCTTTGTTGATTATACATATTCTTCTTGAGGACAGTTTAAGTCATTTTATGCTAGAATACAGATGGAACATGGAACTGAAGAGTCTGCCTTGTTAGGTGTAGTTGTAACTTTAGCTGGACCAATATTACATGTGTCAAGCATCATGCGCTAACCACTATTCCATAAGACCGATCTGATGAAAAGGGCTAGCACAATCCACATATATTGTAACAACCTGGATATGTAGTTGCATGGTCCTTGAGGTCAGAGTCGGCCTCTCTAAGGTCCCACGGCCAGCATGTTCCTCTGAGTCCAGCGGATATACTTCCATACAAAGATTAAGTTTTGGTAATCCCAGGAGTTGTATTAGGTGCCATCTTGCTATGTTGATTCTACCTGCTGACCATCTAGTTGCATCTACCGGCAGACTAAGTTCTACCTGCTATGTGACATTTAATTTAGAAAGAAATGTTGTATGTGAGGTCCGCAATCTTTGAGATCTATAATCTCTGAGGTTTAGTTTCGTTGTGAGGTGGTGTAACATACTACTATGTGCCTTCAAATTTTTGATGCAACTATTTTTTTAATTATGAGCTATCAAGATCATGAAAAGCTTCTGAAGGTTAGAGCATTAATATTGTCATTAATAATTGTCTCTGAAGTAATGTTGTGTATCCCCTTTTCCAGACGAGTTGGCATAAAAAACATGTTCACTTTTCCAGATACCCGTTCTTAAATTTTCTTTTAGATCTGTTTTCTTTTGACTTATCCCGGCACGAATGCTCGTTTTGCTACAAGTTTGCTAGGATATTTTTGAAAAAAAATTTGTTCCTTATGTACTTGTGCTTGATATTATAGAAGATTGATTAAACTGTTTGAGACCACTGGTTTTGTGCTTGATATTATAAAAAGATTGATTATTGAGGTCACTGGTTTGGTGCTTAATTTTGGCACTTAAGTTGGCAACTAAAATTTTGAATTAAGTGATGATGCAGAAAATAAATACTCTCTCCATTTAGGTTTATAAGTCCTCTACGTATACCTAGGTCGTAAATTTGAGCAACATAATGTGATTTATATATTGTAAAAAATATATAACTAGAAAATTCAGACTTTATATTTTCTAATGGTATAAATTTTGTATTTTAATTTTTGTATTTTATTAGTTAAATTCATGACCTAGGGATACGTAGAGGACTTATAAACCTAAATGGAGGGAGTAGATTTGATGATAACCAATTAACCATCAGAATTGATGACCTGTGAAGCAACCAAACATGCATCAAACCGTCGAATGGTGCATATGTGTAGGATACCGACTGCCCTTCTCCTTTGTTGACTTTGCTACTAGAACATATAAAGGTGTCCAGCTGGCACCTGTAGGATTTATGTGACAAACCAAAGCAATAAAAAGAAGAGTGGAATCAAATGCCTTTGCAGAGAAGTGCATCTAATTTCTATATTTTTACTTGATATACATAAGCCTAAATTTTAGGTTTGCAGTTGTGTTGGCTCTTGAAAGTGCACTTTTGTCATGTGTCCACTGATGCTAACTGATGTCTCTGGTTTCAGGCACCGAAGAATGAGGGTATGAGCCACGGCTCATTCTCCTGGACGGTAGAGTTGGAGGAGTTTGTAGTTGCTTTACAGCGTGACAGTGAAGAACAAACTAGTTGGATGCGTTATGTACTTTACCAACACGTGTTAATTTAGTACTATTTATCTCTGCCACGTCGACATTTTGTTCGTGACAAAGAATTATGGAGTGAGATCGCTTGCCGTATGCCTATATGGATAGAATACTTGCCATCATTTGCATTCTTGTCAGTTTATTACTTGGTTTGCCGATGGATTGCGTTATTTTCCCCTTCTTAATTTTCGGTGCTGGTTATCTGGAACGCAGAGGGAGTAATGTGTTCAGGTTAACTAGATAATTCCCCGCGCGTTGTTGCGGAATACATGGTATGAAGTACATTGAAATTATAATTTTAAAGCATAAACATACGGGGTATAAACATTTTTACACAGAAGATAATAGTATTGTACGGTACAAATATTGACGATTGTAGCTAGGCAAAAATATGAATTCTTTTGGCTATATATACACGATGATTTTAGAACGGAGCTGCACATTCTTTAACTTGATTGTAGAGTCAGATGCTAAACACACGAACACTGACAAATGTGAAGTATCAAAAAGAGAAAGAAGACCACAACAAAATTGAAGGAACATGTTAGCAAAAAAAATTGACAGGTAGGTTAAGCAACATTTGCTCACCAAATCAGTGGATGCTATGTATTGAGAGAAAAATGGAAACTCAAATTATTTAATTAAATAATAAAACGGATGATGACAAACAACTATATTGAGGGGAAAATGGAAACTCAAATTAGTTAATTAAATAATAAAATGGATGATGACAAAGAAAGGAAGTTAGTGACTCACGCAAGTAAAAACATTATCACACTTGACCGGTGCTCTTCTCTCTCTTTCACCTTTTTCTGGATCATTCACTACTCCTGAATCCAATAGATCGGTGTTCTGCTTCTTTTCCAGTACCTGATCCGCTTGACTCTTGATCAACCTTGAGACTTAAGTATGGTAAGGAAGCAGAGAAAAAAAACAGAGTTTGGACCGTAGAGTCTAAGCATTCCGCGGTGAAATGCAAAGATAGAGCAACGTCGGACACTCGGACTCAGACTGGTCGTAGCTGCGCACAACAACACACCTCCTTCCAGTTTCAATTGGCGCTGCCCTTTCGCTGGACATACCTCATCCCCGAGCTTGTAGAGTACGGATCAAAAATTCAAAATGCAAGCACCGTCCATTGCATCGATCTTCTACCCTCGGCAACTATAGCCAACCTGGGATGTGGAGCGAAGACATAAAAGTCAGCTGGGAAAGATGAGATTATAAGAGAGTGAGACACAACCGGTAGAATAGAGAGAACTGCCCATGAGTTTATAGGAGATCATGGGAGAGAAGAAGAGACGGCGTCATTGCATAGATTTATTGAGAATAAGAAACATCAACGGTTGCACTTGGTGGCTGGCATTGGGTAGGTTGGCAGGAGGTCAATGGGTAAAAATAATGATAGTGGGTTGTTCTTTTCACATTCTGGTGTAACGAGTTAATGACTTTTTTTCCTGTTGCTGGTGCGGCATAATGGGACATGGAGAGCTGCATGCTTAGAGAATTGAACGTAAATGAACACATGGAGTTAGGCAGTTTCCGTTTTTTGTTTGCTGACATGGTAAATTCGATGACATGGACCAATTAGAAGCTTGGTGAGGTGGATAGGCTGCATGTTTAGAGAAATGAGTTAGTGGGGATGAACTATTTAGTTATATAGGATCTCCCTTCCACTATACATGCAAGTGTTGCTGGATAATAAGTTGGGTCGTGAGATGGCACATCATGCAAGTATAGTTATATACTCTTTCCGTTTCAAAATATAAGTCGCACCACTTACTTTTCACCTACTTTCCACACACATGTATCTAGACATGTCAACCTTGCACTAAAACATGTCTAGATACATGTGTGTGGAAAGTAGGTGGTGCGACCTATATTTTGAAATGGAGGGAGTATGAAGTACATACAAATATACAATGCTCATCCTTTTTGCAAACAAATCCCTTAAAAATGAATTCATCGATGAAGCGAGTCTATTTTCCTGCTCACTCCGAGCCTCGGCCCCGCCCACGGCTTGACATGTTTCACCGTTACTTGGCTTACACAACACTCTGACCGTCAATTACAAGAGGTTAAGGCCGTCACAATACTCCCCAGTTCGTCATCATCGCTTGACAATTGACATCGAGACTGGAATCATGCCACCGTCCAAAAACCAATTTGCAATTCATTCATCTGTCGATACTATTGTGGTCAATATCGGTAAATCATTCTTCGTTGCTCATCCCCCTTTAATATTGTCTCCCCTTTCCTTCGCTGCCACCATCGACGTCTCTTCCTCCTTTCCCTTACGTTGTTGCCTCCTCCTAGGCCACCCCTGGATACGGCATAAGGATGACTCCAACGGGGCGACGCAAACGGACGCGCGTTTGGTCCGTTTGCGTCACCAAAAGGACCCATGTCCGGCCCACGTCCGCCCCTTTCTGGCCACTGCCCCCAACGGGCCGACGCATTGAGTCCGCCCGGCCAGGGTTTTTGATCATTTTCGGGCATGGTGGCCATAGTTTCCACGCCCCCAACATTGCAACAAAACTAGGACCAATACAGAATAAAAACATAAATACCGGCCTCACACGGGCCATGTCTCCAAGTGTACCCAAAATATTACAAGTAGCGACCAACGGCCATGTCCCCAGGTGTGCCCAAAATATTACAAATTTCGGCCACCGGCCATGTTTTCGGCCATGTTGGCCATAGTTCAACACAAATAAGTAGAAGGGACCGAGAATAGATCAAACCTGATCCATGTACTGCCTTTGCTTCTTCTCGTAGTAGGCCTTCTTCCTAGGGGTGAAGGTGGAGATGTCCATGTCCATGATCCTGGCCTCCTCGGCGCGTAGGGCGAGTTCAAGGTCTTTGGCCTTGAGCTCCACCTCCCTGGCCTTCACGTCGGCCTCCTTGGTCCTTGCCTCGGCCTCCTTGCCCCTGATCTCAACCTCCGCCGCCCGGGTCCGAGCGTTCTCCTCCTCTATTTCAAGCCTCTTCTTTTGCAATTCGAAGAAGAGCTTCGAAGCCGCCTCTCTCTCGAGGCATTCATTTTCTCTTCTCTCTTCCTTCTTGTCACAGGTTTTATCCTTTTGGGATAGGAACCCGCTCAAAGTCTCTTGCAACGCAAGAGTCGTTGCATCGCGTCTCTGCTCGGCCTTCGAGTTGTTCTTCCCCCTTGGCCTCCCGTCCTTCTCCTTCTCCGTTGTGTCCTCTCCCTTGTCAACACCAAGATGTCCCGCTTGTCCCGCTTTCTTGAGGGAGGCGTATAGCTCCTTCCACTTCTACTGGTCCTTGAGCTCGCGGTAGCAATGGGTCAAGGTGAAGACATGGTTGTATTGAACCTTGAAGAGATCCAATGCTGCAACACTTGCTCCTTGATTCCATAGCCACTTTGCGGCGGCCGGCTTTCAATGTTCTCAACGGCGCCGCAAAACTTGCTTCTCCGCTTGAATGTGGAGCCACCTCTTCGAGATAGATAGCTCGGTCGCAGCGTTAGAATGTTTCGGGGCGGAAGGATTCGACACTCATTGTAGCGCTTGGTGAACCGGCCCCAATATGTCGACCCTCTTTGCTCGGCCCCGACGATTTGGTTGGTTCCAACCTCGATCCATGACTCGCAAATGAGCACGTCTTCCTCGGTGGTGAACGAGTCGCCTCTTTGGCTGACCTTCTTCCTCATGGCCGTGGCGGCGGCATCGAGCTCGTTGAAGACCGGCTCATTATCGATGTTGATCACATCGGGGTCGGTCGGAAGAGTCTCATCATCCCCGGCGTTGTAGTCGTCGCCGTCGTACTGGCCGTGTCGCAGACCATGTCCTGGAGTCACCCGGCGATGGCATGGGCATAGTGCCGAACAGGTTGCGTGCCGGGGCGACCACTGCCGGGGCAGCTGCACGCGCCTCCGCAGTCTGCGGCGCGGGCGACTGTGCGACCAACGGCGTCGCCGGATCGTTGAGATCGAGGGCAGGTACCTCGCCCGACTCGCCGGAGGTAGGAGAAACCCGCGGCATGGTTCCAGGGAGGAACCCGTACGCAGGAGATGCTGCGGTCGCGAGCGGCTTCGACCTTGGAGGTCGGGCCGTGGAAGCGTTGGAGCTGGCCGCCGCAGAGGAAACCCCGACCGCCGCCGCAGTCGCTACCCCAACCGCCGCCGCGGACGGGGCAAGTCCAATGAGGAGGAGGGCAGCTGTCGCGGTCTTGGTCACGAGGTCAGCGTTGGCGTCGTCGTCCTTTTCCTCGGCGGCGGCCCTGGCGGCGGCGTCGAGCCTGTCCTGCTTCAGCCTCCTCCTCCGTTGGCCCCGCTTCAGGGTCTCCATGGCCCTCTGCTCCTCCGTGAGCTCCTTCTTCACTTTCTTCAGCCGGGGCGCAAGTCCGGCGGCGTCGTCGGCCAGCTCTTGGCTCTCGGCGGCGGCGGCGGTCGCGGCGGCGGCCTTGGCGATCCTGGAGGCGTCGGCGGCCATAGGGTAGGTCTGGACTGTGGACTGGGGTTTTGGGGGGGAAGATTGAGATTTTGCCTCCAAAAGCGGACCAGGGGAGGACACAAAAGAGCTCCGCCGCGCGTCCGGGGCCGACGCATCGGTAGCCCAAATTTGGGACAGGGATGCGTCGTGGCGGACCAAAAAACGGACCGCGATCCGTTTGCGTCGCCCCGTTAGGCCTTGTTTTTGCCCCTCGCAGACAGCGACGGACCGGCGCGGACTCGATGCGTCGGCCCGTTGGAGTCATCCTAACTTCTTGGTGATACCTATGTCCTCGTGCGGATACTCCATGCTGCAAGAGACGATGGTGGCGTCCACTTGACACGCCCACCATGATCATACGGTAAAAGTGCTGCGCCCGAGCCTCCCATGGTGCCGTTCGAGCGAGACGTAGCCCATGTCCTCGTAGTTGCTGACGAAACTGGTTAGTAAGCGGAGCGGTGCCGGCCTCCATAGCTCTCGTGTATGCACATCCCCCTGAGGAAGAAAATGAACCATGTTTGTGAACTACTCCTACATTTTACTCAATTGTGAACTTAAAACTACGAATAGAGCAACTACAAAATCGTAAGCAAGTATCCGTCGTAGTCTAGGTGGTTAGGATACTCGGCTCTCCCGAGAGACCCGGGTTCAAGTCCCGGCGACGGAATTTTTACTTTTTGCCTCTTAAGCTAATTATCCTACAATTACTAAACCACCCTCCATTCGACTTTTAACCGACGGGGGCACACCGGTAATTGCACGGATAAAAGCACCTCCGCACTAGGGTTTCCGTCTCGTCCTACAAAGACTCCTCCCGCCGCCGCCCCGCACGACGCTCCAAACCCCTCCTCCTCCCGCCCCGCTCGCGCGCGCCGCCGCCACCCCCAGATCCGGCAGCCATGGTGAGTGCTCGTCGTCGCCCGGAAGCGCAGCACCCTTCGCTCCGCCTCGTCCGTTGTCCCCAATCCTTTGGGTGCTCAGGTTTCCCGCTGTTCTGACGGTGTGGTTTTGTTTGTGCTCAGTCGACGGAGAAGAAGCTGGCGAACCCCATGCGGGACATCAAGGTGCAGAAGCTCGTCCTCAACATCTCCGTCGGTGAGAGCGGAGATCGCCTCACCCGCGCCTCCAAGGTATAAAATATGCCTGTCTGATTATCCTCTTCCTCTCGTCGTTGATGCGCTCGCGCGAGTTGGGATTCAGATTAGTGTCGTCTAGATTTTTATTAGTATGTTGGCTGCTAGCTTTGGTGAGGCTGGGATCAGCAGCGATCGTTCTTCTTCACTTGCAGCAATCTAGCGCTTTAATTGGTGAAATTGGAAGCCACTGATGATCTGGCCCTGGTCGCCACTGACCTATTTTATATGTGATGGAGTGCCTCTTTTGTAGTGTGCTAGTAGGATATGCAACAGCCTGGATACGAATGCTGCTACCATGTAACCACTATTGTTTGGGTGTGGTCAGTCATGTCTGCACCATTTCTGATAGTTGGAGATTGACCTTAATTTGTTTAATCTAAGTGGCACCATAGGCACTTCTCCTATTCTATTTCAGCAGTCAATAACAAAAATTATTTGTGGAACCAAGCATATCATTGATCTTAACTGCATTGTTTTCATCTGTTCGATAGGTGCTGGAGCAGCTGAGCGGACAGTCACCGGTGTTCTCCAAGGGTAATTTCCTTGAATCCAGCTTGTTCGTGTTGGTCATGGCCAATGTGGTCTATGTTGGTGGTGCTCATAGCGATCATGTTGTGCTATTGTAGCGAGGTACACTGTGAGGTCTTTTGGTATCCGTCGTAATGAGAAGATTGCCTGCTACGTGACGGTCAGGGGCGAGAAGGCGATGCAGCTGCTGGAGAGTGGCCTGAAGGTGAAGGAGTACGAGCTGCTCAGGAGGAACTTCAGTGACACTGGATGCTTTGGGTTCGGTATCCAGGAGCACATTGACCTTGGCATGAAGTAAGTTGATTTGATGATTGTGCTTTTTTTGTGTCTGTCCGGCACATCTGCTCCTACTGATCATGTTTCTTATCAACATAATGTTTCCTTGTTAAGTAGATGAAAACACAGGTAGATAACTTCATTTTTGCCATTCGCTAGAGCAGCTTTAGCAACTGTTTGGACATGAGAACCAAGACTGGTAATTAGCTGTAGATTTAACAACTGTTTGAAAGATGAGAACCAATACTGGTAATTAGCTGTATATTTGACAACTGTTTGAAACCTGAGAACAAATATGGGTAACCAGCAGTAGTAATAATAGAACCAACATCATTGTGCAACTGCTTGATATAATCAAATTCCTGTAACTTATTACACCCTTAATATTTGACACACCATTGGAATCCTGGTGGGTTAAGTAATCTTGTTCAGTTGAATGTGGAAAACTAGTGCATACCACAATATTTGTTTTTGGTTTTGATATGCATCGTGTTGCCGCTGCTAGTTCCTTGCTCACAAATTTGGGTTACTATCTCCACACATGAAGTAGCTGCAGTGCTTGGTTCCTTGTTGTTTGTTGATTGCACACTGGCATCTCACTATGACTGCACAAACATTGCTCATTGAAGTTTTCCAGTTCTCTAAAGACCAGTAACCATCCTTTGTTGCTTTTATCAGGTATGACCCATCCACTGGTATCTATGGTATGGACTTCTACGTTGTTCTGGAGCGTGCTGGATACCGTGTTTCCCGCCGCCGCAGGTGCAAGGCCCGCATCGGCATCCATCAGAGGGTCACCAAGGAGGACGCCATGAAGTGGTTCCAGGTCAAGTATGAGGGTGTCATCCTCAACAAGTCCCATGCGAGTTGAGAGATGAATGAGTCTCTCCTTAGACCTCGAGTTAAACCAAGTTCACCTGGTTGCTGGATATGTATGTTTCTTAGAAACCAAATGCTTTGTCAGTTTTTGCCTGTACTGAAGTTGGATGATTATGGTTTGTCTGCACTTTCGTCTAAGAGGTTCACTTATGACTATAGATATGTTTGGCATATGAGATGATCGCTTTTGTTTTTTCACTGTGAATCTTTGCTAAATTCCTGTTTCCTTTCTCTGAATATCTGGTGAAGAATTGTTCAAACCGTTCCAGTTGATCATGTGAAACACGTTTTTTCCATTTCTGCAGTGGAAAGAAAGCAGAAATTTGATGATGGTTTGCAGACTTGTATTATATCAATACAAGTCCCTGCATAGCATCAAGAAAACAGAAATTACAGGAGTTTAGAAATCGGAAATTGGATGTTTGCAGGTTGCAAGTATCAATACATGAGTTCATACTTCTCTCTCTAATCTCTTAGAAGCGCTCAAAGCTTAAGCTTGATTTTGTTGTGTCATTGCCGTAGATTTCCTGATAAATTTTTTTTTTTTAAAGAACGCATCAAGATTCCCTGCATAGTTTCATAGTCAGTTAAAAAAATGGTAAAAAGTGAGTAAAAAGCAGGCCGGCAGATGCATAGATAGTCGTCTCAAACTAGTCGCTGGTGGGAGCGAACCAAATTGTTGAGAAGCTTCGTATAAAGAACTGGTCATCAGTATACAAATCGCTGGTGGGTGTAGTAAAGAAGTGACCAGTCCTACACCCAGAAAGGCCAGCCACAGCCCACAGCTGACCCGGAATCCCCAAATGGACACGGGAAGCATGTGCACCGTGGAGCGGCGCGGCCGCGTGCACCTCATCACCATCACCGGCGCCGGCGAGCACCGCCTGGGCCCGGCCCTCATCTCCGCCCTCCGCTCCGCCGTGGCCGCCGTCCGCGCCTCCCCCGGCGCGGGCGCCCTCGTCCTGGCCACAGAGGGCAAGTACTTCTCCAACGGCTTCGACCAGGCCTGGGCGCGCACGGTCCCGCGCCACCTCCACGCCTCCATGACCGAGGCCTTCCGGGGCCTCGTGGCCGACCTCCTGGCGCTGCCCATGCCCACCGTGGCCGCCGTCACGGGCCACGCCGTCGCGGCCGGCTGCGCGCTGGCGCTCGCCCACGACTCCGTCGTCATGCGCGCGTCCCGCGGGTTCCTGTACATGAGCGAGGTGGACGCCGGCATCACGATCGTCGACTACTTCGGGGAGCTGCTCCGGCAGAAGGTCCCCGACGCCGCGACCAGGCGTGACATGCTGCTCGCGGGGAGCAAGATGACGGCAGCGGAGGCGGTGCGGCGGGGCCTGGTGGACGCGGCCGCGGACGGCGGCGTCGACGACGTGGTGGCCGCGGCCGTCGCGGCGGCCGAGGGGCTCGCGGCGAGGGGGTGGAACGGGAAGGTCGTCGCCGAGATCAGGAAGGCGATGTGGCCCGTCGTGTGGGGAAAGTCAAGGACTTTGGCGCCGAGGCGGCGGCGGCGCGGTCCCGGCTGTAGGCTCATCCGCTGTAGTCTGTAGATGCAGTCGAGCGAGCTCTGGAATTGCTCTGAATAATTGCTTGCCGTAGACATAGCATCGTATTTAGAATTAGCATTGTATCTAGGATTTGTTTCTATAACTAGTAGTCGTGTACGTGCAATGCACGTAATATTGCTAAGCAACAGTTTTGCTACAACCATTTTGAATGTCAAGCTTCTCCTGAACTTCCCAACGCCTTTTAATGTATTGGAGAAACTTCTAAGCACTTCACATGGGAAAAAAAGATTCAGTTTGTTAAGTCTCCATTACCACATCCACCAAATTAACAAGGAATACATTGACAACTCATCTCCATATAAACTCAAAGCAAATTAATGGATTCTGTTAACTTTGTGGTGGGCTTTTTTGAAAATAAAGTGAAATCGACTAATAAAATAACTCGAGAGAGATGCGACAATTTTTTCTTGAAATTTTCAGAACAATTGATCTGTAAATAACAATACAGAAGAGAACTAAACATCGGAATAACATTAATTGGACGGGTAAACAAATATTAACTTCAATCCGCTTGTGTCATTGGCTATCTCCACTTCTATTCAACCAAAACAATGTTAGTCGTCTAGAACAAACAAGTGGTTGGGGGAATCAACTCTCTTCTTCACCCGGTTCTGGCAATATGAGCAATTATTTAAAAGGTGACTCACCGTATGAATTAACAATATTTCATATAATTGTGAATGCATCAAAACAAACAGATTATTATGTAGTTGTGCAGGGGATATCTAGCAGATTAATATTCAATCAGAACTTGAAGGGATCAAAATAAAAATGTTCATCTCACAAGGAACTGCACATACCGTCAGTCATGGTGCATAAGCAGCTGGCGGTAGAAGCTAGCAGGGGTCGATTAAAGGGTAGGGACGGGACGGGTGGCCACCGGCGTCCGGACGCATGGTCACAGGTGCAGGGAAAGGCTTGCGTCGGGCGTGCGTGGCGACGGCGTACGCGCTGACCACATGCGTGCTCTTTTTGTCATGGATGCTGGTTTTGTAATTGGACCATCCGCCGGCGGCCCTGAACGGGTTCATCCGGCTCAGCGTGCGCGACATCGACCAAAGAAGCTCGCGTTCTTTCCCGCCGCCAATGCCATCGCCGCCGTCCTCGACCCGCTCCCTTGATGTGCTGCGTGCCGGACGACATGTGCGCCGGCAGCGCCTCGTTCTCCCGTGCCAGCGCAGCGTCCACCTTGGCCTACATGTGCGCCGACCCGGCCTCCGACCTCGCCTCCTCGTCGTCGCCTGCGTCGCCGCTGTGGAGCTTCAGCTAGTCGTATTATAGCGCGCTCAGCACGGCCTGCAGCCGGACTTGTTCTGGGAGACGTGGAGGCGCCCCGTGTAGGGGAGGTTGAGGGTGCCCATGAGGCCATGACGCTGCACACCTTCTCCCGTCCAGCGCTGGGTGCGCCTTCTGGTAGATGTCCACGGCGCGGAGCGGCGCCCTCCTGTTCCCAGCGCCAGACTCGCGATCCACAGACGTGTCGTCTGGTTTTTTGAACGATTGTGTACTTGGTTTCTAGGCCATTGGTTGCATGAACACTGGAGGAGCCAGCCCCACAAGGAAACGGACTCCTCCAAGATAAGAGTCCTGTTGCGGTGCAGATTGCCTCGTTTCATAGCGGTGCAGATTGCGCTGGCCGCAGGGCACTATTCGGTCAATCAAATCTAGCTGGTGGCAATCCACACGTAATTATCACGAAATTGAAAAGGTGTGTTGAGTTGTCAAACATTGGGACGATCTGAAGCGCTAATCAAATATTAAACAGTTGTGGTTTAATGTATCAACACAAGTTTGCTCTTTTAATAGTAGTATAGATTATTGTAATGACGAATTTTAATGAAGCATCACAGGTCACGCGAAAAATTTATTCTATATACTTAACATACAAATATTCATCATGGATTTTGGATGGAAAATCAATTTTAAGATTTTTCAAAAGTTTTACATATTTGGACATCAAGGTTTCTAATCGGAGTCGTTGGGGGCTCTCACTTTCTCTTCTTTGAGTCGTTGTGGGCTCTCACTTTCTCTTCTTTGAGTCGTTGTGGGCGCTCACTTTCTCTTCCTCCCTCTCTCCTCTTTGTTCATTGAGAATTGTCACCGTCGCCTCGGCTCGTCTCCCTTTCTCTCTGGCGGCCTCGCCGGCCACATATGCCGAGGGAGGATAGGTCGGCCCACCTTTGTAAATAGTAGTATGTCTAGGTTTTGGGTTTGCTTGTCTTGGTCCTCCGTGGCGAATGGCGTCGTGCCATACTACATTTTTTTTATCCCAATGTTTTGGGACAGTGCCAACGACGTGTCCGACCTCTCTAGTGGCCATGACTCATCATGGATGGTGGATGTGGGTGCAGCATCTGGCGGAAGCAACCTTAATAAGCCTGATCTGAGCAGATCTACTAGCCAAGGTGGTGATGCGGGAATTTCTTCTTGTGCTCGTCATACAAGCGAGCAGGAAGGGGATCTTCATCTTCCTGGTTGTTGGCGGCGGTTTTATAGCAGGGGAACTCGTAAGCTACTCTCGGGAGTGCATCAATGGCAGCCCTGCTTTGGTTGCCATCCAAGATGGTCGAGGGACGACTACTCCCTCTCTCTGTGTCGACTTTGATTCCTCGCCAATGTTGGATGGCGAAAATCAACCTTCAGGCCATCTTGCCAATATGGAGGCCCCTCTACCCAGTTGTAGCTGACTCCCGTCTTCTCGCCTAAGTGGTTATGTCCCTGGCAGCGTTGCACTAGGTTGTGACGTCGTCCGTCGATGCGGCGGTGGAAGAGCTGGATCCAGTCACTTTTTCATTTTTTCATCTAGGGTCCTCTGTTTCTAGACTAGTTTGTGATTTAATTTTGGTCCTTCTTGTAATTAATATGCCACTGCCATGAACGAAAGCTTCTAGTTCTAGGTCAGACCGCCTCTTTTCAAAAAAGAAAATGGACACCAACAAAGCATTTTTTCTGAAACACAGTACAACACAGACGCTCAAAAACACGTGCATGCACGCATCCATATGAACATACGCACGTACACCCTACACCGATAAGCACCTCCGAAAGACCGAGCCGGTGGATTAGGTATGAAGATTGACGAAGTCACCACGGACACCTCGTTGTTGACGGGAACGTCGTCTCCCACAGAAGAATATTCCGCCTAAATGAGAAACACCAGCGCTAAACCTGAGATTTGAACTATGTTGGGCTTGGGGTACAATCACGTTCCTAACAAAGTTTGACTTGCAGCGTTTAGCTCTCATAATATTTTGCAACCGCTTAGACCACCATGGTGGAAACTTGAAAAAGTCTAGCGGGAAACACTTTTGGTTCCCAAACTCAGTGCTTCTTCTACTATTTTTTTTCTTTTCAAAAACCATATTTATAAAATTTTAAAATCCGAAAAAATCCTGCATATTGCAATTGATGTGTCCAACAATTGTGCAGTATCTCGGTTTGAAATATTTTATATTCTAGGCTACACCAAAATGACAAATGTTCTATATCCGAATAAAAAGTATTTCAAATCAAGATTTTACATGTCTGTGAGATAAATCATGAGATGATTTTTTTCAAAGTTTTAAAACTTACAAATATAATTTGTAATAAAAAATTTAGAGTGGAGGGAGCACTGAATCCCGGGAGCAACAAATCTCTACTCACCAGTGGTTTCTGAATTTGTCCCGAATCCGTTCAGTGTGTGAATTTAACGTATTTCCAGTACGTAGACACCACGCTACCAGTGCACAAATTGCCCTGAATCCGTTCGACTTGGAACAGGACTAGTGGAATTTTGCGCGGCGTCACGCCGCGGCCTTGATGAAGCAGAGACACATCTCATGTAGAAGGGGGCAAAATATAAGCGCAAGTTGTAGTAAAAAGCTGATATAATTAGTTGTAAAAAGAGAGACATATGGCCATGGACCAACAGAGTACCAATTAAATGCTGGTTCCAATTATTAGAATCAAAAAAGTGTTCCACCAAGATTTATACGGTCTTGTGTTTGTATGCATGTACAAAACCCATGTGTAGACCTGTAGCAACAGAGTCCGATGTTGAATCAGTTGTGTGCTATCTAATTGGAACTCTCCTAAAATTGTAGACTGTACTTCACTGTCATGCGCTGATTAAGAGGAAGAAAGTAAGTTTGGATTGCTGAAAGAATAAATCCTAATATGAGGACTTTTGCTACTCTGACAGGCCGACGGATTTGCACCATTTGGAATTGGCTTAAAACTGCAGACTCTATTGTCATCTCCAAGACCTTCGCTAATTTGTTTTGGTAGCTTCTCCCTGAAGTGCACAACACCAAATAGACGAACTTCAGAATAATACGACCAGCCCTATACTTTCCAAAGAAGCTAGCTAAGACAATCATGAATAACGAAAAACAAATTATTTTAACCATTGCAACCACATCAACTAGTTATATATTTCCCCTGTTATTTTATGGACAATATATAAGAGTATTGAATATCATGGTAAGACTACACATGTCCAGCAGCTCACCGGAACTTTCCAATGAGGCAACCAGTTTTTAAATAACATGGCATGAAGAACAAAAACATTTTTGGAAGTTCAAAAAGTACCTTAAATTGTTTCATGGGACGGTTTACAAAACAAAACTGTGGATAGAAGGTCAACAGCAGCACCGGTGATATTAGCAGTGATCTATCACACTTTCTTCTAGTCTGCAAGAGTGTCAAGGTCGTCATTGCGTCAACCTCAACGACCCCAAAGAGCAGAACCTGCAAGTTAAGATCCAATCGTCCGTCAAAAACCTATATATTCTGAGAAATAAATAAATGTCTATTCTTCAGTAGAAGGGATCAAGATTCATGAAAAATCTGTCCTCAGATATTTCATCCCATGAATTTGTTATTTTGCCTAATCTAAACACATGAAATTGCTTCTGTGTAATTCAAATGAGGCATCACAGGAAGCAGAGGCAACGCAGCTAGCTCAAGCAATAATCTACACTGACACAGGGCACTAATAGAACATTTTTTACAAAGAAAACAAAACGGTCAGTGGGATATTTCTGAACTTTAGGTTCAGAGTAGCACACACATACAACACCATCATCAGCAGCCAACTAATTGGAATAAATCACAAAACCATCAGCTCATTCTAACAGACAATAGGTAGCTCATCTCCCGCAAGATTTGCTGAAGAATTAGAGCATCCAGATTTCATCACCGAAGCATCAAAATAGCATAGTCAACACGTACTTTAGCACGTACCAAAATTGCCCCAACGTCTATCTACTATTGTCAATGTAGAGAGACCCCTATGAAATGACCGTTGCTGCTGATTAAGCAATGGACGTTTATTTAGAGAAATTGGCTATACTTTACTTGCCCATATATTTGCATCTGATAGTTGGATCCAATTGGTACATTGGGCAATGTTCAGTCATTATACGCAACCTGCATTTTACTTTTCTGTTTCCACTTCAATAACACAAAAAGCTAAGCACATCTTAATCAAAAGAAACTTGCTGAGCTCGTAGACATTCGTCTCAAGCAGAATATAGATGAATGCCTTAACGAAACCATATGTAACAGAAATAGTCGCATTCATCTTAAAGTAGTTGGTAGAATTGCGCCAAAACATGAATTCTAACCTCTCTCTTTCCCTTCATACTGCAACTTTTTCAGATTTGAGATTGTTTGCTAGCATCTACAGTTTCTCCGAGTTCAGGCAGTAGTTATGTACTCGAGAAGTGTAAGTGCACCTACATGAATTTCAAATTTGATATTGTGCTAGCATCACTAATCACCATTATTTAAAAGGGTATATTAGATATTTGGTTTTGGATGTCCAACATGACAACCGATTGAGCAACAGCAAAGAAGTACAATAACCTAAATAATAAGAAAGGAGATTTTTTTGTAAACATGACCTGGTGAACCATTCGGTGAGGGAAAGAGAGCTTACCAACACATCTGCACCAAGAACAACGCCAAACCACATATGAGATAGAGAAAGAGATGACGCTTATGTCGAGCATGAAAGAAGAAAATGGAAAGAATAATCACAACCTATTGAAATACTTTAACTATATGGCACTAAAGCAAATCTACGCAATTCGAATTAACTAAATGTACTCAACATCAAACCATAAAAGTAGAACATGAGATTCATTTGTGTAAAAGTAAAAGCTCACCTGGGCTGGGCATAAGAGGCAATACGTAGGGATGTTGCCTACGGCTGGGCTACCGAGGGTATTGTCCTCATCTCTGTCGCTGATTGTGCCCTTTCTTCATATGATGAAAACAATTGCGAACCATCACCAAGAGTATTCTAGCCACCGCCACGAGTTTCATAATCATTTGATTTCTGGATCAAACAAAGACATGGAACAAAAACTCCATTAAATAACTCTATTGAATTATCACTCTAGAAAATAAAACAGGGAAACGTGGATATTGAGTAAATGCCAAATAATATCTAGTGCAACACTAATTAACTAAATGTACCCAATAACGAACCTTGTTGCCTGTAGGAAATTAGAACAAAGTTGTTGTTATTTCGGTGGAGGTGCAACTGACAGTGGAGCCAATATTGAATACATTAAGAGACATAACATGCCATCTGCTTTGTAGGCACTCACACAGTACACTTCCTATTAAACATAAACTTCAACTATCTCAAATAAACTCAGTGTAATAGAGGAATTGTTAAGAAGTCTAATTAAGCCAAGAAAAGAGAAAAGCAACAACTACCTGGACGATTTTAGAGAGTAAGGATATCATAGCAGTCTTCTGGATTCAGAGTGCACTCCCAAGATATAAATAAACTGAAAGCAGACAACAATGGAGATGAAACATTAGTAAACATGGGAGAAGCTGAACTGCAATTTTTCTCATTTCCAGTCCAATATCAACGACTACGCACACAGGTTAATAGCATAACTTGATTGTTGCTGGTCAGCACAGCCTCATTCCGCCGTCGGACACACCAAGGGCAGCCACCAGCTAGACATCATGACCTCCGTGCTGTAATAATTAATACGTCATGCCTTGCAAATAGCCAGAATCTGGATATATGATACATAAATCAAACGGGAAGAGAGCATCCATCTATGGACAAATCAGGGAGTAATGAGCGCAACATCAGGTCATAGGATCTCACGTGCACAGTACACTTATCGTAGGCAAATGAGCTAAAAAAATAGCAACAATTGCTTACCTCGTTATACATCCACTCAAATATTTGCAGCATACAACATTTT
Source organism: Poa pratensis (assembly GCA_947311845.1). Taxonomy (NCBI): domain Eukaryota; kingdom Viridiplantae; phylum Streptophyta; class Magnoliopsida; order Poales; family Poaceae; genus Poa; species Poa pratensis. The sequence goes on from CAMZMU010000035.1 coordinate 20,814,898, forward strand.
TTTTCTTGGTCTTCTTTGTCCATAGATCATTGACGGACGGATTTAAGGCTCGAACAGATTCACGCTTATTCCACACAAAAATCTGCACGCACGAAAACAATAAGGGAAAGTGTGTCATCATTTAATGCGGGGGGGGGGCAAAATTTCTGAAGAACAAAATTATTTAGTAGACATGATAACATATACATGAATCAATCTGTACCTGCAGCTTACTGGGATTTTCCTCAAACACCTTAGGCTCATTGATTCAAAAATATCTGCAAACACAAGAGGATATATTATGGAGAGTGGAAGAAAGAGCGGAGGAGCACAATCAAGAAGGAAAAGATCTGGTATAGGTTTCATTTTCTTGCTGTTATGTATATAAATTTTATTCCACACAAAAATCTGCACGCACGAAAACAATAAGAAAACAATAAGGGAAAGTGTGTCATCATTTAATGCGGGGGGGGGGGGGGGGGGGCAAAATTTCTGAAGAACAAAATTATTTAGTAGACATGATAACATATACATGAATCAATCTGTACCTGCAGCTTACTGGGATTTTCCTCAAACACCTTAGGCTCATTGATTCAAAAATATCTGCAAACACAAGAGGATATATTATGGAGAGTGGAAGAAAGAGCGGAGGAGCACAATCAAGAAGGAAAGATCTGGTATAGGTTTCATTTTCTTGCTGTTATGTATATAAATTTTCAGTGTCCTTCCTATGTTCATAAAGCAGAGACGCGAGTGGCAGAACAGATCGTACCAGATACGTGAGGAGAGAATTCGCGCAGACGTGAAGCAGTAGCCAGACGGCCGTTCCTCTCGGTGATGCCACCGTGCGCGGCTCCTTCTCTTCTTCCCAAAATCCATCTGCCCTTTCACGTCCTCGTCGTACTGCCGACTCTCTCACTGGCGGTTGCGCGCCATGGCCGGCCTGGTACAGGCACCAACAAAGAAGGGGTTAGAGACCTAAGAAAAGGAAGGAGCGACTGATTTAGGGAATAGGCCTCCACCACCTGCCGAGACGGGAGCCGAGCTCCAGGTGACGGCCAGAGAGGATGGAGGGGACGGCGGAGCGGGGTGCGGGGATTTGGCGCACGCGCGGCCTCCTTCTCCTCCAGCGCAGGGGCCCGACGGCATGAGCAGAGTCTCGGGCGCGTGGACAGGAGGTGGCACGGGCACAGGGCGCGAGGAGGGCGGCGGCGGAGGCGTCAAGGCGGAGGTGGTCGAGTCGCGGCGGGCGCGCAACACTCTCCTCCTCGTCGAGCGCAGGGACCCGGTGGTGTGGGCAGGAGCTCGGGCAGGCGCTAGGCCGGCGCGCGGGTAGGAGGCGGCGAGGCTCGAGGAGGGTTGCAGCGGCGGGGGCGGGCTGGAGGTGGGCGAGCCGGGGGTGGTGGGGAAATGGGGATGATTTGCGATTTAGGGTTAGGGTTAGCTTATATGTAAAAAGGACTGAATTGTAATTTACGGGAAACTTAAGGGCTTTTTTGCAAAATTACCAGGGCACTGTTCAATACTGTAGCAGACTGTAGCTGCTACAGTGCTTGGAGCGCGGAGAGGCCGCCGTTTTTTCCAACTTTTATATAGTGAGTGATTACGCGCGATTCGACTCCGACTCCAGTTCGTACACGGATATCGCGTGCCATTGGCTATACATATTTGGATCTTGGAGCACCATTGCATCCACCGATCTCGCCCGCACTCACACAACCATGGACGTCGTCGACGTGGCCTCCGCCAACTGCCGCTGCAGCCGCGTCGTCTACGTCGGCAACATCGCCTTCAACGCCACGGAGGAGGAGGCCCGCGGCGCCTGCGAGCTCATCGGCCCCGTCCTCTCCATGCGCCTCGCACCGACGGCGCCACCTGCAAGCGCAAGGGCTACGCCTTCGTTGAGTACGCCGACGACGCGACGGCGCAGAGCGCCTGCCGCAACCTGCACGGCCACGTCCTCCGCGGCCGCCCGCTGCGGGTCGGCCTCGCGGACAGCGACAGGGCGCGCAGGCGCAAGGGCGACCACGAGCCGGTCGGGCTGGAGGACGCCATCCACGCCGCGTCCCTCGTCTCCGGGCGCCCGCCCGCCGCCTCCATCACGCGGCTGCTGGTGACCGCCAGCAGGCACCATCTGCGGGAGACGATGGCAACGTTCCAGAGCATGCGTACCGAGGCATGCAATGCTCTCAAGGAGCAGGTCCCCGGGCTGGCGGAAGCGATGGAGCAGGTGCAGCATCTGCTCGACATGGCGGCCGCGGATGACGCCGCCGAGGAGGCCAGGAGGAAGAAGCGGGCAAGCGCCAGCGCCCGGTGGCGGTGCCTGACCAAGAGTCCGATCAGCGCGCCAAGCTAAGGAAGGTGGAAGATAGCGGGAAGGCTACGGTCCGCGGAATAGTTCCCCCCTTCTTTTTTTTTGCGAGGAAGAACACAGTACATCAACCAAGGAACTTACAGAAAAGCCCAGAATCAGAAAAATTACATTGAGGTCCATCTGGACTCTGGCTTCATCTTCTCCGACGAGGACGCCGCGCCGGCGAATCCTGCTGCAACACCTCCAAAACCTTGGACTGGGAGGCTCCCCATCGCAAGCAAGAAGTCGATCACTCCTCGGTGCCGAAGCACCTCCACCCTGCACGAAGGTCAACGACGCCACCTTGGTCTTCAACACTGCAATCTTCAAGTCGTCAGCCGCCAGATCCGTCAGCTCCCGGACTCCGGCGAAGGGGATAGCCTCTCGAGCACTCCGAAGAGCCGCGACCGAGGCCTGGACAGCAGATCTGCGGCGAGGCTCCACCGGAGCCACACCAGCAGAGGGGAAGACTGCCGCCACCAAAAGCCACTCCGACGCCACCGCTTCCACCACCGCGCCGCCGGCTGGCACACCCCCACACACACCTAAGCTATGTACACGCGGGATCCGTGGATTCCCCGTCCCCCGCCGCCGAGGCGGCTGCCAGGGGGCGAGGGATCCAGCGGATCCGTGGCGGCGAGCTGGTACGCGCGAGGTCGCCCAAAGATCGCCTTTTCGCACTATAGCTGGGGAAAAGGGAAGAGGTCCGAGCTCTCTCTGTGTAATAGTTCCCCCCTTCTGACGATCCTGATGAGGAGCTAGCAAGTGCATGATCTCTGTAGTTGCCCTGCTTCCTGTTTCTTTGTTCTTCTTCCTACTAGTTCTTGAATTGACGCTTGTACTACTATATATCTCATATATGAAATGGAAAATTCTTGATGTGCATCTTTTTTTTTCTCTGTTATTTCTGTGTTACCATTTAGAGCCTGGAGGAATTTCCTGAGTGAATGGCATCTTTCATACGGTACTATGTTGTAGTATGTCGAAAGTTTACAGTTTACTAGCACAAAGCTCGTACGATTGCTACAGAAAACCACCTAAAATGTCGGCCACGGGCATATGGATTGTTGGAAGATGTTTGATACCCTGTGACCGTCGTGGTGTAGCAAGTCGTATTTTCGAATTTAGAAACAAGAGTTTTGTGAATAAGGAGATGTGGCATGAGGACGGTGATCAAGGAAGACAACAAGAGGGATGGGGTATTTCGTCGTCTTAGATTAGAGCATTTCCATCGGAGGCCTCCAAACGACCCCCAAAGGCCCATTGGGGGTCCGGACACCGAAAATCGTCACCACCCAAAGGCTCGCCCCGGGCGATTTTGTGTCCGACACCCCAATCAGGCCTCCAAGTTTGGAGGCCCTCCTGGGGTGCCGGACATTGCCACGGGCATGGCCCTGACAGTGATGGCCCGTCCGTCATACACACCGCGCCGCGCCCATATTAATGAAGGCGCGCAGGAGGCCGTTCCGCCGCGTTAATGGCGATCAGTCGCCGGGCAGTCTCCCAGGCGATGGGACTGGACGGGAGGCGATGCGACGAGACGGAGGCGGCAGGCCTGACGGCACGCGTCGCATTAACGCCGGCGACAGCGTGCGCGACAGTCCACGCGCCGGCGTCGCGGCGTTCCCACGCATTACGCCGGCGCGGATGCTCGCGCACCGCCCAACTCCCCCGCCGCCCATAAAATGCCTCTCCCACGCCGCCCTCTCTCCCACACCGCTCTCTCTTCTCTCCCTCTCGCACACCCTCTGCCGCGCCGTCTCCCACATCCTCTGCATCCATCCATGGCGAACAACTGGGAGTCGGGCAGCAGCTGCAGCAGGCGCAGCGGCCGGACGATCGGCACGGAGGAGGCGTGGGACATGTACCGGTACGGCCTCCTGGTGCCGCCGGACTCACGTCTGCCCTCGGGGTGGCGCACTTCCCCCCACGGCGGCCTCCCAGTGCCGGCGCTGCCGGAGATGCCGGACCAAATCCGGCGCGACATCGCGCGTCGCCGGTTCTGGCTGCCCCGCACGAGCGCACCCTCCCAGAGTACGACGACAACAACTCGGGAGCGTGGTTGCGGCGGTTCGAGCGCGAGCAGACCGAGAAGCTCGCTTTCTACGACGGCCCGACACGGCCAGGCTGCCACAACGCGTAAGGCCGCCATCGCCGCCGCGCGCCAGCACGCAAGGGCGAGGAACACCACCCCGTTGCGGCTGCTGCCCGTGCGGCCACAACGCCAGGAGGTGCAGCAGAGTCGCAGCTACCGCCCGGTGAAGGAGGAGCCGCGCTCGCCTCCGCGTCGTGGAGGAGGCACCGGCATCGTCATCCGCGAAAGCCGCGAACAACGGCGTTCGCCACCACGCGGACGGCTGTACCTGCGCCGCCCTAGAGCCAGGACGCCTCCACCTCTCGTGGAGAGGATCCAGTACGGGTTCGCCGTGTCGTCCCCGCTTCGAAACGAGCACGACAGCGACTCGCCGGGGTTCCTGGCGGCCATCGCGGACTCGGTGACCACCATCGAGCGCAACAGCCCCGGCTACATGGCCGCTATCGCCACCTCGGTGGCAACGGCGGCAGCCTCGTCCTCCTCCGGCGGCGCCTACTGCAGACGTGCACCGCGCCGCCAAGACGACGCGTCCACCAGCCGAGGCGGATCCGGCTCCTCCTCCGCCTACATCGTGGTCGACGACGACGACAGCGGCGATGGCAGCGGCGACGACTAGGGCGATGGCAGCGGCAACGACACGACGAGGCATGGCTGGAGGCCAACTTCCGCGACTAGAGTTTAGGGTAGGGCCGTCGTAGTTCAAATGTCATTCAAAATCTTTTAACAAATATGAATGAAAATTGAACTTTTTAAATTTTTCCGCAATCTATTTGAACGCCTGCAAGGTGTTCGATCAATTGCGCGCGTTGGGGGTTGGCCTTTGGGGTGTGCCGCCGTAGGCGGCCTCCAAATGTTGGGCGGACACATGTCCCCCCCCCCAAATGAGGCCAATTGGGGGGTGCCGGACACGCTTTTGGAGGCCCCCGGTGGAGATGCTCTTAGTAACTAAAACCATTCTCTGTTGGGGGCAAGCTTACATGTCAAGCAGCACGATCTTACTCAAGCGAATAAACATTGTCTCTTTCTCGCCCAGGTTTTATTCCTATCATGGCAGGTTAACACAACAATAGCAAAACCAATCCACAGTAAATCAATTTGTATCTAGTTACAATCACCAAAAATAGCCAACCCAGAGCATCAACATCAAAATATCTCACCCACAACTAATGCATCTTGAAAAGAAGTAACTCGCCCGAAAGCAGAAAGCCATAAACTAATCTTGGCGATAACAGCAGGACGAAGGCCAAGACAAAGCTGAAGAACATCTAGCTCAGGTAATGCATCATGCCCATGTCAGAGTCGGTATCGTTAACCTGTCTGGTTGCATCGCGGAAGCAGAGGGAGGGCTTCGACGAAAGCATCGGCTGAGGTCCGAGATGAAGGATGGGGTGCATCCAAGAGCTGGGATCCTGCCCCAGTTCTCAATACCCGACTCTAGAGCCAACTTCCTGTACTCCAACTCGATTTCTTCCAGTGTCTCAATATGCTCACTCACAAAGCTGAATTTAATTTTAGTAAATGATGTACTAAGTGATAGTCGAGAGGGTGGGTATGGAAAATTGGCAACTGAAAGACAATAATGTGCTTTAAAAGAGTATGACTTGAACATGCAGCCTCAAGTCAGATATCAAAAGATCCTAACAGAATATAACAGATAATCATTATCTAGATGTGTGAAATGTATTATGCAAAATACTCCCCCTCTACCAAAATGTAAGGCATATTTAACTTGTTAAGACAAGCTTTTGACAAAAAATAACTCGATTACTATGTGGTTTATGTGATACAGAATCACAGTTATAAGTACTATTATTTGGATGTGACTATAGCAACATCAATCTTATGTGACTGGAACATCAGTCGTAAGGAACATATGAAACTAAATATAATTATGGTGGGAGCATGGCCACTGAACAGTTAAGATTGACCAGTTTGTGCAAGTGACGCCAATTCAGGGAGCACACAGGTACGTGATGAAAAGGTTGAGACAAATGAAGATAAATGGAGCTGGCCAGAGAGATTGATGATGATGCGATACTAGGATCTATTGCTATAGAAACTGACATATGAATTGAAAGCGGTTCAGGTGTGAACATAAGGCCAAATAACCTGAAAGAGACAAAGGTCAAACACCATTCTTGAGGAAAATACTGAACAACTGGTATAGTATAATGGTAAACTTGATCATTACCAAGTTCCACTAAAACTTCATCAGTATACGGCTTCAGCCATTGAATTGGTCCAACATGACTGTGCCATATACACGGAAAGGTTAATGCCGGAAGTATTCAGTAAAAAAAAGGAAAAAGTCCAAACTAAACCCTGAATTTGTAGATGAAAGCTAAATCGAACCCCGAAGTTCTAATACCGGTAAGAGCATCCACAGTGCGATGCTTAACAGCGGGCGCCAGGATTCTCATCCTGGTCCATCGACGTTTAGCCCCTTCAATCCTGGGCGCCGAGCGCAAAGTCTATCGCCTGACGCTAGTTAATGTTTTGCCTTGCGCGAGGAAATATGATGTGTACATGAGCGACTAAAACAAGAGCCCCGCGTTGCGCGTATGAGCGCTTGCCTACCTATTTTAATTCATCCTATTTATTTTGATTGCTTTAGCGCCTAATTAAGCGCCCCTTCACTGTGGATGCTCTAATTGGCACTCTGAACTTATCAATCCCGATCTATTTTAGACTCTAGACCTGTTTGACACTGTTTGACTCGTTGGGAATACTATAATCCCAGCCAGGTGGGAATACATTCTTGATCTCCCACAACGCGTGGGTTCCCTAGCAAGTTCCGGAATTGGATTGCCGCTTTGTTCTCCACCGCCACCTCTCGTGCCCTCCTCAATGGTATTGCCGGCCCCCCTATCACCCATGGTCGGGGGCTCCGGCAAGGAGATCCTCTATCACCGTTGCTCTTCGTGATTGCCATCGATCCTCTCACACAAATTCTTGAAAATGCAACGAGGGAGGGGCTTCTCCACAAGTTGAGAGGGAGAGGGGCCATTCTTCGGACCTCACTCTATGCGGATGATGCGGCCGTGTTCTTCGCCCCTATCAAGGAGGACGTTGGAAACTTTGCTTCCATTCTCCATGCTTTTGGTGAAGTCACCGGTCTTTGCACAAATTTCGACAAGAGTTCCGTGGTGCCAATTAGGTGTGGGCAAATAAATCTTGATGAGGTGCTTGAGGGCATACCGAGTACGAGAGCTTCTTTCCCATTGCGCTACCTAGGCCTACCGCTCTCGGTTTGGCCTTCGTAGAGGGGATATCCAATTCCTTGAAGACAAGTGTGCGAGCAAGCTCCCTACATGGAATGGCAAGTACATTGCCACGGTCGGCCGGGCCGAGCTAGTAAAGTCGGTTATTGCTTCGCAAGCCATTTTTTGCTTGACTCCTCTTGTCATCCATCCGGGCACTATGGCATTCATGAACAAAATTCAAAGGGCGTTTCTTTGGTCGGCCAAGGACATGACCACGGGGGCCAAATGCAAGGTCAATTGGGAATTGGTTTGCCGCCCTAAGAAGCTTGGTGGTCTCGGTATTCTCCACTTGGCCAAGTTCGCAACGGCTTTGCGATTGCGATGGCCATGGTTGGAATGGAAAGACCCAACAAGATTTGGGTGGGTCAAGGCAATCCGTGCACAAGTGAGGACATGGACATCTTCTACTCCGCCACAATTATCACGGTTGGTAATGGCGCGAAGGCCTCCTTTTGGCATGCGCCATGGTTGAGTGGGAGGAAGCCTAAGGATTGTGCACCCCTCATCTTTGCTTCCTCAAGCAAAAAAGGATGCACATTCTTGAGGCCTTGGCCGGGTCGGCATGGGTTGGCAAGGTGCGCCTTGATGAGGGCTTCACCGCCGAGCACTTCTCCCAATTCGTGAACCTATGGACGCAACTCACTCACATCCGGCTCAACCCAACCGTGAGCGATGAGATACGTTGGAAGCTTACGGAAAGCGGGGAGTACACGGCGAAGTCCGCATATGAGTTGCAAGTTTTGGGCACCATTGCCTCCTCAATGGACAAGACAATTTGGAAGGTTTGGGCGCCGCCAAAGACGAAATTTTTTGCTTGGCTTGCCAATCAAAATAGAGTGTGGACGACGGACCGCCTTGCGAGAAGAGGGTGGCCAAATTGTGGTCTATGCCCTTTGTGCAAGCAAACCACGGAGTCGGTGACCCACCTCTTTGTCCAATGTCGTGTAGCTTGGAGGCTTTGGGGGATGGTGAAAGATTGGCTCGGGTTAGCATACCTCGACCCGGGTTCATGGTCAAACCTCTCCTTCAACAAGTGGTGGCTTTTGATGGCGGATGTATCCCCTCATCGGAGGGCGGTAGCTTCCATCACCCTCCTTGTCACTTGGGAGGTGTGGAACGAGCGGAATGATAGGGTCTTCAAAAATAAGAGTTCGCCGCCGGCGGTTATCTTTGCTAAAATTAAGTATGAGGCCCGGTTGTGGGTTCTAGCGGGTGTCAAACGTTTAGGCAACTTGATGCGGGGAGAGTAGTCCCGTTGTAATAATGGGTCCGCCCAAAATTGCTATCATGCAACTCCTTATTAATATAAGGGGCAAAGCTTTTCCCCCCGTTTCAAAAATAATCCCAGCCAGGATAACCTGCTACCCTCACTGACAAATAGGTTCCACATGTCATATCCATCTCCTTTCTAAATCTTCACCGCCGGCAGTTCTCCATCGCAAATCCAGTGTCTTTAGAAGGTCGCCACGTCTGGGGAAACCATGGTTGACCGCCGCAGCTCGCGTGAAGGCGCCTCTCCCCGCCATGCCTTCACGGTTGTGCGCCGCCGCAAGCGGAGCGCGTCGCCGGGAAGCCTGTGTCTTGGAGAGGCCACGCTGTCGGCCGAGGTGTAGATCCATGGTCGCCGATCCATAACGCCATGGATGCTGCTGCGTCGCGGGGCTAGGAATAGCAGCGTCGTGAGCAAGACGAAGAGCAGGAGAGAGAGCACCATCGACAGCGACATGGTCATGGCGAGACGATTAATTATGCCGCTAATCCCTCACCAAATCGCCCTAGAAGGCTCAAAACGAGTGCGGGTCCTCTCGTATGGGTGTGGAGCCGGGCGTTGGTGAGGCGATAAGCGCCGGGCAGTTTGCCTGAGCGCCGTGTCCTCTGTCAATTTAGAGCCCCGCGGCGATTTTCCGGTTGCCCGCATGGACTGCGTCCGCCACAGCGCACTGCTCGTCGAGGTTCTGCTGCCTGCTGCTGCTTCCGCGTGGATTATGACATGTGCAGGCTACGGTACGTGCAAGCGGGCGGAGAATTATCTAAACTGGTTAACTAGCACTGCATATACGTGTGTATCTATGTTAATTGGGTTGTTGAACTGTTGAACACCAAAGTGAATTGGAGTATAGGATTCGTTCAGTATTGATTGTGAGAGTATTAGAGAGAAAGATGAATATGACATGTGGGTCCACGCCATCAGGGAGGGTAGCGTATTATCCCGGTCAGGATTGTAGTATTCCTGGTGTGTCAAAGAGGTGTAGGGTCTAAAATAGACCGGGATTGCTAAGTTTGGAGTGCCAATTACCGGGATTAGGAGTTTAAGGTTCGATTTAGCTTTCATCTATAAGTTCAGGGTTTGTTTTGGACTTTTTCCTAAAAAAAAGTGAAATAACACAACAACTGTATGATGTCTTCCACCCTGTAGATTTGCAGGGTAAGATGGTCTAATTTGGTTTCTAGTTTCCAAGTATAGAGGCTCACTTTTATATCCTGGGATTTCCTAAAATGCTTTCATAACTCTAAACAGTGAGTGTTAACAAGATAATTGTCTATTTGTCAATTTTACCGTACCTGGTAACCAAGAGTATGATCATTCAATGTTCCTCTGGATTTCAACTCCTACATGATCAAATCAACGCAGCCCTTCATCTGATCTCTTTATGGATCTCCAGCGTCCTTAACATAAGTAGTACTCCATGTGCACTGAAGAATATCCGAACCTGTGAATTATGAAACATAATGTCAGAACAAAATTGCAGACTCACTGTCTATTTGTCATCTATATTCAATTAAAAAATTGGGGTACTCCCTGTGTTGCACCTACAAAATATATAGCATTTCTGATAATAACGTACTCTTCAATGTACATTAGTTTACATAGTAAATAGTTCATAGAGGTAACACAGCATAAAATAGCACAGGAGTATCTTTTATGGGAAATCTACTAAGATAATTTTCATGTGCTCAATCACAGAAAAACCTTTTGCAGGTACTACCCGTAAAATGTAGCCAAATAACAAGAAATATTGCACAATGGCATCTACTAAGAATGTTACAGTGAGCTCACAGACTCCCAGTCTTATTTTGGTGATTACAGTATTTCATCAGGGTTATGCATCTTTCTCTTTCCAGGTCATTTTTAAGGTGCCTATCATACTTAAGTATTTACAACAATAAGTTTCACGGTAGACTAGTAGCTGAGCCAATCTGCACTCTCTAGTACAATCTCATAGTTATTTCCTCATTTTGTCTCACTTGATTCAATTAGAATTAGTACTGGCACAGTGGCAACATAATGCATTATTCCATCCTCCAAAGAATTGGCTAATGATTATGCTGAGATTTTAGATGCAAACACATGACATGATTTAATTACTTATCTGTGCCCAGACTCCAGAGACAGGTGCCTGTAATGTAAAAAATCCAAAACCACAGGCCCAAGTAAGAGTTCATACTAAAGAATGTACAACACATCAAATGGCTATGCTGAAAGTTTGCAAGTATTGATACAGATCAACAACTACCCAAAATATGTGAATTTATGAGAAAGACAGAAGCAAATCAAGAAAATAAAATGGGCAAACCTCTTCAGGATTTGAAAAACTGATAATTCTTTCTCAATTAAGTCAACCATTGATTTCACATAGCCCTCCCGCTGGTACCATGATTCAATCATGGAAATTGGCAGACCAGCAAAATATGTATCTTCCACTGCACGGATGATGCCATATTAGAATATCAGGTTCTACATAATCTGAAAGATGAGATTTCCTACGATAAGGCAATTGCATACTTGACAATGTTTTGGAGAACGCAGATGCTTGACCCTCTTGTTGATATGGAGTACTGCGGGTATAGTGGGAGAACCACAAGCTTTGTAATCTTATCCTTCTTAATCTGTCATCAATCAAAATAGTAAAAGACCAGTAACCGAGCAGTTAAAACTTAAAAACATGGATTAGATTAGATAAAACCCAAGCACGAAAGGATTATTCCTGACATGAATGTTGCCAAGCCCAAGCGTATGACCGAATGCATAGTTAAATTCAAGAAAGTAAAAAAAGGTTATATATAATGAAAATTGAAAGTATGGCTGCAGTGAGATTTCAAAACTAGAATAATATTATGAATTAATTACCGTGGATGACTAATTAAACAAACGAACAAGAAACTATAAAGATTTAAAGGCACTTGAACTGACGAGGAGGAGTTCTAACCTGATCAATGGCTTCTTCAGTGAACGGGTACCAATACCGCATTTTCATACATATTTGCTTCGAGATTCTTCTCTTTTAGTGCAATCTTCAAAGCATTGGCCTGAAAGTTAAAGTCAATTCAGTGTTTTTGAAAGGTCCAGCAATTGCTGGCTTCAAATATATTAGCAGGAGAAAAGTCAATTCAGTTAAGATATGATAAATCCCTTTTAATGTAACATGAAACACTGAAATGAGATACAACTGTGATGGAAGTTGCATCGTTTAACGAGTTTATGACAAAGCTATTCAGTCACAACAATAGAGTAGGTAAACACAGAAGGTTCAGAGTGTGGTTACACTGGTGAACTTTTACCTGCTCGCCGGTAATTGCCCAAGAGGTTATTAACCACCAACTGAAGCATAACCCTCTTCACTCTTAAGAGCTCTAAAAGTAGAGATAACTTTGGCTAGCGGTCTTTGGAGAAATCTGAACAGCCGAGGGAGTCGAATGAATCCTAAGGTAGTAAAAACTAATTAAAAAAGGGTCCTCAGAATTTCCGAGGATACATGGGGTTGAAGTACTGAACTAAAAAGTACACAGATTAGAAAATTATAAGAGATTATTAAGAAACAGATTGGGCTATGCAATTCACATTAGGATATCAACCTTTGCGAAAGACTAAATAAAATAACAATCACTGGCTACACATAATCAACAAGCAACAGATGTTGTTGCCTTGGCAATCAAAACTATGAGCATGTGGTACAATCATTCAATCACTTAATGGATTCGCAAAGAGATTAAACAAAAATGGCTGAACATTATTGAGGGTCTCTAGACCACCAAGATACAATAAGAGTACTCCAACAAACCTTATGTGATCATTTTAGCCTTTTGATATAGTTGTTGATGATTATTAATAGGTCGGTGGACCTTTTCTCAACACAAAAAAAAAGAGTAAAAAACAGCTTATTTTTCGTTATCACCTCACTAAGCACCTCTTGACGGCGAGAAGGACTCGATCACCTCCCGATCCCCAATTCCGCACATCCAAAATGGACACGGGAAGCATGTGCAGAGTGGAGAAGCGCGGCCGCGTGCACCTCATCACCATCACCGGCGCGGGCGAGCACCGCCTGGGCCCGGCCCTCGTCTCCGCCCTCCGCTCCGCCGTGGCCTCCGTCCGCGCCTCCCCCGGCGCGGGCGCCCTCGTCCTGGCCGCCGAGGGCAAGTACTTCTCCAACGGCTTCGACCAAGCCTGGGCGCGCACGGTCCCGATCCACCTCCACGCCTCCATGAGAGGAGCCTTCCGCGGCCTGCTCGCCGATCTCCTGGCGCTGCCCATGCCCACGGTCGCCGCGGTCACGGGCCACGCAGCCGCCGCCGGCTGCGTTCTAGCGCTCGCGCACGACACCGTCGTCATGCGCGCCTCCCGCGGGTTCCTGTACATGAGCGAGGTCGACGCCGGCCTCATGTTCGCGGACTACTTCGGGGAGCTGCTGCGGCAGAAGGTCCCCGACGCCGCGGCCAGGCGGGACATGGTCCTGAGAGGGGACAAGATGACGGCGGCGGAAGGGGTGCGGCGGGGCGTGGTGGACGCAGCCGTGGACGGCGGCGTCGACGACGTGGTGGCCGCGGCCGTCACGGCGGCCGAGGGGCTCGCGGCGAGGGGGTGGGACGGGGAGGTCGTCGCCGAGATCAGGAAGGCGATGTTGCCCGCCGTGTGGGGCAAGGTCAAGGATTACGGCGGCGGCGCGGCCACGGCTGTAGGCTCCGCTGCTGCCCAAGGATTGTTCTGAATCTGTAGCATATTGTAAGCTTGAGAAAATTTACAGTACCGAAGAACACAGTGTGTTCGACTGATCGAGTGGAATTGCCATCTTGGTAAGGAAGATTACACTGCTGAACTGTGATCGACTGATCGGGCATCGTGCTGGTGGTTTCTATAATGTATTGATCTCGCATCTGTTTCGTTTCATGTGACCTCCTGCGTTTCTCTAACCGAAGCTGTTTTCTGATAGATTGATGAACATGCCATGTATTACTGCATTTCAGCTGGGCATTAGCATAATCCTGTCTGCTTGAATCCCTCACTGTCAGCATCTAAAATGGCCCAACACTCCGCCTATCCGTTAAAAAAAAAAAACTCCACCTAAACTCCCACCACCCACAATCATCACCCCAACTTCTTATACAGGATCCCGCTCGCAAAAAATACCATTGCAGATAGGAAGGCCACTCGGATGGCCAAGTGGCGACAGAAGGGGCTCAGCGACCTGCCTGTGAGATATCAAAGTTCAAAAGCTTCTTGGTAGCTACAGCTTCTGAATCCAAATTTCAATTGCTTCAAATCAGCACTACCGTCACTACCGAAAAGTTCAAATCAGCCTCCAGGTGCCAAGAACATGCACCACATTAAGGAACAAACAAGGCCATTGTAACAGTCATTCGAGCAGTTGGGCGACGACATTTTTACATCAGGGAGAACCGACAAAACAGGGAGCAGCTATACTGCCGCATGACAGTAGTAATACTAAGCATTACAAAAATGGCAAGAAAGAAACAAGTCACAGCCCTAGCATTAACATGTCTCCACCTCCTACATAATTGCCTTACCAACTAATAAGTAGTAATAACTCAACAAACATGTGCTGCCAGGTACTTCAACATGGGCAGCAGCAGCAGCAACAAACACATCTTCACGGTCAGATAATTTACATAGTCGTATTTCTTTCTCTTGCGCTGAACCGGTCTCTCCCCAGGCTTTTTAGGAGAGTGGCTTCAAGATGGATGATTCATGAGAGGGACAAACAAAAATACGAGCAATCTGGCACGCTGCCCTTCTAGCTCCCAGCATGCGCGAAATGGAGGCTATTTTGCCGTCGAACATGTTCCGGGATCAGCCTGTTGATGAGGTCCGGAGAGGCGTTCGCTAGCTGCACACCAGAAATGGGCATTCATGAGCACACTGCATCAAGAGCCCAAGAGGGATCTTCCCAGGCTAGCAAAGACATGGCACAACCTTCCAAATTATTGAAATTGAAGGAGGCATGTGGTCATGTGCCTGAAACTAACTCTAGTTTTCTCTTTGACTTAAATGATTGATATTTCGTGTGTTCTTTTACTTACTTCGGGCTTGAAGTTGAACAGAGGGGGGAACGGGCGGCCATTCGGCAAGCGTGCATTCGGCTCGCGTAGCTCATCGAAGAACGAATGTGCACATGCATCAAGCTGCATAGAATAAACCAAACACGTCAGGACATTTTGAACTCTGTAGCAGATTGCAACTTTGAAGATTATGTTGTTTTCCAGCTATAGTAATAGCATTCTTTTTTAGCTAGACCACGATTTGTAGTCAAGCACATGTGACTACACAGTATGCCGCTCTCTATCAGCCAACTGTATCTATGCAGGACCAGAAGCTAATCAACAATTGAGAGCTAAACATCCATGAACCTACTTCCACGAAGGTCATCTCTTTCAATTGGTAACGATTGATGACCTATATTCTTTTGTTTCTAGCAAAAAGATAAACGACCATAACCAAGCATTTGGAGATGGATGCTACGAGCCTATGATATCCCATGTAGACACAAAGAAATGTGTGGAATGAAACAACCTTAGCATGGTACTATAACCAATCTACTACCCAGACACTGGGTGCAATCAAAACCTTAAAGAACAATACAAAAGAAGCCAAGCACAAAAGAACTCACAGCAGTGCAGCGTAGACTTGGTGAATATTGGAGAAGACGGGAAGCGAGATCAATAGCTTCAGCAGGCATTCTCTTGTGGAAAATCTAGGGAAAGAAAAGCAGAGAGGTCAATTGAGCTGCAGACATATTTTAAATCCGCAATGTACAGATGATTTAGAAGCTGGTAATCAAATGCTCAATTGAGCTGCAGGCACATTTAAATTCGCATTTTATAGATTATTTAGATGCTGGTAACCAAATGCCAACAAGACGTGGACTCTACCATGCAAATATAATGACAAGGTCAACATGGTCCAACATAAGATTTAGCGTGTGTCTACCTTGTGCCAAGGATGAGCCTTAATCTGAGGAAATCTGAACTCAGTATAGTTGGGGTTCATGCATCGAATTTCCTCACGGGTTGGAGTACCCAGAACCTGCAATAATATCACATGAGCTTTACGAAACCTATATGTAGCACAAAAATACAAAATGGCATGCGGAACATTTTGCATTACCTTGATAATCTCCACTAGCTGATCAACTGCAGTCTCTCCTGGAAACAAAGGCTGCCAAATAAACAAAACATGCAAGCTTATTAGAATCACCACAGGGACAATGATGTCTAATCAAAGGGTCAAAATTCCTTAAGAGGAGGTAACCAACCTGACCAAGAAGCAATTCTGCAAGAACACATCCAGCTGACCATATATCTATTGAACTTGTATATTCAGTTGCACCAAATATTAGCTCAGGAGCACGATAGTAGCGAGAGCATATGTATGATATATTGGGTTCACCAGGTACCTGATGCAACAAAACGGAGATTGTCAATAAACTGGGCTGAATCAAATAGTGGAAATAACAAACTGGAGAAAAAAGGTGATGCAAGTTTAGGATTATGTGCAACCAAGGTCAGGCTTGGCAACCATGCAGAAAGATAAAAGAAAAATAGAGATACAGTATGCAATGAATACATTATGGAAAACTAGATTCAAGGAGACAGGCAGACACTAATTATCCAGGATCAATCATAAATGGATAATCTGGGGATGCACTGTTAGTTTGGGAAAATTATCCCATTTCACAGCTGTATTAAGCAGACTTCAAGATATGATTTCAAAGCTCAGGATTGACTCTCAAACTATTTCAGTATCTTGCAAATTATCATGGAAAATAGCATATAAATTTTGACAAGTGAAAAGCAATGGGATAGACACATGCTGTGTAAACACTATGACCAGTCAGCCCCTAGAAAGTCTACAACATATAAATAATTGAATGCAACTACTGAAACAAATTACTTATTCTTAGGGTAAGGGGGGAATCAACATACCAGAACTTTTGCACTTCCAAAGTCACAGATTTTGACTTGGTGGGTTAGAGGATCAACCTGTTGGCAAGAGTAGAGACCAAATCAGAACCAACCAACTATTTAATCTTAGAAACAATGAAATGGTGTTCACACAACACATACCAAAACATTTTGTGGTTTCACATCCCTGTGGCAAACTCCTGGAACGGTATGAATGTAAGCTAGCCCTCTAAAAAGCTGCAAACATGGTAAAGGAAACCTCAGCAAAGCAATAAGGAAGTTATAGGCAGCCAGGCAAGTGTTCAATACGATGATTCACAGACCTGATACATGTAAAGCTTGACGTAGATAAGCGGCATCCGCTGGTTGGCATTGCTGTAGTGTTTGAGCACCCGGTACAGAGTCTCGGGGACATACTCCATGACAAGGTTGAGGAACAGCTCATCCCTGCTCGTGGTCGAGAAGAAGCAGTGCTTCAGAGAGACGACGTTGGGGTGGTCCATGGAGCGCATAAGCTGCAGCTCACGATTCTTGTAACGCCGGTCCTGCAGAACCTTCTTGATGGCTACAGTCTCTCCAGTCTCCAAGCACTTTGCCTGCATGTGAGAAGCAGCTTGATTCGATAAGCATCGCATCAACAAAGTGTCAACACCACACACAAAACATTAGCAGACCATGAGGCGAAGGGCCGTACCTGGAAGACAATCCCAAATGAACCAGTTCCTACCACTCGCTCAGCCATGTAGCTAATTGTCTGCAATCATGAGTGAAGCAACAAATGAGTACCCAGAGTGCCAGATGAGACCATGTGCGATACCTAACTCAGACTGTATATTTTCACACAAGAGTAACATGGCAATAATTTCACAACCAACCAGAATTAGGACCAAAAAATGTATCCCCCAAAAACAAACAACCGAGCACAACACAAGCAGTTCCACTATGTACTTTAGCCAAATACGGAAAGCAAGCAGCATATTGAGCTAAACCAACATGCCTAGCCGTGGCCTGCCAAATCGTTTGAAAATCACGGACAGATGACACACTTTCTGGTCAACCAAACCCACAAAATTAGCCGCAGCACTGAGATTTGCTCTAGGAATCAACACCAGGACACCAAAACCCATAACCGGATGCCTCTAGTATGAGCTAGACTCTTGCTGAGAACACAAAATCCCTCGGCAGAGCAAAGGAAACGCGCCAGCAACACTACAGCAAGCGAAACGACCGCACGCAGAGAAGACACATTTCGCCACACACCGAACCAGCGCTTGCGCGAACAAAATAAACCGGGACCACACACAAGCCGCCCAGTGCTCACCCGCTTGGGCTCGCCGTTCTTCCCGCCGATGGTGGTGGAGATGATGTGGCCGGTGACGGGGTCGCCGCCGCCCTCCTCCCTCTTCTGCAGCAGCACCACCAGAAAAAACAAACACCCAGCATTAGCCACACAAGCTTCGAGACGAGCAGATCGGCCCAGATCTGGGTGTGGGGGGAAACGTCAAACGGCGGCGTTTACTATACCTTCTCGACCGCCGCGTGGGCGGGGGCGGCGGTGGGCGGGGCGTCCAGCATCATGGGCTCCGGCGCCTCCATGGCGCGGTGGCGTGCGTGCGGCGACCGGGCCGGGGAAGGAAGGAGAACGCGTGTAGAGCTGCTGCCGCTGTGCTGTGCTGCTGCGGAGCTGCTTTGGGTTGGCTTTGTGAGTTTGGGTTGGGGATTGGGATGGTGGGACGCTGTGCTGTGCTTTTGACCGGTCTGGAGGGTGATGAATGAGTGCGAGATGCGGCTGCTGCTTTGGAGAGGTTGGGAGGAGGACGTTTTTAGACAGACGGAGAGTAAAGTGGTTAGCGTTAGTGGGAGGTCAAGGACTCAAGGTGGGATGGGAATCAGACCTGCTGGCTAGTGCCTCCTACTACGATTACTCAAACGGTCGCCATGTGGTGTGGTGTTAGCAACACCACCTGATTCCATTTCGTTTTTATTTTTGGAGGATCTTGAGATACTTTTATAAGTATCATTTTGCTGTGAACTTCTGACTTTTAGGAATATGTATATGGTGCATCACTCTTTCTCACTGAGCTGAGGTGGAAAGTCGAAGTGGATGTTGGCATTACTAGTCTATTATTTTTTTTGCAAATTTAATAGGAAAAAATTTATCTTCGAATTAATGTAGGCTAAACACCCCATAAAATGACCACCGCGTAAATAAGGCTGGGAATTTATTTTATTTTCGAACGTGTTTACTTTCTACTATAATTAGATACGAAGATGCATCCCCAACTCGAAGTTATCATGGGCTAAAATAAACCGACTGAAACCGATGTTGCGGCTCTCTTGCTTGCAATGTTTATTTTTCTGTTTATTTCGTTGGACTATCTAACTCTATGTGAAAATTGGATATGATTTATTACCATTTTGAGTTTATGTGTACTTGAGGAGCCCGGCGAAAAAATGACGTGACGCTATTACTGGGTGTTAAGCGTCTAATTTTTTATTAATCGGATATCACTCTTCTACATCTCAAAGCTAGTGTTGGCAAGATCAATCCACCCAAATGATCACCGTCTCGAAGCCATGGTCGGCTGAGGCCTCGTTTACACGAGAAATATTTTCACTCTTATCCTTTATGAAATGCTTCTTATGTGTGTACCAATTTGGATGAGTTTGAGTGATTATTTACTGGTACATGTGCTAACAGGTTAATATAGTGTGACGTGGGTTCGATGCATGGAATTATATCATCTCAATTATGAAATCCTAACTAGAAATGTTCAATGTGAAACACGGCTACACCACTTAAATTTCTTTTGCAAGTGGATTTAATTTATCATTGATCTGAAATTTACATGGTCTAGAAAATCACAGCGAAACATGCATTGTGCAGGTACTAGTTAAGGTACTTGCACAATGTCGCCGCCCCAAATAGACTTGTATTCCCTAGTTAAGGTGTGCTGAATAAGACCACCAAACCCTAAGATGTGTCACTGTTACTTGTTTTGTTTGATTTCACTTTAATTTGCAACAACATATAGTTTTCTATTACAATCGGATATAATTCAAGTTCATTGCACAGTTAAGTAGCACAAAAAAACTCAACAAATTAGTCACTTTTTGGTAGTTACTAACATTGTTTAATATTCTTTCCTACTTTGAAAAGTTATTTACTTTTATTATAATAGGATACACTTACTCTCTATCATGAAGCATTTGATGGAAATACTCCATTAACAATCAATTCTCGCTTTATCTTTATCGGTTCGATGTTTCTATCATATATTGATTACAATTAAACTATGTTTAAAGGTAGAAAGTATTCTAGTAAGCAAAAAGACATGGTTTCAAAATTCTTTACTAAAGAAAAACTTTCAGTGTTTTGTCTCCAATAAATGGTGGCTATGTGTGTACCAATCTAGATGAATTTGTTAGTGATTATTAAATGGTAAGTTAGAGAGGCAGAACAATACCATCTCAAATATGAAAACCAAATTAGAAATGCTTGATGAGATAAATGAGTATACTATTTATGTATCTTACATAAGTTGTTTGGCAATGGGCGGTGTGGGGGAGAAAAACGTTAGTATCTGGTATGTGTTTAGAAATGCTAAGTATCAGCTTATTGTTTTTCGTTTCACCTTAATTTGTCGGTGATGCATGTAAAATACATACATGAACTTTGCACTATATCACTTATATTCCAATCATATTTGCATCATATAAGGGTTATACCACTGTTATATAATGATTTTAGGCAATAAAATATGTATCTCCTATTTTTATGGAATTAACCCTGCGCATGCAGAAAACCCTATTTCTTCCCTTTTAAGTTTCAGCGACCCAAACGACGTCCAAATGATCTGGAAAATTACGAGCGTCAATATTTTGGAAGGAGGAAGACTTGGGAGCAAAGGAAGCAAGCAAAAGGAGGCCGGAGGCCCAAAAGAGGGTGGCCCACGCGGCCACTGTACCTGGCCATGTGAGGCCCACTCTTTTGGACCTCGAGGCCCTGCTGTCGTCGATCTTTTCTCCACCGACATCGTCTTGACCTAAAAACGTCTATAAAAGAAGTCCCCCGACGTTTGATACGTCTCCAGCGTATCTATAATTTCTTATGTTCCATGCTAGTTTTATACCAATAGCTACATGTTTTATTCACACTTCATAGCATTTTTATGCATTTTCTGGAAATAACCTATTAACAAGATGCCACAGTGCCAGTTCCTGTTTTCTGCTGTTTTTGGTTTCAGAAAAGCTGTTCTGGAAATATTCTCGGAATTGGACGAAACAAAATCCCAGATGCTTATTTTTTCCGACACGTTCCAGAAGTCCGAAGGAGAGACGAAGGGGGGCAGCAGGGCGCCCTCCCCACATGGCGGCGCGGGTGGGGCCCCTGCCGCGCCACCCTATGGGGAGCGGGCCCCGCGCCTCCACCGACGCCGCCCCTTCGCCTATTTATTCCTCCCGACGCGAAAACCCTAAAATACCGAGCCATTATTCCAGAAAACATCCTCTGCCGCCGCCGTCAACCCTAACTCGGGGGGTTCAGAAGTTCTCCTCCGGCACCCTGCCGGAGAGGGGAATCATCACCGGAGGGTTCTACATCGCCATGCCTGCCTCCGGAGTGATGCGTGAGTAGTTCATCCCTGGACTACGGGTCCATAGCAGTAGCTAGATGGTTGTCTTCTCCTTTTGTGCCATCATGTTTAGATCTTGTGAGCTACCTATCATGATCAAGATCATCTTATTGTAATGCTACATGTTGTGTTTGTTGGGATCCGATGGATATTGAATACTATGTCAAGTTGATTATTGATCTATCATATATGTGTTGTTTATGATCTTGCATGCTCTCCGTTATTAGTGTAGGCTCTGGCCAAGTTTATGCTTGTAACTCCAAGAGGGAGTATTTATGCTAGATAGTGGGTTCATGCCTCCATTTAATCTGGGACAGTGACAGAAAGTTCTAAGGTTGTGGATGTGCTGTTACTACTAGGGGTACAACAGCAACGCTTTGTCTAAGGATATTAGTGTTGTTTACATTATGCACCATACTTAATGCAATTGTCTGTTGCTTGCAACTTAATACTGGAAGGGGAGCGGATGCTAACCTGAAGGTGGACTATTTAGACACAGATGCATGCTGGATGGCGGTCTGTGTACTTTGTCGTAATGCCCAAGTAAATCTCATAGTGATCATCATGACATGTATGTGCATTGTTATGCCCTCTCTATTTGTCAATTGCCCAACTGTAATTTGTTTACCAAGCATGTCAGTATTTTATTATGGAGAGACACCACTAGTGAACTGTGGACCCCGGTCCATTCTTTTACATCTGAAATACAACCTACTGCAATCATTGTTCTTTTACATTCTCTGCAAGCAAACATCATTTTCCACACTATACGTCTAATCCTTTGTTTTCAGCAAGCCGGTGAGATTGACACCCTGACTGTTTCGTTGGGGCAAAGTAGTTTGATTGTTGTGTGCAGGTTCCAAGTCGACGAGTCAGACCTCCCCTTCATCACCACACTTTTTCTGGCGCCGTTGACACCTTCGAAGGAACTTCAATCTCCTACTGGTTCGATAACCTTGGTTTCATACTGAGGGAAAACTTGCTGTTGCACTCATCATACCTTCCTCTTGGGGTTCCCAACGGACGTGTGACTTTACACGCATCAAGCACTTTTTCTGGCGCCGTTGCCGGGGAGATAGGAGGTGCTTCTGGAAGTCTTGCATTCCCGTCAACTACGCTCCAGAATACTTTTTCTGGCGCCGTTGCCGGGGAGGCCGAATTGCTCCTGCAAGGGGAGTCTCTCACACCCAATCTCTTTACTTTGTTTTTGTCTTGCTTTATTTTTATTTTGTCTTGTTTGCCTTCTTTATATCAAAAACACAAAAAATTAGTTACTTGTTTTACTTTTATTATTTCAGCCTAGCTTTTAATTTTGCTAAAATGAGTACTCCTGAAGTTGAGGTTCGTTCCTTTAGGCAACAAGGGGGAGAAAGTTTGAAAGATGCTTGGTATAGAATTAGTGATGCTCATCATAGATGTACTAAAAAACATTCTACCATGATCCTTCTTAGGAATTTCTATGTTGGTATCACTAGTTGGTATAGGTATATTCTGGATACTCTTACAGGGGGTAATTTCCTAGGTACTCCTGCTTTGGAAGCTTGTAATTTAATTGAAAGTTTAGTAGGAACACCACCTACTAACAATATTAAAACTGAGATCACTTTGGAGGATATTATAAACAAACTAGATTCTATGGAGAATTTTTTTTCAACACTACTTGAATCAGTAGTAAGCACTAATGAAAGAATAACTACTTTAGAGGCTAGACATGCTCTTGATAATCAAAACCATAGGATTGGCGAACTAGAAGAAGCTATGGGAACCTTAGGTTCAACCTTTTCTTCTCTTAAGTTTAAGGAGAAGGCTTATGTAGGGAAAGAGCAAAAGTTCATGTATGTCCCTAAGATGCCAACATCTTCAGGGACACCTAATGTACCTATTGTGACAAGTTGTGTTTTTGAGGAAAATTATGATGTTGATGCATCTTCTCTTGAAACACTTGATTTTCACTTTCTGTGCCTAGCTGAAAGGCGTTAAAGAAAAGCGCTTGTGGGAGACAACCCATCTTTTTATTTTCTGTCATTTTATTTTATTTTGAGTCAAGGTGCTGTTTACTTCTGTAGCAACTCCTTTGTATCTTTATTTTATTGCATTGTTGTGCCAAGTAAAGTCTCTAGTTGAAAGTTGTTGCTAAAATTGGATTTCTGCGCAGTGACAGATTTTTGCTGTCCACCGTTTTGAGCTGTATGCGCTACAGAAAATTCGAAAAATTCTGAAAAAATCACGCATGATCCTTATATATGTACGCAACTTTCATTAGTTTGGGCTTCTTCCATCTGAGCAAGTTAAGTGCCTCGAAAAAATTCGTCTTTCCAGACTGTTCTGTTTTTGACAGATTCTGCCTTTCATTTTGCATTGCCTCTTTTACTATGTTTGATTGGATTTCTTTGCTCCATTAAACATCAGTGGCTGTAAGTAATGTCCAGAAGCTTTGGTAATGATTGTGTCACAGTAGAATATGAGAATTTTTGATTATGCACTAACCCTCTAACGAGTTACCTGAGTTTGGTGTGGCGGAAGTTTTCAAGGAGCAAGAGAGAAGGATGATATGATGTGATCAAGAAGAGTGAAAAGCCTAAGCTTGGGGATGCCCCCGTGGGTCATCCCTGCAATATTCAAGAAGACTCAAGCGTCTAAGCTTGGGGATGCCCAAGGCATCCCCTTCTTCATCAACAATTTATCAGGTCATCTCTAGTGAAACTATATTTTAATTCTTCCACATTTTATGTATTTACTTGGAGCGTCTGTGTGCTTTTATTTTTGTTTGTTGTTTTTCTGAATAAAGTTGGATCCTAGCATTCTTGTGTGGGAGAGAGACACGCTCCGCTTTTTCATGTGAATACTCATATTCTTCACTTATATCTTTTGAGTATTCTTATCTAGCTACTGCTATGCTTTTAGCTCCTGTTTTTCATGCATCTCTTTTAGAGCTGTTAATTCTTGTGGAGTAGTACTCTCTTGTTTCATTTGTAAATTACTTGGAGAGTTTTTGTTTGTTGATTGGTGTTTGGTTCAGAAAATGCTGCATGTGGTAGATGGTATATCGAAAAGACACTCATATAGATCATTGTCTTGTTTTATTTGACACTTGGCAATTGTTTTGAGCTCTCAAGTATTTCATGTTTAAGCTCTTGCATCATGTAGTTAAAACCTATTAGTAAAGAACTACCGTAGAGCTTGTTGAAATTTGGTTTGCATGATTGGTATCTCTAAGGTCTAGATATTTTCTGGTAAAAGTGTTTGAGCAACAAGGAAAGACAGTGTAGAGTCTTATAATGCTTGCAATATGTTTTCATGTGAGTCTTGCTGTACCGGTTTATACTTGTGTTTGCTTCAAACAACCTTGCTAGCCTAAACTCTGTACTGAGAGGGAATGCTTCTCGTGCATCCAAAACCTTGAGCCAAAACCCATGCCAATTGTGTCCACCATATCTACCTATTATGTGGTATTTTCTGCCATTCCAAGTAAATACTTCATGTGCTACCTTTAAACTATTCAAAAGCTATTACTCCTTATTTGTGTCAATGTTTTATAGCTCATGAGGAAGTATGTGGCGTTTACTCTATCACCTTGTCATTTACTCATGACAGACTTTCACCAATGGACTAGTGGCATATACATCCGCTTATCCAATAACTTGCAAAAAGAGCTGGCAAATGGGGTGCCCAGTCCCAATTAATTAACTATAACCATTTGATTCTCTTCACATGTTTGCCAATGATTTATCAAAAGCAAATTCCAAAATGTTAAACTTTATCAAATAGGCACTCCTCCATGGTATGTGATTGTTGGAAGGCACCCGAGGATTCGGTTAGCCATGGCTTGTGTAAGCAAAGGTTGGGAGGAGTGTCATACCAATTTATAAATATGCATGTGTAAACAAAAGAGAAGAGGGATGATCTACCCTTGGGTAGAAATAACGTCCTTCATGGGAGCCGCTCTTGAAAGTTTGGGTGACAAGGGGGATAGAGTGCCCACTGCCATTCGTTGACAACAACAAACACCTCTCAAACACTTACTTTATGCTCTCTATATGTTTTCAAAACTTAAAAAGCTCTAGCACATGATTTAATCCCTGCTTCCCTCTGCGAAGGGCCTATCTTTTACTTTATTGTTGAGTCAGTTTACCTACTCCTTTCTATCCCTGAAGCAAACACTTGTGTCAACTTTGTGTGCAACAATTCTTATATGTTTACTTATTGCACTTATTATATTGCTTTGTGTTGACAATTATCCATGAGATATACAAGTTACAAGTTGAAAGCAATTGCTGAAACTTAATCTTCCTTTGTGTTGCTTCAATGCCTTTTACTTAGAATCTATTGCTTTATGAGTTAACTCTTATGCAAAACTTTTTGATGCTTGTCTTGAAAGTACTATTTATGAAAAGCTTTTGCTTATATGATTCAGTGTTTACTCATTATCTATTTGTTAGCAAACTATAGACCATTGCCTTGAGTCACTTCATTCATGACATATGCTTTACAATATTATTTGATCAAGATTATGTTGGTAGCATGTCACTTCAGAAATTATTGTTGTTATCGTTTACCTACTCGAGGACGAGTAGAACTAAGCTTGGGGATGCTTGATACGTCTCCAACGTATCTATAATTTCTTATGTTCCATGCTAGTTTTATACCAATAGCTACATGTTTTATTCACACTTCATAGCATTTTTATGCATTTTCTGGAACTAACCTATTAACAAGATGCCACAGTGCCAGTTCCTGTTTTCTGCTGTTTTTGGTTTCAGAAAAGCTGTTCTGGAAATATTCTCGGAATTGGACGAAACAAAATCCCAGATGCCTATTTTTCCCGACACGTTCCAGAAGTCCGAAGGAGAGACGAAGGGGGGCAGCAGGGCGCCCTCCCCATGGCGGCGCGGGTGGGCCCCCTGCCGCGCCACCCTATGGGGAGCGGGCCCCGCGCCTCCACCGACCGCCCTTCGCCTATTTATTCCTCCCGACGCGAAAACCCTAAAACACCGAGCCATATTCCAGAAAACATCCTCTGCCGCCGCCGCCGTCAACCCTAACTCGGGGGGTTCAGAAGTTCTCCTCCGGCACCCTGCCGGAGAGGGGAATCATCACCGGAGGGCTCTACATCGCCATGCCTGCCTCCGGAGTGATGCGTGAGTAGTTCATCCCTGGACTACGGGTCCATAGCAGTAGCTAGATGGTTGTCTTCTCCTTTTGTGCCATCATGTTTAGATCTTGTGAGCTGCCTATCATGATCAAGATCATCTTATTGTAATGCTACATGTTGTGTTTGTTGGGATCCGATGGATATTGAATACTATGTCAAGTTGATTATTGATCTATCATATATGTGTTGTTTATGATCTTGCATGCTCTCCGTTATTAGTGTAGGCTTTGGCCAAGTTTATGCTTGTAACTCCAAGAGGAGTATTTATGCTAGATAGTGGGTTCATGCCTCCATTTAATCTGGGACAGTGACAGAAAGTTCTAAGGTTGTGGATGTGCTGTTGCTACTAGGGGTAAAACAGCAATGCTTTGTCTAAGGATATTAGTGTTGTTTACATTATGCACCATACTTAATGCAATTGTCTGTTGCTTGCAACTTAATACTGGAAGGGGTGCGGATGCTAACCTGAAGGTGGACTATTTAGACACAGATGCATGCTGGATGGCGGTCTGTGTACTTTGTCGTAATGCCCAAATAAATCTCATAGTGATCATCATGATATGTATGTGCATTGTTATGCCCTCTCTATTTGTCAATTGCCCAACTGTAATTTGTTTACCCAGCATGTTAGTATTTTATTATGGAGAGACACCACTAGTGAACTGTGGACCCCGGTCCATTCTTTTACATCTGAAATACAACCTACTGCAATCATTGTTCTTTTACATTCTCTGCAAGCAAACATCATTTTCCACACTATACGTCTAATCTTTTGTTTTCAGCAAGCGGTGAGATTGACACCCTCACTGTTCGTTGGGGCAAAGTAGTTTGATTGTTGTGTGCAGGTTCCCAGTCGACGAGTCAGACCTCCCCTTCATCACCACACTTTTTCTGGCGCTGTTCTGGAAGTCTTGCATTCCCGTTAACTACGCTCCAGAACACTTTTTCTGACGCCGTTGACACCTTCGAAGCAACTTCGATCTCCTACTAGTTCGATAACCTTGGTTTCATACTGAGGGAAAACTTGCTGATGCACTCATCATACCTTCCTCTTGGGGTTTCCAACGGACGTGTGACTTTACACGCATCACTGCTGCACTCATCATACCTCCTCTTGGGGTTCCCAACGGACGTGTGACTTTACACGCATCAACATTCTCTGGAAGGAGCGCCGCCAAAACACAGAAACACCGAAAGAGAGATCTGAAGCTGCAGATTGGAGGGGGGAAATTCCGGCGGGGCGCTGCCGGCGTGGTCTCCATCTTCTCCATCGACATTTCCACCGTCTCCATGATGAAGAGGGAGTAGTCCACCTCTGGACTATGGGTTTGTGGAAGTAACTTATGTATCTTTCCTCTCTTTGAGCTTCACTAATTAGTACCGTATGAGCTGCTGAACATGATTATGGTATATGTAATTCCTATGTGGTGGATCTTATTATGAGTTAATATATGTTTGAGATTGCAATGTTTGTTTCAGTTATGAATATAGATGCATATTATGTACCCCGTTCTTATTCACTTGTTATGATCAAGCATGTTTATGAGAGCATGTGTGGGGTGATGTGTGCATTAGTTGGAGTAACGGGGGATGGTGAGTGCGGTAAGTTGACAACTGTAATATCGCGATCCACTTGGGTGTTTTACCTTACTTTGTTGCCTCACTAGGCATAAACAAAAATACCATGCTACAAGGGTTGTGGGTGATTTTGCCACTTCTCTATGACTAGATCTAGCATGTTCTTATTTTAACTTCATGTCATGATACTTAAAGCTATACTCTGAGTTATCTTAATTACTAAGGTGTTATGATTTAGTTCGCATCTTGGTAGAGTATACGTGAGATTAATAACCAAAAGATCTCTATGTTAGGACGTGATGCCCATATAATTAGTAACTTGTCATCAAACTTTGTGTTGCAATCTCATATGTCAACTCTAGTGTTCCATTGTGTACCACTTTATTAAAGAGAGAGTGCATTTGTGAAACCATGAACCCCGGTCCATTTTTAATCATAAGAAACACCTTTCAAACAACTTTTACCACTTTTCCATTTTCTGCCATTATTAAATCCGAAAATACAATAACACTTTTACATCTTGCATTCATCATAAAAAAACCCAAAAATATCATTTATCATTGTTATCATCATCCTTGCACATTTATTCACCGCCATTGCATATTTATTTCTTGTTTGCATTGCATAACTATCTTGATATCATTCTTACACCTTGTGCTTGACAACCACAGGTGAGGTTGAGGACCAAAACATTTAACTTTGTTTTGTAGAAAACCAAAAGAAGGATAGGAAGATAAATCTTTCACTACTGATTCCCCGAGAGTTCGATATTAAACCCCCGAGTCACCCTCGTGGGGAAAACACGTCTTCCACTTACTATATACTCTGCACTTGGAGTAACCCCGTATACTTTATCTTGCAGGTCTAAAGGCTATCACTTCTACGGGTATCAGTCGGTGATTTGGATTTAAAATTTCCAGTTATCCAGAGGATTCCCGTGAAGAAATATATAGGAAAATCTCGGGTACGGTCTAGTTTTTTTTTGAATTTTAGTAATTCCATAAGTTTTTTTATTGTATTCTAATGTTAAGGATTTTTTTTCACGGATTGACTTTGAAGCAAATTTTTTTTTTGTGCCAGCCAACTTTACATGAAATCCATCAATATTTCCCCGTTCCAGAGTAATCTCAACGTGAATTGAAACCTCCATCTCATTTTGCTTAGAGTAGAAGTCGCCAGAGATGTGTTTAATTAGTTTCCGTGCATGACTAATGCATAATCTGCGTGTTCTCCCGCGGTACGTGTCATCCTAAAATCTAACATTATTTTCTCAAACCTACATCACAAAACCTAGAAATCCGAAGAAGGAACCAGGAACTGAATCTCGATGGCGATGCAAATCCAAGTGAACCGTAGGGTAGGCACGATGTTTCCAAAGCTCAGGGACACACACTGGCCAAGGGAAAATCCAGCGCCATGCAGAATCCACCTTTTTTATTTTGCAACAACATATAGTTTTCTATTACAATCAGATATAATTCAAGTTCATTGAACAGTTAAGTAGCACAAATAAACTAAACAAATTAGTCATTTCTTGGTAGTTACTAGCATTGTTTAATATTCTTCCCTACTTTGAAAAGTTATTTATTTTTATTATAATAGGATACACTTGATCTCTATCATGAAGCATTCGATGGAAATTTTCCGTGAACAAACAATTCTCGCTTTATCTTTATAGATTTGATGTTTCTATCATATATTGATTAAAATTAAACTATGTTTAAAGGTAGAAAGTATTTAGTAAGCAAAAAGCCATGGTTTCTAAATCCTTTATTAGAGAAAAACTTTCAATGTTATTGTCTCCAATAAATGGTGGCTATGTGTGTACCACTCTTTATGATTTTGTTAGTGATTACTAAATCATAAGTGTGCTAATCGATCAATAGAGGTGGGATGTAAGTTAGATAGGCAGAACAATACCATCTCAAATATGAAAACCAAATCGGCAATGCTTTATGAGAAAGATTAGTATATTATATATGTATCTTACATAACTTTTTTTAGAAATGGAAGTATCTTACATAACTTGTTTGGACATGGGCGGTGTGGGGGAAAAACATTTGTATCTGCTATGTGCGAGAGAAATGCTAAGTATCGGCTTATTGTTTTCCGTTTCACCTTAATTTGTCGGTGACTTGGATCTAAAATTTCCAGTTTTCTAGAGTATTTCCTTGAAGAAATATATTGGGAAATCTCTGGTACGTTCTAGTGTTTTTTTTTTGCATTTTAGTAATTTCATAAGTTTTTCTTGTATTCTAATGCTTAGGATATTAGTTTTTTCACGGATTGACTTTGAACCCCAAAATATTGTGCCTCCCAACTTTACGTGAAATCCATCAATATTTTCCCGTTCCAGAGGGATCTCAACGTGAATGGAAACCTCCATCTCATTTTGCTTATAGTAGAAGTCGCCAGAAATGTGTTTAATTAGTTCCCGTGCATGACAAATGCATAATCTGTGTGTTCTAAAATCTTACAGGAGTACGCAGTACATGACATCCTGAAATCCGGCATTATTTTCTCAAACCTACAGCTCAAAAACTAGAAATCCAAAGAGGAAACCAGGAACTGAATCTCGATGGCGATGCAAATCCAAGTGAAGGGTATGCACGATGTTTCCAAAGCTCAGGGACACACCCCCGGACAAGGGAAAATCCAGCGCCATGCGGAATCCACCTTGAGCATTTCTCAGTCAACACCTACACAGGCCAACACTGGATGCATGCGTCTGTTCTGCTCGGTTGGCGACCGAGGAGAACGGCAGTAGTTCTAGCTACCACGAGGCTAGCTACCCGTTGTGGCGTGGCAAGGCTGGCGGTCAAAGCGGGCGGGGTATGCGGAGCGATCGACCGGTGGATTGGAGCGCCGCGCCGGTGCTGTCCAGTCCTCAGTCCTCCGACAGGCCCGCCATCCCCGCCATTTCTTTAACCGAAGCTAGCTACCGAATGGGGCTCCGGCTCGGGTCGTCCGATTATCATTAGCGGCAATAATTTAGCGGGCGTCGTCGTCGGCGTTGGCACATGCTCGTCGTCCAAATCCACCCTGTGGTGCAGCACGGCACCACCGGCGGCAGTCCGGCACCGACCGTTACTACTCTCGGCTTCGTCCCGTCCACTCCAGCGCAGTCGTCTCCCATCCGGGGGTCTGCAGCTGCGTGGGCTGTACTGGTGCAGCATGGAAGCCAACGCACGCCACGCTTTGACCGCCGAAAATTCCCAGAGTCCAGAGCTGATAGTTATCTCGCTTGTTCTCTCGATCACCAGGACCCAGTGATTATTAGTATGCCTCCACCCTACTAATTGTTTAATTGTAACTAGCTGGGTGGCCCGCGCATTTGCGCGGCTAGGTTATGTAATTTCATCCTATTTAATTAAATTGTAATATAATTTTTTAAATCGGAAAGATATTTGATATGTTATTGGAGTAAGTCTTAAATGTAGTAATCAACTTCAATATCATTTTGTGAGCATTTATAGTGTTTTTTCCGTGCGTTTCCATGTACTACTTGGTACTTATTGTGAAATTAGACCTCACATGAGTTCTTATATGTTTTGTTATATCGATTTTCGTTTGTGTCTGTTAAAGTGTGTGTGCATCTATGATGTACTAATCTTGATTTACTATAAAAAAAGAATTTGTATCACAAATAAACTTTCTATATTTATATAACCCATTGACACGCTTAACATTCAACAATATGCATTTCTCATTACATCACGTAATAGAATCCCAATCCTACATATCTCACGACGAACGGTCGTGACTTGTCCAAATGTTATTGTTGAGACATCCTATATTAATTTTCTATCTGATATGTACATCCCTACTGCATAGTGCGAGGCGACTTAAATTGCCTCATGTGAAGCAATTTAAGGCCCGACATGGGTATCCATATTTGCATCGAATGAAACTACTGATTTTTGGCCCGAAGAGAATATGGGTATATGTACTTCTGAAGCAGATTGCCTTCAGGCATTATATATCCTATTAAATGACCATTTTATATACTGTATATTAATTCTAATGGAAAAACAGAAATCCATTCAATATTATTGGAGCGGCCATTGAATACTGCACTTGTGTTGAATAACAGTAAGTATCACGTGATTTAAATCCGCACCTAAATGATGAGCACATTTATTTGGTAGTCTTGAAGTACACATATTTTCTGTGATTTTCTAATTTTATTGGTAGGTTAGCTGTGCTACCCTAGACTTTGTTGGCTTAATCATGGTGAGAAATCTATTGACGTCTGCAACTTAAAAGAGAAATTATTTGGACTATCGATCGTCATACCTGAGTATTGTTGCTCTTGCTTCACCTGTTCTTGTACATCATCGTTCCTTTTCACCTCCTTTGCCCTTGTGCCATACACACAATAGTTCTAATTATCATTTGCCAACCGATATGTGCAGATTGCAAAAACTAAAACTGACAAGTACATATAGTGAACTTTCTTTTGTTTTTTTATCTGTAGGATAATATGACTGGGAAACATAACTATTGTCATACCGGAACGTCGTTGCTCTTTTTCTGCCTGTTCTTGTAAAGCATCAATCCATAGTAAATTTGATATAGCAACTTAAGAAATTACATGATGATCCTTTCACCTCCTTTGCCTTTGTACTATACACACAAATAATACAATTTTCATCATTTGCCAAGCGATATTTTTCAGATTATACAACTTTTAAATTACAAAATACATATAGTGAACTCTCTTTAATCTTTTCTCTGTAGCAGCGTGAACTATATACACCTTCATAGGACAACAAAAGCAATCCTAGTAGTGTAACAATAGACGAATTCATAACATATCCTCGCTGCGTTCACTTTAATGTTGCATGTTTGTTATCTTGTCACGAGTTCACTCGTTTTTTTCCGAGGATCTGCAAAAGAAAAAACATGAAAGCATTTTCGAGGGTTAACGGCTTCTATTTATAGTAAACATGAATGATCAAAAATAAATGCAAGCTGAAAGGCTAGTGGAGAATATAGCTACTGTAGATATACTCAAGGCATTGGCAAGTCTATGGAACTAGTAGTATGCATCCCTTACTTCAGAGTACAGAGTGGTTTTCATTAATCTAAACAGCTCCACGTAAAGAAATATGACAGGAAGAATTCTTGAATATCATCTTGTTAGGTGGATCTCACAATATCCAAGCCAGTGCAACATTATCAGCTCCTTTTATGTATTGTACTTTCTTCCGTCATTCACATCTTTTTCCTTGGTTAATTCCTTACAGTGTGTAGTTATGCGACGAATTAAAATGTAAAAAAAATACTTAATGCAAGCAATACAAATTGGGAACATTACCTCTCTTATTTGACTGATACCTGCTAAACATCTTTGTTGATGCAACCTCACCAAAAAGACCTGAATAATTTCATTAAAATTCATTCTTTCATGTCTAACTGGAGGAGAATAAATTATCTGCACATGGAACATAAACCATGAAAGGATGATAAGAAGTTCTTGAATAAATACATTCTGCCTTCCACAAAAAGTTATGCTGTGTGGAGAACCAAGCTTGATATGTTTACAGATTTGGTAGCAATTGTGATGATGGTGAATTCCTTGGAGAAACTGATCAACCTCTATACCATACCGGAGATTCGATAGTCTCATTTGAAATGATCCGCTAACTGTCCAGTCCAAATAGCCATAGTCGCTCAATCTGCTCCTTTTAACGAAACTGCATACATTTCCCTTTGAGTCCAATATGGAATCGCTCTATGCTCGCCATATGACGCCTTGCCATCCGCCGCATTCTCCCCTTTAAATTACTCATGCAGTTGTTGGACTTCCTATTAAAGTAGTGAAATCATTAAACACATCCTAGAAAACAAAATTCAGTTAGCTCTGGTCATTAGCACCACTAATCCAGAAGTTTATTTTACTGCACTGAGTAAATGTACTTGGTAAGCTCATTTTACCAAAATGTTAAACTGATATATACTTGGAACAAAACTAATGCACACGTGAAAAA
This sequence comes from Poa pratensis, assembly GCA_947311845.1. Classification (NCBI taxonomy): domain Eukaryota; kingdom Viridiplantae; phylum Streptophyta; class Magnoliopsida; order Poales; family Poaceae; genus Poa; species Poa pratensis. The sequence continues at coordinate 20,849,143 of CAMZMU010000035.1, forward strand.
ATTGTATTTCCATGGCCTCCTCTAGTTTTTTATGTTCAATTCAAAGGAAGAGATGAAGATTTAAAAAAACATACTGCTAATTCTTCAATGTCTGAACCTCTCGTGACCACTCCAACAATTCCTGCAATAACGATTCAGAGCTTCAACCTCAGTGTAAATATCAGTCACAAATAGTACACGTAATGAATCGATCTGTGTATATTTGTCAAATTTATCTCATACTATGCAAGTTAAGAGAAAATACTTTAACAACTGAACGTGGAAGACAAATATGTACAGTTTCAACACATCATGAAAAAGGAATCCAAACCTGATGCGGGTCTCCACCGTGACGTCAGCCCTTGGCCATGCAACTATTTTGTGATGCCTTCCATCGTCTTGCTAGTGCCCCATGTCGACAGCCTTCTCTCTGGTGCTTGCGGGTGCCTGCGGTGATGCCTTCCTTCATCTGGTCGAGCGCTCCAGACTGACGGCCTCATCTACCGTGCCTCCCGCTAGTTTAGGACTCGAGATCGCCGCTCTTCATCTCGTCGGCGTGGCCAATACTGTTGGCAGACCGGAGAAAACGGGTGCAGGGGACGTCGCCAGGTCGAGTGCTTCTTGCCGATGGCCGAGACGGCAGATCGCCGCGCTTGATCTTTTTATTTTTTGCCAGGTCAAGATCGCCGCTTGATCTGGTCGGTGTGGAAAGCATTAGCTTCGAGACGCACAAAAGACGGAATTGGCAGGAGAAAGTCCCGTATGTTTCCTTTGGGAGAGCAAATTGAATACGCTTCCTTTTTTTATCGGATGTCCCTGAAGGAATTACGCTTCCTTTTTTTATGTTCCTTCCGTTGGGCAACCACGATTTGGAATTGGACTCTGCCTCATCTATTCAAGAAAATAACGGCGTAGACATGCTGTTAAATCTCGAACGTTGCTTTTGTTAAGTAAACTCTCCACCATACAATGTTTGTTGTTTTAATAATATAATAGATAGATTGCATGATCCTCCGGCTCCAGCTGACATAATAGTGGTGTGATCGCCATTCACTAGAAGCCAAGCTAAGCCACCCGCAGGGCCGATCTACTAACGTAACTCTCGCTGGAGTATTAAGGATTTTCTCCTGCATCACGACACGCACGGCCAAAATGTACTCAAAACTTCAGCACCTAGACTAAATCCATGGTGGTTCTTATACTACTGGGTCCTCCTGCAGCTGGCTTTCGGCAGCATGAAAGCGCGGGACGGCGCGCTGTTAATCCCGCCGGAAACTTGGACCTTCCGGAACCGCCTCTCACTGCTGGCGCGGCGCAGCATAGTAGACCTCGCAGCCGCAGCTACTCCGGAGACGATGACCGAGTAGGTTTTGACCGCGTTCAATTCAAACGAACGCCCCTACCCGGTTCTGCAGTGTTCTGTCGCTCTCTCTGGTTCGGTAAACCTGCCGCCCCTTGCATTGCAGCTCGCATGCTACAGCTGCATGTCTGCAAAATCTACTCCCGGATATACTAGATCTGAACGCACGCAACGACCTGCTGATGTTACCGCTCACTGGGTCTGACTGCTTGACTTGACTGGGTGCAGAACAGCAGGAGCGGCTGGCATGCCTGCTCCCTTGTCGACCTTGACAAAATCTCCTCTCGTACTAGTACAGTACTATCTACAAAATCCTAGCTCAGCAGTGATAACTCCGGCCGGGGGCTAGCTTCCACGGTCCACATTTTACAAACACATTTCTTCCAGAGAGTCCACACTGAAATTTCAGTTTGGGGGTGCATCTTATCCTCCGTACGAATAACTGAAGGAGTCTCACACCAAATATCAATCTGTTTCCAAATTACTGCTAATCTGCAACGGCCGACCGCACCGATCCTCTTTCGGCCGAATGATTGCGGGCTCATCTCATCTTCTCGTTCCGTTTTATTTCCTTTTCTTTTTGCAAATAGGATATGTTCGGGAGCGAGGTTTTCTTGATTGCCATATGCTGGCAGCCATTATCAGCAAACAGGAACAGCGGGACATGTGGTGGGCCAGGGCTGCCCTCGAGACGCGAATACGGGACAGCGGATGTCACATCGAACATTGACCCGAATAGGGTCCTCAATCATGCATCATGTGTCCATCCCCGCTCGCTTTGTCTCGCTGATGTCGCGGTCCTAATCCAAATCCAAAACCAAAACCAGAGAGCTGGGATTTTGCTTGCTGACTGGGAAACGTTCGTACGAGTATATTTGTATACATTGACTGACATGCTACGGAACAGAGAGAAAGGTATTTAAACAAAATGAACTATTTTACGGAATCTCAGCTACTGAAATTTCTGCAACTCCATGGCATCTAAATCTATGTATCATGTAGCCTAAACTGCATTTTTGTAACTGATTAAGTAATCCAAATAGTTTAAAATGATTGGTGTGCGCTGGAACAAAGAGAAGAGTATCAAGAAAAAACAAGCTTGCAGATTCACCTACCTGAAACTTCAGAAAGTCCTAATCGCCTAGAGTTCTGTATTGCGTACTGAAAGTCGGCCGTTTTAGCCTAAACTGCAAGTGTATATATGCAGTGCGGTGCAAAGAAAGAGAAAACCAACCATCAGTTCCATGTCTTCTGAAGAGTAAAAGAGAAGAGGTTGTTTTTGAAAGGAAGAGAATAGACTATTAACCAAAGGAGAAAAGGTTGGAAGAAACAATGAATGCTATTGGGCCTGTTGGATAGGCAATGGAGGATGTTAAATCAAATGTAATGTAAACTAGACTACTATCCCATTTTCACGTTGCTGAGCCAAGCCGAGCGAATCTGGAATTAGGAAAAAAGTATAAATTTCACCCTGAAATGTCACACTCGATATCAAATTCACCCCAATCACTAAAACCGGATAATTTGTATCTTGAAATGTGACAAACTAGACAAATTACACCATAATAGTGGTTTTGCTTGATTTTGGGTGGTTTTAAGTCGATCTGGGACAGTTTTGCTCGCTGACGTGGCGGGGTTACGTGGCACACTGTGCTAACACCGTTATTTTTCTCGTGGACCCCACCTGTCAGGAAGCGTTGACCGAGCATGAGCTCAGGTCGCGGCGGCCGCCGCGGCCATCTCTTGGTGCGAGTGCGGGCGGCGGTGTGGAAAAACAGCGGGTTCTCGCCCGTAGCAGGCAGCGCGGGTAGTTGGGGCTTGGGGTGGCTGGCAGCTCCGCCCTCGGGACGTGAGCTTGAGGTGCAGCGGGCGTGGGGAGCACGGCGAGGAGACGACGCACGCACGCACGGCCAGGGGCTTGCCAGCATGGCCACAACTATCAGGCGCAGCAACGAAGAGCTTGGCCACAAGCCATGGCGCCGACGAGACAAGAGGGTGTTTTTGTACAGAATAGAAGAGACTTTTTTCGGGGGGGGGGGGGGGGGGGGTTGAAGAAACTTTTGTTTTTTAGGGAAGAGTGACGACTGTAATCAGAGGAGAAACGCTGGGAGTATGAACGAATGGCCTGTTGGATAGGGAATGTAGAATTCTGAATCAAATGGGAAGTAGACTACTAGCCCAAACTCACACTACTGGGCCGTTCTGGATACATCAGGAATTATTAAGTTTGGGCTATAGTGGGCTTGCCATCGGCCCACTTTCAGGAGTATATCGGTGACGCCCAATGGGAGAGGTACACCCACGTACTGCAAAAACAACAACAAAAGTAGGAAATAAGGGCATCTTTGGTTTACCGCAATTAGAAAGCACTGGAATAGTTTCTGAAAAAACAGAAATGGTAAAAACATAGTATTATAATATTATGACACATGGAAGTCTACACTGACTGATAAAGCAAGAACTAGTCACACCGATTGTTTGGTTCCGCCATAGTAAAAACGCAGAAAAATTATGTAAAGTTGAGTATAAGTAATAATCGTCATAGACACATAGTATATTTTTTTTCAAGAGGTGTAACCACTTGCTATAAATCCTACGAGATTGTAGTGTAGGAAAGAAATCCACATAATTTTTGGAGGATTTTTTCCTTAAAAACCAATTGGAATCTAAAGGAAAATTCATATGGATTTGGATCCTACAAAAAAATTGAAAATCTTTTGAACCAAAAGATGCCTAAATATTTTCGTGAGAACTTTAAAAATTTATCGCACATTTTGAGTATTTTCTTTCAAGAAATCACAAATTGTGGACTAAGTAGTCAGACAACTTCCAAATCATTTCGTTCATGACATGTGAGGCTTACAAAACCATTTCTGAAGTTGATTTTTTACGAGCATGGGTTGCCTAGGTGTACAAGGGTCCATGTGTGAGCCTCCATTCACCTTACCCTCCCCTTTGGAATCTAGTCGAACAACACCGAAATCCACACAAAAGTGGGCACCAACATAGCATCCAGACTCGCCCTGTCTCACGAATTCCACATCCACCAGAGGACATGACTTGCTAATCCATTACCCCAGCTCCTCTCTGTTGCTTATCTGCACCACCAACTGCTAACATGACTCCATAGTCGTGTCAATAGTGAGGAGCACCGCAGTTCGTGTGCGGCCAACGTAATGGCATTGGGCAAATTTGGGATACAAAGAGCACTAGACACATTGGGATACAAAGATCAAGACAGGATGATATTGAACATGTGATCAATGATGTTTGACATGTGCCAAGGATTCATAGGAATCTAATTCCGCCTGGGGGAATTTGATGACAATAGTAAGTCACGAGAGTAACGTGAACAAGAAAACCATGAGAGTTAGTAAGATGAAAAAGTTGAGTGAATGAGACCTGGAATAACCTATCAGTGTGCGAGCAAGTATCGTTCAAGGTTGAGTTGGAGAGAAGTCATATGCACATTCATCAAGGCTATCAAGTGCAAGGGGACAAAGATTTGGCAGCTGGCTAATGCAACCAACGACGGAAGACTCATGTCCAATCGTACATATGTGTTTACGCGAAGACAACACTGATATAGCGACAAAAATAATGTATATGTATATTAATATATAAAGGCACTCGGGATGAAAACATGGATTAGACAAACCTAATAGGCTAGATACAAAATCATGAGGGGACAATCCGAACACCGTGTTAGGGTGATTGAACTCGCCATGTTGCAGTGTTTGAGATGTTGTCTAATAGTGTCGGTTGGCTTTCTCATTGGTGTATTATGTCGGTTTTTGAATCATGAGAAGGAGCACACATAGTCATGCCCAATTTCATGTTTAAGAAAATAATGAGAATAAAATACTCAGAACACAAGTTTACACCTTGTATATTCTTAGTTGAATTCTACTTATATTCATGGCCAAGTAATTTTTTCCTTTTAGGGAGATGGCTCATGTGCCATTGTGAGAGAGGGAATTCGAGGTTCAATGGATAAATATTATCTATCGAATGGCCCATGAGTCGGCATAAATTATATATAAAACCCCCCTTTCTTTCCAGGACGCGCGGATGCAAGCGGTCATAGCACAACCAATGATCAGATCGACAATGCCCTTGTTCTACCCTTCCCATCCACTCCATTTCCTAAAACCATGTGACAATGAAACTTTTTTGCTCCTCTAGCAACCACACCATGAGGGCAGTTTTGTTGTCCAGCAACCGCGCATCGTCTTTTTTACCGTATGAAGCCCACAACTTGTATTCTCTATGGAGCACCTTGTCAACCCAACAGGATGTGTTCAAGAAAATTTTATACTCAGAGAAAATTTAAAATAAATATAATTTATACTAAACTTTGATTCTTTTTTATAAGTAGTTGTATAATGCTACATTATTAACAAGTTTACTTTGTTATTACTTAGTTGTCGTGGTGGGATCACGGCAGATGCCACGGGGTGGCTTATTCTGGGGCCGAATGGACGCTTGAGGATTCGGGAGAGGGTTGGTGCGGTGGAACCGCACACGAAGAACACGAAGAACAAGAGCAAGAACCGCAAGAACACAAGCAACCACAAAGACACCACGATATACCCAGGTTCGGGGCCTTCGTGAGGAAGTAAAACCCCTACTCCTGCCTTTCCTCTCTCAATATATCAGTGTCGTTCTCAGCTACAAGGTGCTCCTCGAGCTGTATGATGCTGCTCAAGTGAGAGCTCTAGATAGAAGATGAAACTATGAAGGGGGAAATGAGCTAGGGTTTTTGCCGTCCTCCTCCCTGGAGGTAGAGATGCCGCATATATACACAGGCCGAAGTACATTTTTACCCCTGCCTACAACTGACAATGGCATGGCCAAAAGGTAGAAGACAAGCCTCTGCCTCCTGCCAGCTCAACGGCCGGACTGTCAGGCCAGCCAGGCCTAGCTTTCCTCTTCCGGTCATACTTCAGTAGCCTGCCGAGGTCTAGCCTGTAGACCTTTCCCGAAATAGCCGAGTCAGCGCCTAGGCCCCCGAGCTTCCGGGAAACCCGTGGACGGACCTCGCCGTCCTCTGAAGCTTCGGGCCACGAGCTCTGCGGCGCCCGTGACCTCTCTGACATGCCTCGATCCTTGCTGCCAACCTCGGATAACACTCCTGATCCTATACCTCGGTAGAGAATACCTTATTCCTGTGGTAGCTAGCTGACTACCCCGAGGTTGATATCTCGGAGGATATACCTCGGAGAATATATCTCAGACGTACGCCTTACGTCGGATGACGCCTCCTGCGTCCTTGCTCAATCGTTACCTCGGACAGCTTACTGCCTTAACCTTACATGTCTTTACCTCATCTTTACCCTACCCGGGGGTAACCCCCCGACAGTAGTCCCCGAGGCTGCGGGGGACTCGCAGAGTCGCGCGCAGTCTTACAAAAACAAATGCCACCATCGAAACCTCCATGTGTGCACATCTTGCCTGCATGGGCACCATTGTAATTCGGTCGTCTTTGCTATGCCCTCCAGGCCAAATGTCACATCCGGTTGACCGAGCTCACCCGGATCAACAACGAGATGAACAGTTTGTACTGAAAACGTGTTTCATGCATGGGCAGCATTATAAGCCGGTTTTTAGCCCTCCTGGTCTTTACCGAGCTCGGATGCTGCCAGCGTTGGTTAGCCCTCCTGGCTTTTACCGAGCTTGAATGCCGCCATCGTCGGTTAGCCCTCCTGGCTTTTGCCGAACCTGGATGCCGCCAGCGTCGGTTAGCCCTCCTGGCTTTTACCGAACTTGGATGCCGCCAGCGTCGGTTAGCCCTCCTGGCTTTTACCGAACTTGGATGCCGCCAGCGTCGGTTAGCCCTCCTGGCTTTTACCGAACTTGGATGCCACCAGCGTCGGTTAGCCCTCCTGGCTTTTACCGAACTTGGATGCCACCAGCGTCGGTTAGCCCTCCTGGCTTGTACCGAACTTGGATGCCGCCAGCGTCGGTTAGCTCTCCTGGCTTTTACCGAACTTGGATGCCGCCAGCGTCGGTTAGCCCTCCTGGCTTTTACCGATGTTGGATGCCGCCAGCGTCGGTTAGCCCTCCTGGCTTTTACCGAACTTGGATGCCGCCAGCGTCGGTTAGCCCTCCTAGCTTTTACCGAACTTGGATGCCACCAGCGTTGGTTAGCCCTCCTGGCTTTTACCGAACTTGGATGCCACCAGCGTCGGTTAGCCCTCCTGGCTTGTACCGAACTTGGATGCCGCCAGCGTGAACTGGACCGACATAAACCTGCAAGTATGTATCTCATATGTCTCGGTATCTCAGCCTCATTGGCATTTCACACATGTCTCGGTACCTCGGCCTCATTGGCATATCACACATGTCTCGGTACCTCGGCCATTCTGGGCATATCACACATGTCTCGGTACCTCGGTCTCATTGGCATATCACACATGTCTCGGTACCTCGGCCACTCTGGGCATATCACACATGTCTCGGTACCTCGGCCACTCTGGGCATATCACACATGTCGGTTTTAGCCACTCCGGGCGTATACCGACATAAGTGTCTCCAGCTACTGCTGGACTGACATATAACCTGAGAAAATATATCTCAAAGGTTGCCTCCGACTAACAAACATAAATAAAGATCTGGTATGCAAATGATGCCATGATACGTTGGCAGACGGAATAAACAGCGATGTGAGATATGGAAAGATGTCATGATATTGTGACAAACCGAAATAAACGGCGATCCGGGATGGGGAATGATACCGTGATACTATGGCAAACCGAAATAAACGGCGATCCCGGAGGCGGAGTGATGCCGTGATATTGTGGCAAACCGAAATAATCGGCGATCTAGAGAATACTGATAATGCCATGATACCTTGGGTAACTTGAGATAACTAACATAACCATGATACGTCGGATTTCCATTATACCTCGGATTGCCAAAATGACCCGGATTACCAATATGACCCGGATTTCCAATATGATCCGGATCTCCAATATGACCCGGATTTCCAATATGACCCGGATTTCTTGAATACCTCGTATTTTTATTATACCTCGGTAGCAAACATTTTCAGCAAAACCGAATTCCCCTTTCAACGTTAGTCCAGCATATAAATCATGAAGAATATTTGACGGGAACAACAATTATACTAACCGAGGCAAACTAGCTATAGCACTTGATAGAAAACGAATCTAACAGCAGTTACTAAGCACAAAGATCCAGACTCGGTTTCGACCGAGTCCCCGAGTTACTTTTCTTATCTAGGAGAAGGTGTAAAACAAACTGGCTACCCAGTCCCCGGGTTAAGACATCTTGTCCCGGGGAGAACACTTAGACCAAAAAGCGAGGGGGGAGTCCCCGAGTAACTTTTGGGACAAAACAGAACTGGATTGGCGATCCAGTCCCCGGGTCAAAACACTCTACCCCGGGGAAAACAACTAATCATAGCAAGGTAGGAACGAGGGGGCAGTCCCCGAGTACTATTTGAGACTATCTAGAAGCATGTGAAGACACATAAATGATACTTACAAGGCCAGGTTGTTGGATAAGTCTTAATTCGGATTTCCAAGTCTTAACTCGGATTCTCCCAGGATACCTCGGACTTCAGAACACCTCAGACTTCAGAACACCTCGGATTCCAAAACACTTCGGATTCCAGAATACCCCGGATTCCAGAACAGCTCGGACAGAACACCTCGGATTACAGAACAGCTCGGGCAGAACACCTCGGACAGAACACCTCGGATCACAGAACAGCTCAGATTCCAGAACAGCTCGGATTCCAGAACATCTCAGATTCCAGTACAGCTCGGATTCGCACTGCAGCCAACTCGAAAATGAGTCAACTAACAGGGACGAGGCCGAAGTCGAGTCCCCGCGTTGATGACGAAGGTCCCATCCGAATTGATCCAGCAAACGCCACTATCAGCCCCACGGTGGGCGCCAACTGTCGTGGTGGGATCACGGCAGATGCCACGGGGTGGCTTATTCTGGGGCCGAATGGACGCTTGAGGATTCGGGAGAGGGTTGGTGCGGTGGAACCGCACACGAAGAACACGAAGAACACGAAGAACAAGAGCAAGAACCGCAAGAACACAAGCAACCACAAAGACACCACGATATACCCAGGTTCGGGGCCTTCGTGAGGAAGTAAAACCTCTACTCCTGCCTTTCCTCTCTCAATATATCAGTGTCGTTCTCAGCTACAAGGTGCTCCTCGAGCTGTATGATGCTGCTCAAGTGAGAGCTCTAGATAGAAGATGAAACTATGAAGGGGGAAATGAGCTAGGGTTTTTGCCGTCCTACTCCCTGGAGGTAGAGATGCCGCATATATACACAGGCCGAAGTACATTTTTACCCCTGCCTACAACTGACAATGGCATGGCCAAAAGGTAGAAGACAAGCCTCTGCCTCCTGCCAGCTCAACGGCCGGACTGTCAGGCCAGCCAGGCCTAACTTTCCTCTTCCGGTCATACTTCAGTAGCCTGCCGAGGTCTAGCCTGTAGACCTTTCCCGAAATAGCCGAGTCAGCGCCTAGGCCCCCGAGCTTCCGGGAAACCTGTGGACGGACCTCGCCGTCCTCTGAAGCTTCGGGCCACGAGCTCTGCGGCGCCCGTGACCTCTCTGACATGCCTCGATCCTTGCTGCCAACCTCGGATAACACTCCCGATCCTATACCTCGGTAGAGAATACCTTATTCCTGTGGTAGCTAGCTGACTACCCCGAGGTTGATATCTCGGAGGATATACCTCGGAGAATATATCTCAGACGTACGCCTTACGTCGGATGACGCCTCCTGCGTCCTTGCTCAATCGTTACCTCGGACAGCTTACTGCCTTAACCTTACATGTCTTTGCCTCATCTTTACCTTACCGGGGGTAACCCCCGACATTAGTTGACATGGTATAAGTCTTCAAAATTTGAATTCTAGTGTTATTATTTATAAATGTTAAGTGCATTTCATTGAGATACACTTGTATTGTATTAAGTTTAAACTTATTTTGTAACTAGCGGTCCGCCTTAAAATAATAAAACCATTCTATGAACTTCCACTCTCCCCTTCTCTATGTGTGTGTGCACATGCATATCCATGTATATCTTTATACCATTAAATAGGATGGCGGAACTATTTTTTATAGAATATGTGGTCTAACAAATATCTTGATAGTTGTTTCATTTGTATTATTAATTAAGCATATTTATATAAACTTTCAGAATATAAATTATCTGTTTCGAGTCAAGTGCGTCATAGAAGTTACAGTGGGTTAAGTATCCCGTTCACAACATGTGCTCGCTCAATAGTTTTGTCATCACATGTAAATACCGTAGATTGCAATACTATTACATATCCAACGTATTGAAATTGTCCTCTGCCGGTACAAGGCCATGCACAAGACAAGGTAGTGCACTTGAATTACTATCGAAAAATATCCTATCGTATTTCAATCGGGAAAGGCCGAATGACAGATAGTTATTTGGAATAGAACACAAATATAGACACTTAAAACAAAAATGCAATACCGCAACTAAGAGGATATCCACCAACTATTCACACCCTTCATTTAATCAAGATTCGTGCAACAAATTCATCAACGAATATTCAAATGTTAACGTATTATCAATAATTGATTGATTTATGTAATTTAAATTTTAGATTCATGTACTAACATGAATTTTCTGTGCACGTATTGACAAAAAAAAACCACGCATTAACATATTTTTCAGGTTTTTTAAAACATAGTAGAAAATAATATGATTCGTTGGATGCAAAATGAATGGTCATGATAAGTGGTGGCACATAAAAACACATAGATACACTCATCCTATGAGGGGACCCACATCTTTCTTCTATGTGCATCTTTGAAAATGTTAGCCGACATGTATATCTTGAACTTGACGAAGTCAACACAGAAATCTCTTCTTTGTTGACAGACACATCAGGTAGCACTGAAAGAATATGACCAAATAAATCCTGAAATAAATCTATATAAATGCAATCCCTATGTAAAATATAGACCTTGAAATTGCATGAGCTGGTTCCGCCAAGTGGATGTGTGTAGAACTTGATATTACAGCTCTATTTGTGCAAGACATGCTTCCATAAAATGTCTAGAACTTAAGAAGCTGCTGTATTAGCACTTGAGTGTGCCAAGGAGAAACCACTTGATGGCCGGTGCACCATCGACGGTCATCTCCCGTAACCTTGAAGGCATGCCAAACACTGAGACCAGTACTCTACTCTTGCGGACGGGCTACTAGCCTACTACCAGTAGTAATTATGCTGGGCAGGCTTGGTAGTTACGCAGCGTGAATACGGGGTGAAATGGACGGATTTAGCTCTGCAGGTTGAACTCTCCATGGCTCCATAGAGAAGGAAACAGACAGCTTCTTGGTGATCACTGATCCGTGCTCAGATTTACGAGCACGGCCCCGGCCGTGTCGCAACTTGCACGCACTGAGTACTAATTGATGCTCGCTGTTGGTTGGTGCCACATGGACCGCCATGCCCACGCGACACTCCTCCGGCGGCCGGGTGCCGGCCATTGGCTCCATGCATGCATGGTGTTCGGCTCGGTGCGCGCTCATGCGCAGCCAGAGCCCGTGTTTCGGCCGCCATGGGCGCCCTGGCTGGCGCTAGCGTCCATGGCCGCACACAGCCACAGCCACAGCCACACCCACTCGCTCGCAGAACGTCTCCCCGATGGCCACCACCCGGACAATCTCGCTACTTGTCACTTGTCACCTTCCGAAGAACAGTTACAAGATCCCATCCTGCCTATCACGGCTATCGGCTGGCTGTCTCTGATCCATACCTCGCCCCCGGATCTAGCGGTACACGCTGCCGCGGTTTAGTAATACGGATACTCTACGCTTTACGGCGCGGCACGCCACGCGCGGCCTCCACGCCATGGTTTGATCAGTTTCCAACTCAGAGCATCTCCAACCGGAGGCCCCAAATCCACCCCAAACGTCCGGGCGGACAGCCCGGACAGGGTTTGGGCTAAAAACCACCACCCAAATGAGGCCCTCAAAGCCACCCTAAACGTCCGGGCTGTCCGGCACACCCCAAACCCAGCCCATATGTGGGGAGGGTTTGGGAGGTCCGGACGCGCCCGGACAGGCCGCCACGTCGGACGCGGCCCAACATGACCCCACATATATCCGAAAATTCCCCACCCCGGTCGGAATCCTAGCTCTCACTCTCCTCCGATCCCCTTTCCACTCCACTCCATTTTCACTCTTCTCCGTCCACAGCTTGCCAATGGCCGGCTCCGGCAGCGAATCCGCCACCGAGCTGTACTGGCATGCGTTCGCGGAGGCGGAGGAGGAGGCTGAGGAGGAGATTGGGAGCTGCCCCTGGCCGGATGCCGCCGCGCCGTCTTCGGCAGCCCTGTGCAACACCGCAGCTGGCAGTTCCGCCGCCGCCGCCGCGTCCAACGAGGCAATGGCGGTGCTTCCGCAGGTTCGCCTCCCAATCTCCTCCTCCGTCTCCGGTTGGAATGCTCACATTTTAGAAAGGAGTAGAATGATTAGGAATTTGATGTCCGATGTACTCCGTAGGCCATTCCTAGAGGTCCGGCGTACACCGTCGGCGATGATAAGCTACTGTGCAATGCGTGGTTGTCCACCCCGGAGGATCCTGTGACCGGAACACTCCGCCGTGCTACGTTTTGGGGCTGGATTGGTCAAGTTTTCAATGCAAACTCGGAATTTGTCCGCGATGAGGGCTGACCCCTCGCCGACCTCCTCACCAGGTTCAGCGCCAAGGGGCTCGACGCGCGTGACCTCACCGCGCTCTCCGGCGCGCACACCGTGGGCTGGGCGCGGTGCACAACATTCTGCAAGCACATCTACAACGACACCGGCCTCAGCGCCGTGGACAGCACATTCGCCACGCAGGTGCGGGGCAAGGCCTGCCCCTCCGCCGGCAGTGACGGCAACCTCGCGCCGCTTGAGCTGCGCGCGCCCGCTGCGTTCGACAACGGGTACTTCCAGGACCTCGTCGCCCGCCGCGTGCTCCTGCGGTCCGACCAGGAGCTCTACGGGAGCGGCGCCGGCAACGGCACCACGGACGCGCTTGTGCGCGCCTACGCCGCCAACGCCTCGCTCTTTGCCGCCAACTTCGCCGCTGCCATGGTGAAGTTGGGCAGACTGGCGCTTATCGGGAATAGCGGCGAGGTCCGGCTCAACTGCCGGCGAGTGAACTCATGACTCATGAGTCCAATCAATCGATCATCAAATGATGGATGTTAGATGTACGCTTCACAGCAAACATAACTGTTAAGGTTCTTTGTTCACAGAGAACCAAATTTTAGAAATATTGTTCTTGCACGTTTGGATTTGGCGCGAGCAACTAACGCGATCCATGGCAGGGTGAGGTTTTAGTTCTGTAGGATAACAAGATTTAGCCGTTTGGCGTGAGATCGCAACTGGGAATCTTCCAGGCCAATGGAAAATTGAGCATGTGCCTTTTGCTTCCAAGAGGACAATTGCTCATGGCTAACTGTCAGAAGTGTATGTCAAATTATCAGTGCCATAATCAGTGAGTTTTTTTTTTAGGTAGTGAGCTATTTGTCACATTACTACAAAAGAAAAAGAAAATTTTCGGGAAAAACTTTTGATGCAATTAACTCGGCAACAAAGTTACTCTCCGTATCTAAGTATCTAAATGTAAGTCTTTCTAAATAAAATATGTCTAAATATGTGCCAATTTTTTAAAAGTCTTACATATAGCAACGGAAGGAGTAGAACGAGACAATGAACCTTACGCAACGATGGTGGTACCGTTGCTAACATTGGGAAGTCTTATTCTTACAATCTTGGCCACTAGTTTCACCAATGTGCAGGGAGTGCCTTGTCCTTGTTCAAGCTAAGATCACAAGCTAAACAATAGTAATGATCTCACACCAGGATATCCAAAAACAAGATAGGTTTAGTTGCACGATTTACCTACACGGTTATAAATGCTTTTACTCTTATTATCACTGCGCTAAGCATAGAACAAAAATTCACTCCATCTAATGCACGCTATTACTGTTATCATATCATATGTAGTTTGACCATGTTTAGCATACAACTGTAAATATAATGAGAGGCAATCATGGCGAGGATCACATGGAAATAAATCAACTCGTAATCAAAGGTCCATCCTCAAGAATAATTTACTGCCACAAACCCTAATACGGCGTCCCCTCCACCCCCCCCCCCCACCCCACAGTCTTGATCCAACACCGCCATGTTTCTTATTTGTTTCATAATTTTTCCTCTATCGCAAAAAAAAAACCATTGGGTATATATCAAGGTTTAGCATAGCGAGCTAACAAAGTTATCGCCGGTCTTTCCCGAATGCTAAACATGTTGTGGCGTGCTATATTTAAAACTAGAAAAATACCTCGCGCGTTGCAGCGATAACTTTTTTATACAAATTGTAATATAAACAGAAGGATATAAGACACATGCATCATGAAACATTTTGGGAATATTCAAGATTTGATTGGGCACAATAACCGAGAATCTAAATTTAATCAACATAGAATATTTGTATATTTTACAACTAAAATTGGTGAAGTAATTGCATGGATAGAAAATCAATAATAAATGTAGGATGACATGGATAAATAATGGCTCAAATAGTGGATGACGTGGCTTAAGGAATAGATGATGTGTGATTAATTAGTGGATGACATGGACAACTGATTGGTTAAGAGAACGGATGATGTGGATAGATTGCATATTGAGATAGAAAAATATTAATTGCAGTTAGTGGGGTTTGCTTTATAAGAAGTATAGATAGCATTGTGTAGAACAAGAATGGAATCCGGTGCAAGCGGTGGGAGCGAAACGCAGATGGGAGCGGGCCGAGAGATGGGAGCATTGTGGCCGTGGCAATGGGAGAGTCCAAGTGTTTAATTTGGATTAGATTAGATCGGGCGGTTCACAGTGTTTGTAATTATGTAAAGACCACCTTATTTAAGAGTTATTTGCACTGGTGGTCACACAACTCGACAGCTATGTGCACTTAAGTCACACATCTGGATAACTGAATTTTTTGGTCACACAACTCGTCATCTGGTGCACTTAAGTCACTGACCCCACCTGTCAGGCCGTTTTCCGTTGAAGTTGATGCTGACCGGACACGTAATTTTGCAAAAAAAACCCTGTATTTTTGTACATTTGCAAAAAAACCCTGTATTTTTTTCAAAAAAACCCTGAATTTTGAAATGTCCTAAAATACAGGTTTTTTTTTTGCAAATGTACAAAAATACAGGGGGTTTTTGCAAGATTACGTGTCCAGTCAGCATCAACTTCAATGGAAAACGGCCTGACAGGTGCGGTCAGTGACTTAAGTGCACCAGATGACGAGTTGTGTGACCAAAAAATTCAGTTATCCAGATGTGTGACTTAAGTGCACATAGCTGTCGAGTTGTGTGACCACCAGTGCAAATAACTCCCTTATTTAATTTAAATAGTTTACGGGTGTATGTAAAGCATATACGCATTTTTTCAAGCACCTTTTGGAAGTGGCTACAAAAGTAAATTATTGCATGCACTTCTTCAGTAGTGCTTCAAGTAAATAGTATTTTTTGTGTAGGTGTACGCGCAGCCTATCGCTCCTAGGTCAGCCGCCAGAGGCGATCGTGAGGCGATCAGTTTTTCCACCCAATCTGTGCCGGCGAGCGTGCTGGTACCCTCTCCCTCCGTCTGCTGCTTTGGCAGCGGGAGGGAGGGGGATTCGGTTCTTCCGCTCTTTAGTTAGGGTTTGGCTTTGTAGGTCATGGTGCGTCGTTGGGTGGTGGGAGCGACGCCCAGACGAATAAATCTGCCGCAACTCCACTCCCACACCGGCGGTGTCCTTCATGGCGGCGTCTCAGAGTTGATGGCATTGTGTGTTTGTCGATCCCTCAGATTGCCAAACTTAGGGTTCATTGGTGGTGTCGGCGAGGCGGCGGCGACGACCCATCAGATGTGTTTCTCCTTCTGCTCTGTCCCCGTTGTTGCGGCGTTCTCTTCGACGTCATGGTGGAGCAGGAAGGATATGTCGTCCAGAAGTACGTGCAGGCGGTTGTCTGCGCAGATGACAGCTAGAAGATGGTGTATCATGTTCTGGGATTGTGGATGGAGGCTGGCAGTTCTGGCTTGCTCCTTCGACGTCGTAGTCGTACGAGGGTGTCAGTTCTGGAGTTCGATGGTGTGTCCGGTGACATGTTGTCCCGGTCTGATTCATTCAACGACAATGGTTTTGCTTCTGGCAAACTATTTTGGAGGTCCGTAAAGCTGCTGGTCAGCGATGGAGCCGCATCAAGCTCGGGTGAAGAGGTGATCTGTCTCGCTTCACTTTGGTTTCTGCCTTGGTGGTGCCGAGGAAGAGGGATAGGCGTTGGTTTGTCAAATAGGATTGTCCTATCTTTACAGATCTATAAGATCGGTGTGTACGTGCTTTGTGTCTTGTTCTATTATTAATGAGAATCGTATTACCTTGCAAAAAAAAGTATTTTTTGAGGCACCTTTTAAAAATGCCCCTAAATTTTTTATATTTGCAGTGACTTTTAAAAGGTACTCGTAAAAATCGTTTTTTTGCTGGCAGTAATTTAAGAGTGCCCTAGAAAATATATTTCTAGACATTTTAACAGTGTCTTCAAAAAAATGCCCCTACAAATCAACTGAGACATAGTGGTAGTCATCCATCTCACTAGCTTCAGTATTTAACACTTCGCTCGCTCTGAAAGTGTATTGGTCTTCTAGATTTTCTATTTAGGGGTATAGAGAATAATCCACGGCAGGAATCATGAGCGTAACAGCTAATAAAATGAGATGGACTATGAGCATCAATATTAGAACCTATGAGTGAAACCAGTTAGCTTACAAAAATGGTAGACAAACAAGAGGTGTTGAGTGAAACTAGATGGCTTACAAAAATGGCAGACGAACAAGAGGGTTTCCAGGTTTCTGTGCGCATACTTATTTTAGTTTGCATATGTTGCATCAGCAGCATATAATGCAAGATGATTTCAGATTCAACGAGTTGGAGGATAATTGGAGACTAATATCATCATCTTTTTCCAGATTTCTGAGCATATATTTATTTATTTCTGTATCCGTTGCAACGGAAGGGCCCCTTTGGTCTTTGCTAGAACAATAACGCTGGGATATTTGTATATCCACCGGTACCATCTTGCTATAAAAAATATCCATACAAATCACGAGAAACCTATATATACAGTGTTGTCAATGTTGTTATGGATGTAGTGACCACGGCGAAACTCATAGCTGGCCCTGTGTGACCTCCTGCTTCTTGAGTACTTGGTACTTCAGCCCCTTCTTATCGTCTGTAGCATCGATGTAGATCGTTGAGCCTTCACAGGCTTCTCCATTGACCAGCATGTCCGAAAGAATTGTTGTCAAATTCTTCTGCACCCATCTCTTTATAGGTCGTGCGCCATACACCTACAAAAGCCCATGCATAGTTACCATAAACAAAAAGAACCTGTATCTCTTAATACTTTGCAGATTTCGACAAGAAGGTACACTTACTGGGTCGTATGATTCTGACCAAATGACGTCGAGGGCGGCGTTAGTCAAAAGTAGAGAGACCCCCTTGTTAGCTAATGTGGCAATGACACCCCTCATTTCGATTTTAATTATTTCCTTCAGTTCATCATGGAAAGCGGCTCAAATATCACAACGTCACTCAGTCTATCGATGAATTCAGAACTGAAGCATTTCTTAACCTGCATCAACAAGTATATAGGCAATCAACGAACATTCACTAAGATTTTAAAAGTGTGGTTTGAGATTCACGAACCTGTTGCATAAGAAGATCCCGTCCGGCCCTGGTTGTGTTTTCTACGGCCATTCTTGTTGTCAGGTGGTCTGCTCCTAGATTTGTGGTCATAATGATGATAGTGTTTTTGAAATCTATGACACATCCTTTGCCATTGGTCAACGTACCATCATCGAGGAGTTGAGTAAAAATCTTGAATACCGATGGGTCTGCCCTATCCACCTGGTCGAAAAGAATAACACTGTATGGACACCTCTTGACTTTCTCGGTGAGTTGTCCATCTTCGTCAAAGCTTTTGAAAGTCAAATGAGTTAGTTAGATATGTCAATAGAGCGTATCTACAAATAAATCATATGTACAAAGTATGAGATTAAACCTTCGAGATCCTCCAATGAGACGCGACACATGTTCACGTTCAGCATATTCTGACATATCAAAGCGAATCAATGTCTTTTCGCTGTCAAATATCTTCTCGGCAATAGCTTTAGCGAGTTCCGTTTTTCCAACACCAAGAGGACCCAGGAAGAGAAAAGAACTTATCGGTCGGCTAGATTGACCAAAGCCGACCCTGGAACGGAGCACTGCTTGTGCAACCAAATTGACTGCTTCATTTTGACCAACAACTCGCTCATGCAATTTTTCTGCTAGGTGGATCAACTTCTCCTTCTCCTCTTGATCAAGTGTAGTGAGCGGAATTCTAGTCCATCGACTGACGACCTGCAAGCAAAACGTTAAGATTATGAAGAGCAGGTCATATATATATTGATAACGATCGAAACTATTCACACATATATGATCACGACATACCTGTGCGATATGACTTGGGCCAACGGTTACCTCCTTCAGTGCATTTGTAGAGTTAATTTGTTCACTTTTCACTTCTTTTTGCTTGTCAAACGCATCTTTGCCGCAGAGCATGCCTCATCAATCAAATCAATTGCCTTATCAGGAAACTGGCGACCTGTCAAGGCAATGAAATCCATAAAAATCATCTTTAGCATTGACAACATCCAACTCATACAAATAGTAAGTCGAAGTATCCTTTGAAGAATTTAGGTACGTACCGGTAATATATCGGGCAGCGAGCTGTGCTGCGGCGACGAGAGCACTGTCCTGGATTTTTAAGCCATGGTGCTCTTGGTACCGCTGCTTCAGCCCCTGCAGGATTGCAATTGTCGCTTGCACGCTCGGCTCGTCGACGTCCACCTTCTGGAACCGCCTCTCGAGCGCGGCATCAGTGGCAATGTACATTTGGTACTCTCCGGAGGTTGTGGCGCCCACACAGCGGATACGACCACGAGCCAGCGCTGGCTTGAGGATGTTGGCGGCGTCCCCGGTGCCACGATGATCACCGGCGCCGACAATCATGTGCATTTCGTCGATAAACAGGATCACCTTGCCATCCGAATCCTCCGCCTGCTTGATGGCGTCCTTCAAACGCTGCTCGAACATCCCCCGCCAGTGTGTCCCGGCTACCATCGCTCCCATGTCGACCTCCATGACGCGCGCCCCGGCCAGCGCGTCGGGGACGTTCCCGGCGGCGATGCGTTGCGCAAGGCCCTCGACGATGGCCGTCTTGCCGACCCCCGCGGCACCGACGAGCGCGGCGCAGTTCTTGGTCCGACGGCAGAGAATGCAGACGACCCGGTCGATCTCCTCGTCGCGGCCGATGACCGGATCCGCCCTGCTGGCGTCCAAGGCGTTCAGGACGCCGGTGCAGGTGGTGGTGTCCCTGACGCCCGGGGGCTCCGTGCCGAGGGTATAGGTGGGAGCGAAGTGCAAGTCGTAGATCGCTGACGCTGCGAGGGCCGCACCAGTACTGGCAAGGGCTGCTGCTACAACGATGGCGGCGCCTTCCAGGGACCACGACGACGACATATTCGAAGAATCGTTTGATTCGTTTCGATCGTTTTTGCGGCACAAGGTTGTGTGCATATATACCCCCATCGAGGAGTCGTGCGGTGGCGTACAAGGCCCTGTATGCCAATCCGTTTCGGTATAGAACGGGTAGGCAAAACACGTACATGGGCCAATACGTTTCGTTTCTTTGTGCTGCTGGCTTCTTCCCGGTACGTTCCTACGTGGGCCGCTCCAAACGCGGCCCAATAGTAGGAACTGCTATTAACGTTTTTATTTTATTTTCAGTTTTGATAGTAATAATATGGGTTCACATTTTTCCAAAAATAAGTAGAGAAAAAATTTCGTTATCAAAACTAAAATATTCACATATGTAAAATAATAATAAATGATATTTATTCTATTTGATTTTTTAATATGAACATTTATGTTATTCGAAAGTTTTTTAAAATGTTATCCTTTATGTTATTTGAACGATTTTTTACTCTGAACATTTATTTAATTCTAATTTTTTAAATATGAACATTTACCTCATTTGAATGTTTCTAAAAAGTGAATAAAAAATGGTGGCGAACGAAAACTATTTTGAATGATATTAAATAAACAGAAAATGACGGTGAATAAAAACTATTTTTGAAAAATAATAAATTGAATAGAGAAGGCCGGCGAATGAAAACTATTTTTGCACGACTTTAAAAAATCAACAGAAAATGACGGTGAAAGAAAAATTATTTTTGAAAGATTTTAATGTGAAAAAAGGCCGGTAAACGAAAACAATTTTCGAACGATTTTATAAAGTGACAAGAAAAATGATAAGCAGAAAATATTTTTGAACGATTGAAAAACTGGACATAAAATGCCTATCAACGAAAACTTTTTTTGAAGAATTTTTTGGTATAGAACGGGTAGGCAGGCACACGTACACGGTACACCCGACCTCTCGCTGGGTCGCCCTCGCCGGCCCGGTTAGGAGTCAGTCAGGCCATCAAACGCCAATGGCAGAGGCGGGAGCTCCTATGCTCCGAACTATGCGGTTGTAGGAAGGCTTCGCACACCCCTCGGGTGGAAGTGGGCTCGGCCCACTTTATGCTACTGGTTCCCTTTCGGTAGGTTCCTACATGCGCCCCTCTCGCCGGCCGCCGCGGCCCAGGCACTGCTTCTCTTATTTGCTTTTTTATTTGCTTTTTTATTTTATTTTCAGTTTTGATAGTAATAATATGGGTTCACATTTTTCGAAAAATAAGTAGAGAAAACAATTTCGTTATCAAAATGAAAATATTTACATATGTAAAATAATAATAAATGATATTTATCCTATTTGATTTTTATATGAACATTTATTAAATTTGAATTTTTAAATATGAATATTTACCTCATTAGAACATTTCTAAAAATGGAACAGAAAATGGTGGTGAACGAAAACTATTTTTGAATGATTTTAAAAAGTAAACAGAAAATGACGGTGAATGAAAATTATTTTTGAACAATATTAAAAGTGAACAGAAAATGTCGGTGAACGAAAAACTATTTTTGAACGACCTTAAAAAATTATAGAAATAAGCGGTGAACGAAAAGTATTTTTGGACGATTTTAATGCGAACAAAAAAGGCCGATGAATAAAAACTATTTTTGAACGATTTTATAAAAAGACAAGAAAAAATGATGAGCAGACACTATTTTTGAACGATTTGAAAACTGAACAGAAAAGGCATGTCAACGAAAAGTATTTTTGAACAATTTTTAAAAATGGCAGAAAATGGCGGTGAACAAAAAATATTTCTAAACAAATTTAAAGTGAACCAAAAAGGTCGATGAAAGAAATATATTTTTGAACGATTTAAAAAAAGTCTATGAACGGAAATTAGTTTTGAACGATTTTTAAAAAGAGAAAATAAAAAACTCTTTGGACAGAAATTATTTTTGAAATATGTTCAATTCTCAAAATGAACATTTTTCACATCTGAACATTTTTTTAATTTGAACATTTTGCAAAAAAAATAAGTTTTTAATAATATCTAAAAGGAAACGGAAAAGAAGAAATAAAAAAGAATCATGCAAAAAGAAAAACAAAAAATAGAATGAAACAAGAAAAACAAAAAAGAAGAAAGAAAAAAGAAATAGCCAAAAAACAAAAACAAAAAACTGAGTAGTCAGAAAACGAAAACTGGAGATATAATTACCTTATTTGGTCGGCCCAAGAAGGGGTGTGCGACACTTGATAACCATCGACCTACTGGTCGATAAATAGGTTTTGCTGGCAGAGGCTCCCGAGGAATCACAGACAATAGCATCAACTTTACTTCTTAATATTCTCGCAAAAAGAGACCCACTTAAGTTAAAACCCATCTTTAAAGACAGATTTCATATATTATTAAAGACGTATTATTTATATTCTTCAGTGGGAGATGACATTCCTGTCGATACCGATGCGCATGTATAGAACCGAGCGGATTTACGGTGTTGGATGTTCTTAGCATAGCATCTTTCTTCGTGCTTACATATCCCTTTACATGGAAGAATTCGATATTTTTTCCAGCCTTTCACCAAGACAACGAGATAAGATTTAGACAATGTGCAATTTTCCATGTTGTGATAGTTTTAGTGAGGAATGAAACTGTGTAATTCGTCATATTGTGATAGAAATGTAATGATGACATTCGACATAGGTTCTGAGGAACTATGTTATTGTTTTAGTTCATGTCATGTGAGACTTTTTTTTACAGGAAAACAGTAGGGAAAGCCCCTACGGCGATAGTCACGTGAGACTTTTAATGTGTAATGGGACCAGAATTGTTGTTGTAGACTTACTAAAATAACTCTATACATATGAGTGGAATCAGAAAAGCCCGTAACTTATGAGCTCGAATGGTCGACAATAGAGTATGTGGATAACCGCTGCCGATAACAAGCCTCATTGGTGATAATTTCCGTTGCCAAATATGGCCTTCACTTCAGTGACCAGACTCGGAACACGTAGCTTTTTCCTTGCCGATGGGAGTTTTGACCTGTCTCCATAGTGTCAATTTCTCCTGCAATCCAGAATAGATAGGGTGAATAAGAACTCCCTGCCGGATACACCTGCTAGGAGCTAGGAATTCCTCTAATCTCTTCCCACTCAAAAGTACTGACGAGGGGTGTCCTCGGCAAGTCCCATGGTTAGGTACCTAGGGTTGATTGTGTGGTAGAGAACGCGTAGTGCTGGTAGAATCGACGGCTGACAAGCGGGAGTTTACCCAGGTTCGGGGCCCTCGAGTGAGGTAAAACCCTTACGTCCTGCTTGTCTGAATTAATCTTGTGAATATGCGGTTACAAGGGGTCCGGCGAGATGTTGATCTCGTCGGGGTTGTGGTGGTTCTGGATTTCCTTTCCCTGGTCGGCTACCCTCCTATCCTTTATATAGTAGGCCAGGTCTCGGGTACGTAACCGACTAGGTTTTACATGTATGGAAAGTATCTACCGACTACAATCTAATCTAACTTGGAGATTACTCTTCGTCTTGGGCCTGTCTTTGTGGGCTTCATCTATCTTGGGCTTCTTTCAGTTGTCATGTGCACCAGGTACCCTTACGCCTAGGTACCCGCAGGGTATATCCTTGTCAGTAGCCCCCGAGTGCTTGCTTGATTATAAAGAATCAAGCACGTACTCCCTTCATCGTGCACGTCTCAACCTTCGTTGTAATTTTGCTGGTTTTCATTTGTCCAACATGTTTGTGCAAACTTGGGGATTTTGACATAGTTGGCCCAGGACACTCGACTGATCGAGGCTGGTTAACTGCTCATTAGGGCAAGACCTTACTAGCCTTCAGTCAGACTCGAGTCCCCGGACTTGAACCTGGAACATAACCGATTTTTTTGCCTGGGTATCATGGCTTAGTAGGCCCGGCTCACCCGAAAAACGGAGCTCAGTTAACTGCACATTAGGACAAAACCATACTAGCCTTCAATCAGACTCGATCCCCGGACTCGAACCTGGAACACTTTTGATTCTTTTGCCTAGGGATTTTGACTTAGTATGCCTGATTCACTCGAAAATCGAGCTCAGTTAACTGCTCATTAGGGCAAAACCATACTAGCCTTCAATCAGACTCGAGTCCCCGGACCCGAACCTGGAACACACTGGACAGATTTGATTCAGGCCGTTCTAGGTCTTACTGAATCGCTCTGCAGTTTATCATTCGATACCCAACGCGTCCGTCAGGATTTTCATCATGTCTGTTGACACGGAAAAACTCAAGGAAAAACACTGTTAAAGCGCCCTCGGCCCAGCTCGATTGTTCGGCGGGTCTTACCTTTGCATTTACGTATGCAGCATCCGAAACATCTGCGATTGGCATAGTACGGGAATTTATGAAATATGATATCGTGATTTGACATATTTATTGAATCGAGTTTCATCATCGAGTAAGTTGCTTACCTTTAAAATCTCATGGGAGTAGCCCCCGAGATTGTGGTTTATTGTCTTGTAATAGAGGACAATCTCAAGTCCTTCTTTTGTGTTACTTCCTATTAGTCTAAATATTCATTTGTTTTTGAAATCTTATGGGAGCGCGACAGCGCTCCCATGGGAGTAGCCCGAGATTATGCTTTATTTCATTTTGAAGTAGAGGATAATCTCAATAGCTTTGTTTCCTTTTTGTCTTTACAAATTTTTTTTGATACATCACTCGCTCCCATGGGAGTGTATAATCAATTGAATCTTATTGTCGAGTGCACCTCTGCATTTTCCAATTGAATATTTGCGCTAGACTTACTCATGACGTCATTCGTGACATCTTAGGCATGCGTTTGCTGTCTTGACAAGACATGACGGTGCGGGCCCATCGTCAGAGTTTTGACCGCAGAGGACGCCACTTTTGTTCTGATTTGACCGGGCCTGGCGTATTTTTCGCAGTGCCATCATAACCTCCTAGGTTTTCGTGCGTAGTGGGCGGCGTGGGATGCGACGGTTGCTCTCTGCGCTCGCCGCGTGTACGGCCAGATGCCCGTTGTTTCATTTGAACGGTGGCGATCATTTTTCTACCTTGGATGGTAAATAGCTAGTGTGCGCGATTTCTGTGATTTACTTGCCATTCGTTCCCTCTGCATCTTCTTCTTCCACGCACCGCCCACCATTGTTCTGTGCTCCAAGCTTTTCCTCCTCCTTGCTCTATGGCGCCCAAGAGATCCAGGCGCGGCGCTGCTGCTGATGCGGCGGGGAAAGGAAAAGATCCGGTCGCGGCGAGCGGTCCCAGTTCCCGCACGAAGGCTCCTGGCGATTGGTCCAGGTCTTGTGTCACGGAAGCTAACCTTTCTGAATATCGTCAGAAGGGTTGGCTTCCTCTGGCCGACCAATTGGCCGCTCGTGCTCCAGGACTGGAGGTACGTCCTGAACCGCGCGCCGGCGAGCGCGTCTGCTTCGCCGAGTTCCTCCCTCGCGGCTTTGCTCTTCCTCTGCACGACTTTGTGCGGGGACTGCCGCATGCCTATGGCGTACAACTTCATGATCTTACCCCCAATGGCGTTATGCATATCACCTGCTTCATGGTGCTATGCGAGTGCTTCTTTGGGGTGTCTCCAGCTGGGCCCTGTGGAAACATATGTTCCAGGTGCGCCATAACTGCAGGGCGAAGCGTCTGTGCCCGGTGGGCGGATTCAACATCCAGGCTATGAGCGGCTCGCACTACTTCGACCTGAAGGCAGTCGACTCTGCCCATGGCTGCACCAGATGGTTCTATGTGCCAGTCGAACAGGTAGTGCTTCCCGCCTTTTCGACTAATGATCCTCCTGTGAAGACGATGGCATGGGACCACCCGATTTCTGAACTCGAAGCCAAGGAAGCTGCTCCTCTGCTGAAGAAACTCACGAAGCTGCTGACGACTATCTCCGGTCTACAGTTGATCAGCACGTATATGAAGATGCGAGTATGGCCCATGCGCCTTCGTGCCCACCGATGTGGCAATATGAAGGGCCACTCGACTCCACTAGGATGAGCAACGTGGAGCTGTCTGATAAGGAGTTAAGTGCTCAAGTGAAGAAGATCACGAGCATCAAATCTTCTGAGACAATCGACTTTTCCTTCAAGCACTTACCCTACGGGCCAGGCAATGCTCTTCCTGAAGTAAGTACTTCTTTCTTGCCATTTTGATGTTGTACTTTGCTGCAATTTTTGTCATTTTGTGTTCTAATCGCTTATGATGCTCGTTTTGCAGGGCCACTCGACTGCAGCGTCTCTTCCTCCTCTACCCGAGGCTGGACCTACTTCGGAGACAGTGGCACAGGAAAACCCCCAGATGCCCACAACCGAAGCCAATTCTGCTCACACGACACTTGCGGATAATCCTGCGGACGAGACCGGGGAGGAAGTAGAGCAGAACGTGACGGAGGTCGCAGCCGATTCAAAGAGCAGCTGGTCATTCGTAAGGCCAAACGCTCGCGACTCGTTCTTCCATAGTCATCGAGTGAAGAGACGAAGGAGGATAACCAAGTGGATACGGTAACTCGGGTACCCACTCTCCCTCTAAGAGTCATCCTTTGGCTATCTCTCCATTGGCATCTCGTCTCCCTGCCCCTTCTGGTGGCGCTCCTCGATTAGGTGCGCTTACTCTAGACGACGAGCCTGAGTCCGATGATGACGAAGAGTCAAGGTTTGATCTGAGCCCTTTTTGTTGCTTTTGACAATATGTTTATGACTTTTGCTTTTTCCTCTGACTATGTCTTTGTTTTATAATGCCAGTGGCAAATCACCACCGTCTCCTCCTGTGTGGACAATTCGACTGCCCTGCAGCCCTCCATCACCCCAGAAGCTGCCCCGGCCACTATGCCTTCGATTACACAAGATGCAGCTCTGGTGGAGGCTGCTAACCTGAACAAGGAAACGGCTACTACCACTGCGGGTGACATAGCCTCTTCTTCTCCTCTTGGACCGATCACGTAAGTGTTTTTCGAGTCTTGCTTATGTATTGAAAGTTTTGCTTCTTCTTCTGAATCTTTATTTTTGCTTGCTGTTCTAGCCGATGTATGCTTCTTTGGCCACATGGGTTCAGACCCTCATTCGGGTAGAGCAGGAGAGGGACTCCCTCCAGTCTTCCTCGACTGACCTAGCGAGTAAGTGCGATTGCTTTGTTCGTAGTTCAGGCTTTATTATTTGCTTGGCGGCTTGGTATTTTGATCGAAAAATATTTTATGACTTTTTGCAGACAAACAAAATCATCTGAGGAGCGAGTAGGCACCCTGGAAGAACAAGTCAAGGACTTAAGGGCCAAGCTTGGTACCCAAGAGTCCGATTTCAAGAAAGCTCTTGATCAAGCCCAAGATGCTGCCCTCAATCGTGAGAAGGAGATTGCTGCTCGTTTGTCGACTATGGCCCGTTCTGCCAAAGGTACGTTTTTCTATATTTCGACTACCATTTTTTTTTGTTTGTTGTAGCAGCTTTTTCCTTTTTGCACTTTCTGATCTTTTGTTGTATCTTTGAAGGATCTGACGGCGCCTCTTCTTCGGCTGAGCCATCGAGTGACACATTATCACTTGATAATGTGATTGCGGACCTCGAGTCTGTCTTATCCAAGGCCACGGGTGAACTGGTGGCCACGACTGGCGCTCTTGGCAACTTGCACACGGAGATGCGCCCTACAACAGATGTGCCTTCAACCGTCGAAGGGCTCGTTGCCGCTTTTGGCGCTGGATCGACGACTGTGGCAGAGTTTGCCTGCGAGTGCACGGTACGCGGCTCGGAGTACACCCTCAAGCTTATGTTAGGCAATGGCGTAGAGGTTGACTTCGAGCGTGTTTTATCGGATTACCCCAAGAAGTCGAATGGTAAACCTTTGCCCTTTAAAGGCGTAACCGAGCTTGCCACGCGTCTGGGCGAAGTGTGCATCAAGACCATGGAACGTCGAGCTGATGCCATTAGGGCTCAGTCGCGTAAGAACAAGGCAGATTCTGTTTCGCATGCCCAGGAGTAGCCAGTGCCTTTCCCTGTTTGAAAGCATTGTAATTTTATGACTCGAATTTAGCTTGTATGCTTTTGAATCTTATATCTATGACCCAATGTAATTTGAGCTATGCATGAAAATTCAATGAGCTTTATATGTATGGGTCTTTGAATTTTCTTATTTTCTGATCCAGACTGAAGGATATGCATCAGACGTACCGTCTTCATCCCATATTAACAGTCGAACGCCTAGCCACTCGAGGAGCGACACTAGAGCACTGGATTGTGCCAGAATCGAGTGATCGAGCTGGAACAAGAGCTAAAGAAGACTCGAGCTGAGCTAGAACTTCTTCGCACACGTCCCAAATAATCTACTCAGCGCGAGGAATATGTTCTTGGTGAGATCGATAATGTGAATAGGCAACTTGATTGTAAGTATTTGACCCACTTCTGTTTCAAAAAATGTGTATATGTTCTGCGTTACGCCTTGAACCAGTAACATTGGTTCTTGCAGGTTTTGTGCCTGATTTCAAGCAAGAAGATAGGAGGGTCAATCGACTCCTCGATAATGCTGTTGAAACACCAGCTACTGGCGAGCAGCTTTTCTGTTTGGATAAGGTGCACGCCCGCACTCTTCTTACTTTGAAAGATCGAGTGTGGCGAAACGCCCAAGTACTCGAGATGTGCAGACGTATCTTCACTCGCCTGAACAGTGCACTCTTCCCGTCAGGCCCACAACCGCAAGGGTTGTTTCCTTTGATTGATATATTTCGAGTGGCGGACTCAGTCAAAGAGTTTTGATGCAGCTTGCTATTCTTGGGTCTAATGCCACTATGGCTCACATTCGCAGTCGTAAGCCAAATTTTGCGATTCAACCTCCTGCGATTGGGACACTTGTATCCCAAACACACCTGATCGAGACGCGATCTGCTGCTGAAGATTTCATCGATCGTTGCAAGGATCAGCTATTTGGGCCCGTGATGGATATAAAGGACGAAATGTAAGCCTTTTTTGCTTGACCGGGGCAACCCCCCGAGTGTAAATATGTATTCTTGGATATGCAGCAAAATATTTATATGTGTATATATATATGACGAAACCCCGAGACCATCGAGCGGGTTTTTTTTTTGAATTTGATACTATCTTTTTTTTGACTCAGCCTCCGAGCCTGTCGAGTGGGGTTTGTTTTCGTCCCAGCCCCCAAGCCTGTCGAGTGGGGTTTGTTTTTTCCCAGCCCCCGAGCCTGTCGAGTGGGGTTTGTTTTCGTCCCAGCCCCCGAGCCTGTCGAGTGGGGTTTGTTTTTGTCCCAGCCCCCCGAGCCTGTCGAGTGGGGTTTGTTTTTGTCCCAGCCCCCGAGTGTATCGATTGGGGTTTGTGTTATTTGTATTATGAGTTTTACATTTATGAGTATGTTTGTGTGCTTCAGTTTTCAAAGATGCGATTATGTCGAGAAAATGTATATGAAAAATATGGAGGAACACATGCTTTTATTCCAAACTTTGTGTTCGACCAGCAGGCCGCCTCATTAAAAACCTTCCAGTCCCCTTAGGTACCCTGGCAAGGGAAATAGTGCGTCTGAAACCTGCTGGTTCTTCCGACATATCGAGCCATTACATACGAGACTAGAGAATCTATGCGTAGAAACGACGCAAGTGCGCTACGTTCCATGGATTTGATACTTCTTCTCTGGTCTTCGCGTTCTTCAATCGATAGGCTCCTCTGTCACTGATGACCTCCGTGATGATGTAAGGTCCTTCCCATGGTGAGGCTAGCTTGCGAACCTTTTTCTGCTTCTCCCGTAGTGCCAAGTCTCCCACCACGAAGGATCTTGTACGCAGTCGACGGCTGTGGTAGTTGCGAAGGTCTTGTTGATACACAGTCGTACGTGCTAAAGCCATGTTGCGTGCTTCTTCCAATAAATCATCTGCGTCTTCGAGTGCTTTGTTTGCATCATTTTCTTCGTATACTTCCACTCGCGGTGCGTTAAACTTGACATCAGAAGGTAGCACGGCCTCAGCGCCATAGACCATGAAGAACGGTGTGTATTGTGTAGAGGCGTTGGGGTGGTCCGCAGGCTCCAGAGTGCTGCTGGGAGCTCATCGACCCATGCACCTGCGGCCCTTTTGAGTGGTACCAGTAATCTCTTTTTAATGCCGCTGCACACGAGTCCATTGGCTTTTTCGACTTGCCCGTTCGATTGCGGATGCGCCACAGAGGCGTAGTTGAGCTTGATGTTCTGTTCCTGCAGAAGGATTTGAACTCCTCTGCTGTGAAGTTGGTGCCATTGTCGGTTATGATGCTGTCCATTACTCTAAACCGATACATGATCGATTGTATGAAACGGACTGCCATAGAAGCTGTCGAGCTTGTGATGGGATAGCTTCGATCCATTTTGTGAACTTGTCGACTGCCACCAGTAGGTGAGTATGACCGCCAGGAGATGACTTTTTGAGTGGCCCTACCATGTCGAGTCCCCATTGGGCGAAGGGCCATGCCAATGGTATCGTTTTGAGTGCGGATGCGGTGCATGGGCTTGGAAGCGAACTTCTGGCACCCGATACATCTTCTGACGATGTCTTTGCGTCACTTAGCGCTGTCGGCCAGTAAAACCCTGCTCGGAAGGCTTTGGCTATGAGAGATCGACTGCCGGCATGATGCCCGCAGGTACCTGCATGAATATCTCGAAGGAGATTTTTGCCATCTTCGAATGCAATGCATCTTTGGAACATACCTGAAGTGCTGCGTTTGTACAGCTCACCGTTTATGATGGTGTATGCTTTTGCTCGTCGAGTGATGCGCTTGGCCTCGTGTATGTCTTCTGGTAGTTCATCGCGAAGCATGTATGCAAGGAAAGGTTGAGTCCATGTGGGCTCAATGAGTAGTACCTCAATCGGAGGGTCCTCTGTGCTTGGCACTTTACCTTTGTCCGTGGCTGGTGTTGATGATGATGGTCGTTTGTCGATTGCCTGTGCTCGATCCGCTCGAAGAAGACACCCGGTGGTATTGGTGCTTTTGTGGACGCGATGTTTGCGAGTTTGTCCGCCTCCTCGTTGCTTTCTCTTCCTATGTGCCTCAACTCGCATCCCTCGAAGCTGCCCTCCATTATGTTGTAGAGGTCCTGGTAGAGGGTCATGTTATCTGCGATTGCGTCGCAGGCCTTCATTGTTTGCTGCACAACCAATTTAGAGTCACCATAAATCATTAGTCGAGTGCATCCCATAGCTTTCGCCATGCGCATGCCATGAATTAGTGCTTCATATTCTGCCTCATTGTTTGATGGGAACTCGAAACCCATTTGTAGTATGTAGCGGAGCTTGTCCCCTTTTGGCGAGATAAGTATGACTCCTGCACCTGCTCCTTCATTCTTCTTGGATCCATCGAAGTACATGGTCCAGGAGTTTGATACATCAGGAACTCCTGGTAGTTGGGCCTCTACCCACTCGGTATGAAAGTCGGGTAAGACTTGCGCTTTGATGGCCTTCGGGTGTTCGTACTTGATTCCCAGCGGACCCAGCTCGATGAGCCATTTTGCTACCCGTCCCGTTGCATTGGGGTTTGTGAGGACATCTCCAATCGCCGATTTGTTGATCACCGTTATCGGGTGCTCTGAGAAGTAATGTGCTAGCTTTCTGGATGTCATGAATACGGCGTATGCCAATTTTTGATACTGCGGGTACCGCTGTTTGGATGGGGAGAGAACCTCGCTTACGTAGTACACTGGTCTCTGTATGCTTTGGTTGTGTCCTTCTTCCATACGATCGACTACCAGTACGGTGCTTACCACTCGATTGGTAGCTGACACGTATAGGTAAAGTGGTTCCTTCTGTCCAGGATTGGAGGACTTGTGAGCATCTTTTTGAGTTCGAGTAGGGCTGCTTCGGCTTCATCTGTCCACTCGAACTTGTCTGCTTTCTTCATTAGCTTGTAGAACGGGAGTGCCCTTTCACCTAGCTTGCTTATGAATCGGCTGAGTGCTGCCACTCGACCAGCTAGCTGCTGTACCTCGTGTAGTTTAGTAGGTCTCTTCATTGTGAGTATGGCTTGTATCTTCTCCGGATCAGCTTCTATTCCTCGCGCAGATACCAAGTAACCCAGAAGTTGACCAGCTGGCACACCAAAAGTGCACTTCTTTGGATTGAGCTTGATATTGTATCGATTGAGGTTATTGAATGTTTCCTGCAAATCCTTGATGAGTGTCTTCCTTTTCGGTTTTAATAACTATGTCGTCGACGTAGACTTGAACATTGCGCCCTAGTTGTTCTTGGAGGCAGTTTTGCATCATGCGCTGATATGTTGCACCCGCGTTTTTGAGCCCAAATGGCATTGTTGTGTAACAGAAGACCCCGAGTGGGGTTATGAACGCTGTTTTCTCCTCGTCTTCCTCTTTCATCCGAATTTGATGGTACCCTGAGTACGCATCCAGAAATGATAATCGAGCGCACCCTGCTGTCGAGTCGATGATCTGGTCGATTCGTGGCAACGGAAGTGATCCTTCGGGCAGCATTTGTTCAGAGAGGTGAAGTCTACACACATCCGCTTTATGTCCGAATTCTTTTTCTCGACTAAGACTGGGTTGGCTATCCAATCTGCTTTTTTGATTTCTCGGATGAACTTTGCGGCTCGTAGTCTGTCGACCTCTGCTTCGATTGCATCTCTTTTTGGGCCTGAAACACGGCGCATAGTTTGCTTGACTGGCTTAAAACCTGGTTTGATTTGTAGAGAGTGCTCGGCAAATTCCCTGGGAACACCTGGCATGTCTGATGGAGACCATGCAAATATTTCCCAGTTCTCACGGAGGAATTTGACGAGCGCCCTTCCTATGCGCTAGTAAGACTTGACGACACATTGACCGTCTTGGAGGGGTCGGTCGGGTGCACCTGATGCTTCTTTGTGTCGTTTGTGGCATTGAACTCTCTGTCGGTTGCCAGCCTCTTATGTTCAGGCAGAAGTGTGATCATTGGTGACTTCTAGTTCAGCGTTTGTCTGCTCCATCCCGTACATCTCGGAGATTTTGCTAAAGTCTCGATCACATGAATCTGATCTTTGAAAGTTCCCATTGACTGTGATGACTCCTTTTGGTCCTGGCATCTTGAGCTTGAGGTAAGCGTAGTGCGGGACGGCCATGAATCGAGCGAAGGTGGGACGCCCGAGTATTGCATGATACTGCGACTTCCAGTCGACCACCTCGAACTCAATCGACTATGTCCTGAAGTGTGTGGGGTCCCCGAATGTGACGTCGAGTTGTATTGTGCCTTGCGGGAGTACTGCCTTGCCTGGGACGATACCGTGGAAGGTATTTGTGGATTTGGGCAGATTTTCGACTGACTTGTTCATCCTGCGTAGGGTATCTGTGAATATTATGTTGAGGCCGCTGCCTCCGTCCATGAAGACCTTGGTCATGGCGTAATTGCCAATTTGGGCGTCGAGTACCAGGGCCGCGTGTCCTGGTCGATACACTGCGGGTGGATGATCCTCCTGACTGAAGGTGATTGGAACTTCTGAGCCATTCAAAAAATCTGGGACAGCTGGGGGTGCCATAACCGCCATGTTGACGTGTCGAGTGTGCAATTTCTGCTCTCGATTGGACGAGCGTCCTTTCTGGATCATGTTCATCTGCCCACGAGTCACGGGATATTTTTGCTCTTCAACTTGTGGCATCTGATGTACGGCTGCTGCCATTTGTGCTCCTGTGTTGGGCTGTGCTGGTACCATGTATACCTACGTCGGCTGTACTTGCAGTGGTGCGGAATATACCTGAGTAGGCTGTGCCTGTGGTGGTACGGAATATACCTGAGTTTGTTGCACCTGTTGCGGCGCTGAGCATACCTGGGCAGGTTGTGGTTGCGGAGTAAGTGCGACGTTTGATTGGGTTTGCGCCAACTGTGGAGGTGCGCGCCCCTCCCTTTGTAGTCGCAGCACATGTTCAATCGCCAGTTGATCGAACTCTCTGCAGTTTCTCAGCGAGTGGTTGGAGCGTAGTCTGCCGTCATCCCCTTTGTATAGATGGAATCTGCAATAATCGTCCATCCTCTCTTCGACTGAACGTTCAGGTTCTTTGTCCGTTCGTCTGCGCCATTCTGGCCTCTTGTAGCTGTCGTGTCTGTTGTCGCCACGATAATTGTCACGGCGATCTTCTGTACGATACTCTCGACCGTCTCGACGATCATCTGTGCGCTGGTCCCGGCTGTCGCGGTTATCTTCGGGTCGTTTGTCGGTCTGATCGCGATTGTCCTGGTTGTGCGAAGCCTGCTCCTACAAAACTTGGTTTGTCATCGTCGTGGTAACGATGTTTGCGTTTACGCCGCCGATCATCTCTGTAATTGTCTCTGCGGTCTCGACTGCCACTTTCGTGGTGATCGTGTGGAGAAGTTGGTCGATTGCTTCGTACAGAGTCCTCTCCATCTGCCCACTTTGTTGCAGTACCATGAGTGCCGCCATTGACCTTGGGTCTTCTCGACCAAGCATCTCTTTGAAGTCCTTTCTCCAGAGGCCTTCCTTGAAGGCGTCGATTGCCCTATCTTCTGATACGCTTCCTATGGAGTTACGGATGGCGGTCCATCGCCGTATGTACGATCGTAGCGATTCATCTGACCTTTGTCTGCAGGTTCGAAGTTCTTCGAAAGTTTTGGGGCGCTCGCATAAAGGTCCGAAGTACTTGATAAAATCATCCCTGAACTGTTCCCATGAATCGTAGTATGATTCGGGTAGCGATTTGAGCCAATCGCGAGCCGTGCCTTCCATCATGAGTTGTATGTACTGCATTGCCGTGGTCGTCGTGCCGCGCTGACACCCGACTGCAAGTCTGTAGTCTTCCAACCAGCCTGAAGGCTCCTGTTTGCAGTTGAACTTGGGGGGGTGCGAGTGAAAACTTCTTCGGCATGCGGGCCTCCCTGATCCTGCGAGTGAAACACAGGGCTCCACAAGGTCCGATTTCCGTCGGAACCTGAGCTGGTGCTATATGACCTTCTAGAACGGCTTCTGGAACGGCGGTGGTGCGAGCTTTTTCGACTGCTCCTTCCTCGAGGACTTCGACTGCGTCGGTCCCGATCTGTGTCTCTCCTTGGAGTTGTTTGTGGTTGCTGTACAGCTTTTGCTGCTATCGCCAGTTGCTTGTACAGCTGGAGGTGTTGGTCCCTTTTTGGGTCTCCCACAGGAGGTTCGGTTGTTCTGAGGTAAGTGCCTAGCGTCAACAACGCCCCGGCTGGTTCGGTTGGTATGGGGATTCCTTCAGCATCCACTTCCATGAAGGCAGGATTTAAATTGCGAGTGACTGCTGCGCGATCTGCCTCCCTTAGGTTTGCGAATCGCTGTCTATTCGCGGGGTCGTTTCTCCCTGTCGAGCTCATGGACAATGCTCTGCGCGAGCACTCGATATGCTGGCCTGCTTTTTGCGTTCTTCGAGTACCGCTCTGTAGTTCTTCAATCATATTGATTCTTGCCACTGGAAGTACTGTAAGGTCAACGCTTCTTCTGGAGTTGCGTTCGCTGGCAGCATTGTGCAGTTCTCGATTACCCTGCTCACTTTTTCCGCCATCTCCGTAGTGATGGTCAATGTGGTCGTTCCATCAGGCATGGTGACTGTGCAAGGATATTCTGTAGGTCGGCGACACGCTGCGGCTGCTGATGTTTCTGCAGTACTCGCGGTGTAAACCTGGTACGGTATCACCTGATCTTCTATGCGGTTGACGCACATTATGGATTCGGCATCATCGTCCAAGCTCGTGTCAGAGTTGCTCTGCTTGCTGAGGTTTTTGCTACAATCGAGCAAGTCTTCGAGTGCCTTTCCCAGGCTGTTCGCGTCACAGGTGAATATCTCGTGGCTGGCGCAGATTTCTGGGCCGTTGAGATCGGCGAGGTAGATGTTGTCATCCATGTTCTCCTCGTTCCCTGTGGCATTGTTGCAGTCGATGGCGTTGTCGAGTGACTCAGCTGTTTGAGCGATACGCAGATTCGATCTCACTCACCCCAAATCTTTTAGCCACCTCGTCACGGAACTCCTGCGAGTTCATGGTTGTTGCGGAATCACTTGGTGATTGGATCGGGACGATCTGTGATGATGTGGCCGCCTGGATGGAGGGAGTTGTTGATGCCGCAGACAGGTCGTCGAGTATTGCCATGTCAATTGGATCCAGCAAGTCCTGCACACCATCCTTATCGACAAAAAAGTTAAATTCTCCAACCGTGATGTCCAAACCTGATTCGAGACCGGCAAAGGTCTGTTGAGCTTCTATCGAGTGTGGTATGAGCCTTCTCGGGGAGATTGGCAAGTGATCGCCCCTTGAGTTGATGCTAGGCGATCTCATCGGCGAGTTGCCGTTTGCAGTCGTGATCGGCGATTGGCCGTTTGAAGTTGTGGTCGGCGAGTTGCCGTTTGCAGATGCGATCGGCGATTGACCGCTTGATGATGGAACCGGCGAAACCGTGAGCCCAACACTACCTGTTCCCACGGACGGCGCCAATTGACGAGGGGTGTCCTCGGCAAGTCCCATGGTTAGGTACCTAGGGTTGATTGTGTGGTAGAGAACGCGTAGTGCTGGTAGAATCGACGCTGACAAGCGGGAGTTTACCCAGGTTCGGGGCCCTCGAGTGAGGTAAAACCCTTACGTCCTGCTTGTCTGAATTAATCTTGTGAATATGCGGTTACAAGGGGTCCGGCGAGATGTTGATCTCGTCGGGGTTGTGGTGGTTCTGGATTGCCTTACCCTGGTCGGCTACCCTCCTAGCCTTTATATAGTAGGCCAGGTCTCGGGTATGTAACCGACTAGGTTTTACATGTATGGAAAGTATCTACCGACTACAATCTAATCTAACTTGGAGATTACTCTTCGTCTTGGGCCTGTCTTTGTGGGCTTCATCTATCTTGGGCTTCTTTCAGTTGTCACGTGCACCAGGTACCCTTATGCCTAGGTACCCGCAGGGTATATCCTTGTCAAGTACCGAGAAAACGGAAGATGTCATGGGCAACAGATATACAAGCATGACTAAAGCCAAGTTTTTTCATGATAGCTTAGATATACTTAGGTGAATACGCGCGTGTTGCTACGGAAATCGATTTTCTTTCCTCACCATGTTTGTGCTTTGTAGATACGCGCAGTCAAATACTGATGTCATTGTCATTCATAGCGCCTTGTTCTTTAAACATGTCACTAGCTCGCTGTGGCGTCACTCACTACGGCCACCACCCTGAGCTCCGACGCAACTGCACCGCCCACTCCACCGCTGATGTCTATCACTACCGCCACCACCTCGAGCTCTGCCCCAACTCCATCGAGCACACCATCACCAAGCTCTACGGAGGATGTGCCTTTGACCATTCGATTTATGCACCTACGTGTCGCCAAATGTGGCTGTTTTGATTCGATCGATCTGACAATCTATGGTTCTTTTGATTCCATCGCCGAAGTGTGGCTGTTTTGATCGTTGAAATTATTGAACACTTCATGTTTTTTGGTAGCGGGAAAAACTTTCAATTTGCTTATATTCTTGTGGGTTTGGGGGCCGCCAACCTGGAAATTTCACCCCGCTTATAGACAACGGCGAGGAAAGCTGGATATTTTGAAAAGCACTGCCGGATATTCTATGGGGGGCCAAACAACTGGAGATGCTCTAAGAGTTGACGGTTGGAGCAACCGTAGCAGGGGTGACCAAATTGATGTGTCGCCTGGCTGAGATGCCATGTAATCAGCTCGATTGAGTTTATGAGATTACAAAATGCCTAGGCGAAGAGAGAGAGAGTTTCGGCGGCTGTTTTGGGCGGGAAGCAGAAGCACGTGACCTGGCGGTTGGCGGCGGCCGCGCACGTGCTCCCAGCCGGCGATCGAAGGTTCACCAACGGCGGCCGTTATATAAGCTCCATTTCTCCTCGCACGCCGGCAAGTCGCTCCCTTGCCCCTTCTCTTCTTCCCTCCCACCTCGCTTTCCTCCTCCATCCAAGCCGCCCGCAAGCGCCGCGCAATCGAGCCTCTCCCTCGGACCACGCCGCCGGGCAGAAGCTTCTCGGATCGGAAGCTCCGCCGCCTCCTCCTCCTCCGCCGCCTCCCCTCGGCAGCAACAGGTAACAAACACATCCGCGTCCATCCCCTCTTCCTCTCCTCCTCGTCTTCATCCGTTCTCGTTCGCTCGTTTGGAGAATTCGATTTGGGCTTCGTCCTTCTAGCACTCTTCTCCGTCAGGATTAGTTGAGTGAATCGGTCCTCCGTTTTTGGCTTCTTGCAGGCTTTGGGGATGGCGGCTACCACTGTGGTGGTGCGCACCGGGTGGAGTACCTTGCGGGAGCACATCATGGAGTTCCTGAAGGAGTTCGGGAAGAAGACCGCCTCCCACTACGGGGAGGAAGAGCTCAAGAAGTTGGGGAGACGCGGCCCTGATCCGCCGCGGTCCTTTCCCTGCTTCAAGATCACCGACGACGAGGCCCGGCGCGTGTGTGACAAGGTCTTCCGCCTCGACGACGGCGGCAGTAGGCCTGGCTTCTTGGGTATCTTGGACGGCGGCGACCACATCCCCTTCTCCGACGGTTTCTGGTCCCGCGACGACTTCTTCGCCCAGCGTGCTCCACGTCTCGGCCCCGTACTCAGATACGACGGCGCTCCGGCGCCAGGTCCGACGCCCACCCCGACACCCCTGCCAGCCCCGACGCTCCCGACGCAGAGACGTGTTCAGCCCCGATTCCCACGCCTACGGTGCCGGTGGACATCGACGCCTCCTTGGATTACGCGAAGCTGGCCAAGTGCGGCGGCCTCATTTTGCTTGCGATTGGTCTGTTGGGTCTTGCCGTGTACTGGCGCAGGCAGGCGAATGAGGGGCGCCGAGAGAGGGCTAGACTGAGGAGGGAGGCGGAGGAGGCCGCCGCCGCCGAAGAGGAGCGGCGCCGCCGCGGCGAATAGGCCGCCGTCACCGATGTGCTCGACCTCGAATGGTAATGCGCCCTAAGTGCTTGTTCATATGCAATACCGAATTTAGATGATCGGATGGTTCAATACTTTCTTCCTTTTGGGATTCGGTGCTTCTGAACTTTTAGTGGTTTAGAGTAGAGAGCAATTACCTTTCTTTTGACATGTAAGCAGTTGTTTGGGGGCGGTGGCGTGTAATCTGTTGCATAACGTTGGATGACATGTAAGCAGTTTTTTTTTTCGCAAAAAAAAAAACGTTGGATGAATGAAAGGATTTCGTGTTCTGGGTAACTGATTTCGTGTCCCTGCATTTTGTTTGCAGAAATGTATGTTCATCAAGTATGTTACCTGATGCTTCTTCTCATTATGATGGACTTTAGGTCATTGTTTTGTGGTTGTTGTCTGGATTATGGCTTTGCACTTCATTTGACACTATCATGACAATCATAATCAAGCTATAGCTGCAGGCTGAAACGCCAGTCTGAAGCTAGCGTAGACCCAACTGTGATGCCAATCTTTACAAGTGCCTCCCTCGTCAGTTTAAAACTGTCTGCACTTCACACATTCAGTCAAAAACTGTTTTGGCACTAGCGTCATGTGTTCTGAAATCGAAATTTACCCTTTGTCTGTTGTCAATCCATTTTACAGGCTAATAACTTGTGAAAAGAATTTTGCTAAGTTTGAATCTGTTATTTTGACGCTATTCAGCTTGGTATGCTTGGTATATCGAAATCTTTTAGTACACTACAGGATGAGCAATGCTACTTACTGTCTCAAAGTAATATGCACAGTTAGGTACGACTTTGGCATGTCATTTACATCTGTAGTTCTGTATATGGGAAACGAAAATACAATCTACAGCACTATGCATCTTCTGATACTGGATCCCACTTCGTACCATAGCACAACTGCAAACGACAGCTTTTTCTTCGTTTTTTCAGGAAGAGCTACCTCTTTATTCAGCGAAACACCAACACCCAGCAGCAGAGTTTGCCTCTCTAGTCTAGGCCCTAGGGCAATAATCAAAGGTTGCTATTGCTAGATCCTGAGCTAGACTACATCTATCATCATAAACAGCAGCAACAAGACCCATCTGTTTCCTCAAGTTCACACTTCAGATGCATTTGTTTTCTGTACATAAGAAGAGAGTGCTTCGTCCAAAATGTTACTCCGAAGAATCCATGTTTCTTGTGAGAAAAACGTCAGAAGTTCAGAGTGGTTTATATAGGCTGCATTCCAGTCTAATATCCACACTGCAAATATGGATGATTCCTAACTTTTATTTCCTGATGAATCTTTTGTGGGCATCAAGGACATGTCTTGTTTTCTTAGCCAATTAGTCGCACAGCGGGATCATGAATACTTGTCAAATGGTGCAAAGCCATGAACGTATGGGCGTCAAGCAAGAGAGAAAATTTCAGTGAACAGTGATTGCCACATTTCAAAGTGCTTAAATCCATAAAAAGTCAAGACTCCTAAACTTGATTAGTTCCTTAGTCAAGGGCTCAAGCCAAACCGGCAGGATATACTTGACAACACCAAGGATTTCATTAACATCAATACACCATCATCATCAAGAGAGAAATCAGTAGAGACCATTTCCCCCGGAGCTTACGGCTTTTCGAGCTCTTCGACTCTGCATTCCAGAATCCCTACTTCCACCATGAGTAGAAAAAACATCTGATAGAATGCGTATGCGGGTAACGCAAGCAAGCCGATCATTATCCACGTGTCCCTCTTCATGCGCACCACTGACTTGTCAATGCGTTGCAATTTCATGAGCGCATCCTGGGGAGACGCCAGAATCTCCTTCACCTCAATGTGCCCCAGAGAGTATAGCTGCTGCAGAGATCAAAACAAAATGTTATGCAGGGTTGAAAACTGAAAGCACTGAAGCCCGTTCACAAGCAAGCAAGTTATGTGCGGTTTTTGGGCTATGTAAAGACCTAGAGTTGGCGAAACCCCTCAGCATAACTGCATATCCTGCTGCAGATGGACAATGAGTTAAGGTTCAAGCTACTTTGAGCCTTTGTGGTCATTTAGGTATGCAAGAAATAGAGGGATATGATCGGCTGAGTTCAATTCAGTTATGGCCACATCAGTTTTGACTCAAAATTGTGTAATTATTTGATCGGTTTAATCCAGATGGACTTGAAAGAGACAGCAAAATGAACATGACCAATAGGAGAGTAGTAAGGATCAATCACCAGGATACATGTATGCAACTTATGTGGTCCTGAATGAAATTAAGGGTTGGAAATGCTCCGTCTTAATTTGTAACTGTCGGCAGTGTTTGGGTTCTAATTTCTAAAGCATGTCCTCATTGGTTATGAAAATATATAGCCTATGGTTTGCGGGAAACCCTATATACATGAATTTCCTGTTGCAAGGAAGACAATGAGCTGAGGATTTCAAGCAGCAGTTACTTAGGCTGTTAGATATGTGAAAAAACTACACTGAATGTGTGAGTAAATTACTCAGCTCAGTTCAACTCAGCTAAAGACATATTTCAGTTAGAGGCTGTTCGAAACTCTACGATTAATTCTGCGGTCTTGGGGGAGCCAGAAAATGAACAAGAATTGAGGAAAGAGGATAATAAGACTGACAAGGAGTAGAGTTTTGACACCGACGCCGGCCCGACCACGGCCGGACGTAGTACGTTCCCGATCTCTGCCTGCACAGGACGCCGTTCTCCACCAGTTTACTGCTCGCATCCTCCTCGATCGGCCGGCCGGTCGCACAAATATCGATCAATATAGTGTCCTGTAGTTTTTGGTTGCTTCGAACATTCAGATAAATTTTCTCAGACAATCATCTTCAATGGTTGCTTGATTGAACGCAATGTCTTTCCATGTCTGTGCAACTATGCTCGTTTAAAATATAAGAAAATGGCTTTCATTTGCATACTCTATCCAACTGTTGCTAGCAATGTGAACTTCATTCCTACAGCAAGAGTTCCAGTTCTTCAGTATGTGATCAATCGCTTTAACATTTCCTGGTCGAATTAACCGAGCACGAGAGAACATTTCAGTGAACAGTGATTGGTACATTTCAAAGTGCTTACATCCATAAACAAGACTCCTAAACTTGATTAGTTCCTTTAGTCAAGGGCTCAAGCCAAACCACACTTGACAACACCAAGGATTTCATTAACATCAACACATCATGCCAGATCACCATCATCATCAAGAGAGCAATCAGTAGGCTTTTCGAGCTCTCCGACTCTCCATTCCAGAATACCTACTTCCACCATGAATAGAAAAACCATCTGGTAGAATAGGTACGCGGGTAATGCAAATAAGCCGATCATTATCCATGTGTTCCTCTTCATGCGCGCCACTGACTTGTCAATCTGCTGCAATTTCCTGAGCGCTTCCTGCGGAGATGCCAGAATCTCCTCCACCTCCATACGACCCAGAGAGTTTAGCGGCTGCAGAGATCAAAACAATATTTTAAGCGGGGTTGAAAACTGAAATCAGTAAAGCCCGTTTAAGATATCTGGGGCTGAGAGAATTTTTTGACTATGTGAATAACCCAAGGTTGGCGAAAAAACACAACACAATTGCATATCCTACTGCAGGTGGACAATGAGCGAAGGGTTTCAAGCTACTTTGCGCCTTTGCAGTCCATTAGGCATGCAAGAACTAGAGTGAACTTGCTCGGCGGTGGAAAATTCAGTTATGCCATATATCAGTTTTGACTCAAAATTATGTGATTATTTGATCAAATGGCCTTGAAAGAGACAAAAAGAATGAACATGCCCAAAAGGAGAGTAGTAAAGATCAATCACCAGGATACATGTATGCAACTTATGTGGGGCTGAATCAAACTGGGGGTTGGAAATGTGCTGTCTAAGTTTGTAGATGTCAACAGTGCTTGGGTTCTAAAGCATGGCCCCAATGAATATGCAAATATATAACCTAAGGTTGGTGGAAACCCCGAATTTGCTGCTGAAGGTAAACAATGAGCAGAGAGTTACAAGTAGCAGCTACTTACGG
The DNA here is from genome assembly GCA_947311845.1 of Poa pratensis. Lineage (NCBI taxonomy): Eukaryota > Viridiplantae > Streptophyta > Magnoliopsida > Poales > Poaceae > Poa > Poa pratensis. The sequence goes on from CAMZMU010000035.1 coordinate 20,891,896, forward strand.
GGCTATTATACATGTGAAAACAGACTCAGCTCATTTCAACTCAATTACGGCTATATACTATCAAGTTTGATTCGAAACTTCCCGGATAGTTTATCCATATGGGCTTGAAGAAGCCAGAAAATGAACAGAAATTGGCTAACTTGGATAGAGAGACTATGTTAGCGGCCTATATCAAGAAGTAGGCACAATAGAAGTTCATGTTCTAGACCACCACTTCAAACTGAAAAAGTGTAATTATAGCAGCAATAAAACCGACATAGGGATACAAGGTGATCAACTTGAGTTGGATGTCCTAGATGCCCTGCTTTGCAAACAAGCGATCTCTACTCTGGTCATGCATTTAGAGGTGTGCTCTGCTTCTGATTGCCTAGGTATACATGTGCCAAAAATTATAGTTGTCCAAGAGACCAAGGACTTCACAGAAAATATTGGACTATCAGAGCAGGATGGAACTGTCTTCGGTACAAGAAAATGATTGTGTTGAGAATCTCATTCCCATCTGAAGATCCGTGCCCCATCTGAAGACCAACGAAAGGAAGCATCTAGAGCTAATTAATGCCTCCAGGATCTGGCAGCTCATGCTCGAAGGCACCGAATTCAGGGAACACAGGAGACACAGTGAACAGCTAAGATGGTAGCAGCATGGAAACGGGGCCTTACTTTGGTGGAGGTGGAGCCGTGGTGGCGCACCGGCAACCGGGATGGTACCTGAAGCGGGGAGGCGTGAGCACGGCGCACCGACGCTTGCCCGGGGGCTGCATCTCCACCCCGTGACTGCGCGAGTTCGATTTCGCTCAGCGATGGAAAATGGACAGAAAAGTTTATAAAAAAAAGGCGCAGCTTGGGTTCTCGGAACCCTTACCGTGGCAGACCAGTAGCGGCGGAGGACTGTGGGCAACGGCGGACCTTCGTGGAGACCAAAGTGGGCCGTGGCCCCCCCCCAGCAAAAACACAATTTTCCAACTACCCCTAGTTAATATGTGCAGCTCTGCAGCCCATAAGAAACAGAGAACTCGTGTTAGAAAAAGGAAAGAGGGAACAGATTCTTCTCCTACAATCGCTCCTCTCCTTTTCCGCTCTGTCCGCCGGTGGACTGCGCTACGGCGCCGGCGAGGTGGCCGGTGGGAGGCGGCGGGTGGCTGTGGATCGTAGGGATCCTCTCCCGGCTGCTCAGCTCGGATCTCACGCTGGTTGCCGTCTCACTGGCGCGGTGCACGAGCAGCAGCGGACTGACTCGATTTGCTGGCGCCGTGGCGCAGGCAGCTTCGAATCCTTCAAGCTCCTCCTCTGCTGGAGCCTCAAGGATCTCTGCAAGCTTCTATCCCTCTCCTTCCTGAGGTAACTTTGAGTGCAGTTTTGCTTTTCTCGGTTCTGAATGTTCTAAGTTGGGGAATGTTCAAAAGGAAAATTATTGTTTACATATTGTTTTCAAAATCTCTAGTGAGGAGGCGATGGTTAAGGAGAAGAAGAATCAATTCATTTTTCAAAACAAAGAGGGCTAATTCCACCGCTGATTGTCAAGCTCATGAACTGAATCAGCAACACAAAGCAGCCTGTGCAGTATCTGAACCTGAACCAGCAACAGAAGGTCATGGACTGATTAACTACATGGTCCATGATGAGTGAAAATCCCGGGTGATCAGTACGTGGTTTCATTTTGGTGGAACAAACATATATTGATGTTAGAAATGTATTTTGTGGACAAGACTGATCTAACTACAGTATATGCTAATGAAAATGCTACAAATTTTAGGTCGTTGTTGTGGTATGATTTGGTGTTCCAAAAAAAGTTTCATTTAGTTTGCAGCTTCGCCCCCCAGAGATTTTGTTCAAGGTCCGCCACTGACTGTGGGCACCACAGTCGGAGAGGAATTCACACCGCGCGTGCACAGGAGGCTCGATGCGCCGGCGGCGGCGTCGTTGAGCTGAAGAGAGGGAGCAAGGTTGGGTCGGCGACGATCACGAAAGGGCCGCGAGAAATTGAGGACGTTCTTACCTTCCGGCATGGTCCCGGGAGCCAGGACGGCAGGAGCCAGGAAGACGAGGCGCCCGGGCGGCTGCGGATGAGGCGGAGCGCGGCGGCGGACATGGTTTTGGGTTTTGCTGGCGTCGCGTCGCCGGCTCGCCGCTGCGCCAATGGACAGAGGGAGTGTGAGTTGGAGACTGCAGTCTGCAGGGTACACGAAGAAGGAAGACAGAGGCTGGGCTGGGCCATTAACCAAGTGTCCAGCCCATTGTCTCCCGGCCTCCTGGGCACCATGGTACCAGTTGAGCCATAATTAGTTTTTACAAAACAAATGCAGAATGGCAAATAAATCATGAAAAACAGCATACATGCGTATCGTGAAGTGCTTTACCAGTATTACAGAAAATGATATCTCGGTATGAAAATTTACAAAGAAAAGCAGAAATAGTTTTTTTTTTTGCATATTCAGTCAAAATTGTTTAATTTTAAAAGGTCGCGAAACTATCAACTTTGGTACGAAAAATTACCAATAGAACGGAAACGCCAATTCTTTTCTACTTACGAGAAGTTTTGAATTTTGAAAACAGGTTCGCCATGTGACATGCTGCTCGGAGCCAAAGTGAATCATCACAATGCATGACCCTAAAAAGGGAAGGAATACAATAATTCATAAAAGAATGGAGCCAACGGACATCAGGTTCAAATGATAAGCCCGTCTGTTTGATACTCGAGACAAACACATACTAGTTCATCTCCCTAATCGGGCAAGAATTTGGTACCAATCCATAAAAGTAATAAACATAGAGGCACCAAGCCACCAACAAACAAACATTTCAGCGAAAGATACATATGCCACTGTTGCCAGAAAAAAAAACCTCAAAGTGCTTAGAAACATCTGGCGCCTGCATGAACAAGCCAAGGCTGCTTGCTAAACTGGATCAGTTTCTTCAGTCATGGCAAGCCGGCACAATTCGTCATCACTCAGGATTTTAGCATCACCAAGAGAACTATTAATTAGCAGGAATCACTTTTGTTCACGAGCTTCCTCTCTAGGATCCGGCGTTTTTCGAGCTTTGCGACCTTCTCTTCAAGGGCTGCTATGCTCCGGTTGAGATGGAAAAACAGCAAGTAGAACACATGCAAGAACAATCCAAGCAAAGCAACCTTCAACAGCATGATCATCTTGAGTTGCGCCAGCGACTTCTTAATGTCCTGCAGTTTTTCGAGCACAAACTGCGCAGCCTCCTCATCGCTGCACTGCTCCAGAGAGTTGAACTGCAACAGCAATACAACACGTTATGCCAGGTTGACAATTGAAAGCGGTAAAGCCTATTCACAAGCAAGCAAGCAAGTTATGTACTGAAGGAATTTGAGGGTTGGAAGTTTTTTTAGAGGCAAAGGGCATCGCCCCGGTTCCATTCATAGAACTGAGGGTTGGAAGTGTGCTCGGTTTTAATCTTAGCTGTCAAGACTGCTTGAAATTCTTGGGTTCAATAAGGTGGTCTTACTGGCTATGTATATAACCTACTGTTGGCGAAAAAAAAACCACACAACTGAATTCCTGCTGCAGTTGGGCAATGATTTGGCGGTTTTAAACCACTTTGCATAGGCAATTAGGCATGCCGGAAGAGTTACTGAGTGAGTCAATTACTTTGTTAAGCTCAGTAAAGTTACAAGTGCTGCTATGTAGTAGTAAGTAATATTTTTTACTCAAAATTGTTCGATTAGTTGACCGATCTGCATGTGGGTTTGAAGGAGAACAAAAAAAAGGATATGACAGAAAAAAAGCTTAGTAGCCTCCGCCTGGTCTACATCAAATTCAATGTGAATAAAGTAGCAATAGTAGAAACCCATGTTAAAGGTAGATCACTTCACTCGAACAGTTAAAGGCAGCTAAACACTGACACGGGAACACGGGCTAATCACTATGAGCTGGATATCCTAGAAGTCCTGCACTCCTGCTGTGTAAACAAAAGATGAAACTGCTCAGAATACATAACTATTAAGGGGTGCTTTGTTGCTGATTGCCTGGGTGGTCAACACTGTAAAGTGTACAGCCTGACTAAAACCAGTAGGTTCTAAATACAATGACAGGAAGCATGTAGCGCTAACCGATGGCCGTGGGTTCTGGCAGTTCATATACAAGATAAGTGGCATTTGCAATTCGACATAAACCACATATTTTTGTGTTAGCTCATCCCAACTCCAATTTCAATATAGTGCTGAAAAAATGTCGCAGGAATGATTGGGAATTACTAAGAAGTATTTACTTCACAAACTGTGTGATTGCTTTCATGCGGATTTTGTACAGTGTACTTTTTTTTTGAGTTTTACAGTGTACATTTTATAGCTAACAATTGTTCATCCCTTTAAAGATCCAAGTCCAATGTAACTGTACATGGATTGTGGAAGTGTCCTTTAGTTATATACTACTATACCAGTTTTCTACTTTGCTCGTATAGTATAGATGAGTAAACTTGAACTGTTTCCCGTGTTATTTACTTGGATTGTGAATTCAAACCATACCAACCAGAAAACCATCAATCCTGCAAGAACATTTATGGTGCACCATAGCTGATAATGTTGACAAACTGGCTTCTAACTATATTGTTTCATGTATATACTGTTGGTGAAATTCAGCACTGGCAACACAGACATAGTGTGAAGACATCTTCAGAATTCAGAACCCGGTTAGACATCTTCAGAAATTACCTTTAGCATATATTGCCAGGAAGGTATCTAATCCAGTGTACATTGGTACTGTTTGTCATCTTTTCACTTGCAAACCGCACCATGCATCATACATATAGTCATATAAATAAGTAATCCAACACTCCATGCAAAAGGAACATGCTTTATGGTCAAGTTTTTTTTGCAGACGCCTTTTGTTTATGTTCTTGCCAATACATTATTATCCTCCTCTGGGCATTAGCATTACTTGTACTATAGAATGAAGTAATGTCGATTTAGAATGCACTACAGCAGATGGCCCTGCCCAATGATTTGAATCATTGTGTCAATAAAACTACGGCCATCTCAAGAACTATCTATGATCGGTTTAGAACATTTGGTCATTATTTATGGTGGGAAATTCCAGTTAACTAATTTCTGCAGCACCAGGAAATCTAAAAGCAGCTCAGAGCGACGAGGACAACGGAATATGGGACAGAACCTAAGTAAGATCAATCACAGAATACCAGGCTTGAGGAGTAAGATAATAAGTACTAGAATACTACAGGCCAGGCTCCATGTCAGCAGAGCCATTCTGTTCAGGACCTTACCTTGGTGGAGGTGGAGCCGTGGTGGCGCACCGGCAGCAGGGAGGGTGCCTGGAGCAGAGAGGCGTTCGCAAGGCGCACCGACCCGAGGCCGGAGACGGAGCCTCCTCCCTGCGGGGGTTCGATTTCGTCAGCAACGGCACGTTGAGCAGCCAGGGGACCTGAGGAATGAACAGCAAAAGTGCGCAGCTTTGGTTCTTGGAACCCTTACCCCCGTAGAACAGTAGAGGCGGAGGACTGAGGGAACCAGTGTAGGAGAGGAACCCGCACCGCGCGTGTACGGGAGGCTGGCGGCAACGGCGGCGGAGAGCTGGAAAAGGGAGAGGGGTTTGGGTCGGCGACAATCAAGAAACGGGGAAATCGACGGCGTTGTTACCTTAGAGGAAGGTCCGGGGAGCAAGGACGGCAGCGTACGAGCTGGGGAGGCGGCCGCGAGGCGGCGGAGGGCGCGGAGCGCGGCGGCCATGGCTTCGCCGGGCGCCGGCCGGGTTTCTGCTCGCGTCACTGCTACGTCAACAGAGAAGGCAGGCAGGCAGTGGATTTGTTTTATTTTGAGAGAGTCGTCTTGGGTTGGGCCGGATTCGGTTTGGAAATGGATGCTGTCCAACAGGACGAATCGTGCTTGAGGGCAGCCCGTGGCGCTGCAGAGAAAGAAGAAGATTCTAAAAGAAAAGTGAACTAAGAGCAAATCGTGTTCACCCCAATATGAGATAAATACATCGGAGGTCACTGGAATTGAGGCCGTTGGTCACCGTGGTCACTGTACTCCAATGTACGCTTGATATGGTCACCGAATACGCGCGACTGCTTCGTACACGGTCACCGCCGAGCCGGTAGCGCGTACTCAGAGTCATGTCAGAATAAGGAGCCCACAGTCAGCCTCTTGTGGAGCCGTCGAAGTGAAGTTTTTATGGGAAATGGCACGACGGCAGGGGCTTCTGTGCAAAATGACATGAACAGGTATCTATATCTCTCCTTGCTCGTTATTTCTGTTCAGAAATTTCAGAATATCCCTCCCCATCTATGCCGACTCGAAACCTAGATACGCCGGTGCCGTCCCCGCTGTAGTTCGTCTGCCGGCGGATTCGCTTTCTCCTCAGCTGATTCGCCGGCGTTTTAGCTAACGAGCAATGTCGTCTGCTAGCTCTTCTCGGTCTGCCGCCATGCGCCGCCGCGGCCCCCTCATCCCCCACATTACATGCCCTGACTGTCGTCGCACCGTTGAGGTTAAAACCTTTGGCACGGACGCGCACAAGGGATGGGTGTACTACAAGTGCAAGAGGCATGGGGTATGTGCTCGATCTTGATTTCTCTTCTTGATTATCTCTGTCTTCTTCTGAATTTGGTTAGTGCGCTGTCTCTGGTCAGTGTTAACTGAAGCTTATTTTGATCTTGTTCTAGCAAGGTTGCAATTTCTTCCATTGGGAGATGGAGTATGTGTACTTTTTGGTTGATCACAACTACCTGACAGGGCATGATGCCATCGACGCAGCTGGATGGGCAGAGGAGAGGAGGTCTGGTCTGGAGTTGAGGCAGGAGGAACGTGTAGCAACCCTCCCTAGACAAGATCAGATGATGCTTAACATGCTGAGAGAGGTGGTTCTGCTGCTGGAACAAGCTGTGCTTCTTGTCAAGATTGTGTTGGCTTGCTTAGTTCTTGCGGCAGTTGGTTCTGTTCTGCTGTATCTGAAGAACTGAGTAGAAGTGTTAGTGGTTGCAGAGGAAGTGTAGCAGTGGTAGTAGTGGATGTAGAGTATGACGGTTGTGTGCTAGTCAGGTGCTATCTTAGTTGTTGTGGTGCATGTATGAACCAGTGTATCAGTGTATGAACCAGCGTATCAGTGTATGAATTTCCAGTGCATGTATGAACCAGTGTATCAGTGTATGAACCAGTGTATCAGTTGCTATAAATTTTATTAGTTTGTTTCTGCTATAAGTTTTATGTACTGCTATAAATTTCCACACATAGACATAGATCATGATCAAATTTCACAAACTCGACAAATATAACTCTCAAAATGCCCAGAAATGCCCAGATTTCCACACACATGATTAGACATGATCAAATTACCACACACAGCCTAATAAATGCCCAGAATTAGACAAACAAACTTGATGAGCCCAGATTTTCACAAACTCGACAAATATAACTCTCAAACTGGACAGACATAGATCATCGAGGTATGGTACATGACAAACAACATAGATTGAACAAACTTGCCACGCACAGACATAGATTAGTTGATGTTTTTGTGACTGCATAGTATGAGAGCAGTTTCACAGACGATATCTATTACAAAAAGGTTATTGAACCTGGCACTATAAGCTAGTTTTGCACAGGATGCAACAGGTGCAAACATGTTGCTTAGTTTGGGCGAAATTCATCAAACATATTGACCTTCTTGCCTTGAAATGCAGTTTGATCCAGAGGGGCAATCTTCTCTGTAGTCCTCAGCTGTTCTGAATACTTTGCCCTTTTGGCTGCCCTTTCTTCATCCTGCTTCTTCTTCTTCTCCAGCCTGTCATTTTCTACCAGCTTCTTTTGCTCCTCTTGCAGCTTCTTCTTGGCCATTCTCTGTTCTTCTTGCATCACCTTCTCTACTAGCTTCTTTTCTTGTGCTTCTGCCTTCTTCTTCTCTCTGACATTCCTAGCTACCTCTGCAATTATCTTCTTGGTCTCGATCCTAGCTTTCCTGGTAAGCTCTGTGTCATATCTTCTCTTTTCTCTTCTCTCTGCAACTTCTCTCGCCCTCTGTTGAGCTGCCTCTTCTTTCCTCTTCTCCTGCTCAAGCTTCTTCCTCGCATTCTCTTCTGCCTTCTTGACCTCTGCAGTATATTTGGCTTCCAGAACAGCTATCTTCTTGTCTTCTATTGCCTTGTTCTTCTCTCTCTGCATCTGTAGAAGCTTCTGGGCGAGTGCACCTTGTCTTAGTGTATTTGGCATAGGGTCTGCTGCATTTAGTTTTTCTTGGGCATGACTGATGAATGTGGACGCAGGAATGGGCCTAGCTTCAACGATTCTTGGCATAGGTCTCTGCATCAGAAACAACATATGTGATTCACCTGTATAATGAACATGCTAAATTACTGCACATGCTTTCGAATTACCTGTTGTGACATGGCATTAACAACAACATGCTCCCTTTGATGGCCAGAGCTGGTACCAACAGAACCCTGTGCCTATTCATCAAACAGAAAATCATCAACATATATGAGGACCAGATCAGCAAGGTAGTAAAACAGGCTATTCTGTGGTGTGATTACTTGTGGTATGACTCTCTCCTCTGCATTTGTGACCATAGGTTGTGATGCACTCGGTGGAGCCTGGCCTGCTTTTATGTAGGGACAGCCTGAAATGTTGTGGTCTGGTTCACCACAATAGCCGCAATGCATTATTACTCCATGCCTAGTGATCTTTTTCCCTCCCCCTCTTGCATCTACCTCACCAGGACATTTTCTTCTGGATTTGGTAGGTCTCCCAACATGCCTAACATAATGAGGTGGTAGGATAATTGGGCCATTGGTTTTCTCCCACTCTGTCTTATCTTTGCATGGATAAACAATGTTGCCATATGCACTTTTGTACATTTCAGTGCTATAGCAAGCGTCCACATAGTCGACAGGGTCTAGATTTTCATGTCTCAGGCAAGAAATGGCATGTGGACAAGGAATACCACATTGTGCCCATCTCAGACAAGTGCAAGTCATACCCTTGAGGTCAACAATGTAGTCAGTCGCAGTGGAAGAAAACCTGTCTCCTGCCTTGAAGAGACCATTCCCTGCTCCTTCACAGTAGCAGTTATTTGAGCACTCAATGTTCTTGTCTAGCTTTTTCTGAATCTTGGGACATATGACACCTTTAAATCCTTCTGCTTCATTCAATTTACTGAAATGCAGTCCCACAGAAGCTTGTACTGCCCTTCCTCATCACCATATATCTTCTTCATGGCTAGCCGTCTTGCCCTTTGTAGTTTGGGCCTGGAAGGCGTCATACATCAGTCCTTTTGCACAATTCTCGAGAAGTTCTTCATGTTCATGTCTTGGTCTGCCCTAAAGCTTTCCAAGTACTTGTCAGCTAGAAAGTTGGTTGTGAATGCTTTAATATTCCATTTTCTGCCGCAAGTATGCTCACCCTCATATCTCTTGATCATCCAAGAACCTGTCCTCCTATCAACCGAAGCCCAAAGGTACCAAATGCATGGTTTTTTTTCCACCAAAACACTTTGCCTTTATCCTACTCAAATCATTAACTGGCATCTTAATATCCCACCTGTTCTGGCAGCTGTACTCCCTGATAGCCTTTCTCACCATGTGTACTGACTCGAACTGCTGTCCTACATGGAAATGTACATGCCCGAGATCTTCAGTTCTGAATGTCTTGAACCTGAAGTGAATTCCCTCTTCATCTGAGTCTGCTGCCCATAGATCTTCATCTTCTGAAGCCCTATCTTTAGGAACTTCTTCTTTTACTTCATTGACATCACAGGAAATGGTGTCTGCATCCAAATAGTCATCATCACTTATGTCATACTCAGAGTCGACGTAATCTGGGTCATCATCTTCATCGGACAGTACAGCTGGAGTTGCTTCTTCAGTGTGAACAGTCAGAATTGGGATTGGTTCTTCAGGAGGTGCAGTTTGCAGAGGTTTGAATGGACTGATCACTGGAGGTAGATCTTGAAGAGGATAGTTCACTACATCATCCCAATTCATTTTTCTCACTGAATCATCACGATCAATATAAAGCCTGATGAAATGGTGGCCCAAATCCACAAACTTCAACATTGTAGCTGCATCTTCTTCAGTCTTCAATTGCCTCAAACCATTTTTGCTAAGTGTAAGAATTGGAATGCAGTAGGGAACCTTCATCCTCCCTTGCATTTCATACCCAACTTCCTCCACCATGTTCTCTAGCATTAGTGGTGACCAAGTGACACTATCTACCTGATCAAACCAAATAGATGAACCATCTACATAGCTTCGGTTACTGCCAGTGCTAAGAAACTAGCCCCCATGGTTGATTTCAACAGAGAAAAATGCATTGCTCCGACTCCCTGCAAATAGCGCACCAACAATACATCAGTAATACGACTTTCCCTAACAGCAACCATCAGAACTAGCGGGACAACTCCAATTCAACACTAAAAAACACATCTTGATAAACCCTACCGAAACCAAGAACTCAAACCAAGGCCTCGCACTGAAGAACATCAGCTCAAATCGCTCCTAACAAGCACTGTCACCAACAATAGGCCGAAGTTGACAACGAACCCTAAATCCTAACGCCAAAAACATCCTATCTAACCACGGATTCGTAACAAGCTCGGGGACTTACCGTATACGGGTGGAGGGTCGCCGTCGGGTCGCCGCCACGGTGACATCGCGGCCTTGTCGTTGTTGACCACCTCCGCCGCCGCGCGCCGGTGAGGAGAAACAGACGCAGAAGATCTCCACTCTCTCCGCCGCCGCCCGGCACCCCCAGCGTCGTTCCCTCTCCCCTTCCTCTGCAACCTCAGTCACCACCGCATCGCGGTGACCTCTGTTTGTGCTAAATTTCAGCGGCGGGAGGACTAGACCGTGCGTGCCGAATTGATGCAGGGTTGTTCCTATAAAAACGCCACTTCAACGGCTCCGCAAGAGGCTGATTGTGGGCTCCACGTTCTGACCACACGCGCTACCGGCTCGGCAGTGACCGTGTACGACGCAGTCGCGCGTATTCGGTGACCGTATCAAGCGTACATTTGAGTACGGTGAGCAACGGCTTCAACTCCAGTGACCTCCGATGTATTTATCTCCCCCAATATTGCTGGTCGTTGAAGACAGGTAAAGCAAGATGTACTCACTGAGTCACTGGGCCCTGTTCATGAGCCTCATTGTCTTCTCCAAATCCCGTGCTTTTCTGAGCGCATAGTCCATAGTTGCATTCATCTCCACGTGCTGTGGAGTCTTGAGCAGCTGCATAAATAAGGATCATTCTCTAGGACGTACGAATGAGAGCTATGTGGGGCCAATCGAAACCGCAACCATCTTAGTTTGTCGTTGTTTGAGAGTGCTTGGGTTAAAGCATTGCCTGGTTTTTTTCCATATGTCACCTTTGGTTGGCGAAACAAATTCCCTGATGCAAATAGACAAAATATGGGCCGAGGGTTCCAAGCAACCATTACTCAGAAGGATATTAGACATGCAACTAATATAGTGATGCTAGGCTAAGTTCAACTCAACTACAACATATATATGTTTCCATTCAATACTACTTGATTACTTCATCCATATGGATTTGAAGGAAACGGAATATTAAGATGCATTGGTTGACTAAGATAGAGACAGGGTCAGCGGTTTCCAAATGCTTTACATGAAAGTCAATAAGGATGACACATACAATACACAAACGTCATCGCTTCAATCCGGAACAGAGAAATATGGTGGCATAAAATACTAAAATGTGACCTTAGAGATCTATGTTTTGCAAACAAGTACAAATATTAAAGAATAATCTTACTCCTTTGTGGCTATACCAAGGTGTGGTTTTCCTAGGTGGTATATGTTTCCCATATACTATTTTTGATCAAAAGATCAAGGAATCAACAACAAAAAGTGGACTAGTAGAGGGTGATGGAACCTCCTCCATTACAAGAGAACACAACATGAGACCATTTACATACAAGAAAAGAAATCATGAGATTTTTCTGTAAGAGAATGTTGCATAAGAACCCCAACATGAATCCAACCATGCCATTCCCATTTGAACATCGATGTTCCAAGTAGACTGACAAAAAATATTTAGGGCTACCTGATTCCAGTGAGGCCTAGCAGTTCAACTTCGTAGACCCTTTAATTTTAGTTTTAATTATTAGCCTTCTCCTAATTCCAGTCAATAATTTATTCTAAATGTCATCTTCACCCTCACTTATGTCATATCCTGAATCAATTATTTCATAGTCATAATCTACCTCCTTATCAGACAGTTCAATACCCTTTGATTCTTCTTGTTCGTCCTTCTCAAATGCTCTTGCTTCTAGTTCTCAATCCCTCCGTTCTTAAGGGAGATTGGGCCAATTTTAGAGTACTATTGTATTTGGGAGGAGGAGCGCGGGACGATTATCTTGTTACATACACGATGATGAATACACCGCCACCACCACCCTCTCACTGTCGTAGAGTCGCATCCATCCCTTTCAATTCCTCCTCGGTCTGATCACGTCGAGGACAAACTAAGTGATGTGAGTGGAGAAAGGTAAGATGCATGAAAGCTTAGTTCTTGGTGGGATTTCGCAAAAAAAGGTGTGACGACACTTTGTCCTGACATACACGCTCCACAACTTGCCAAGTCACCAAATAAACCGCATGACAGTTAATAATGACCGTCGATGGGACACTAACCCGTATTTTGAAACTATTATTCACTTATATATTTTTAGTACCGTGAGGAGCATTGGATGATTGCTGATGGTTGATTTTACTCGGTTACTCACTGACTCAGTCTCACTCCAATGTAAGACTTTCTAACGTCTTTTGTCTTGATTTGTTCCCAATATATGGATCAACACACTAAAATATGTATAATACATAATAATCATGAAAACATTAAAAAGTTTAGAAAGTATTACATTTTTTTTGAATTTTTTCATATATATTAAACCAACAAAGAGTACACGATTAAATCGATTACAAAAACAATATTAAAAGAGACGAGCAAATCTATGAGTACATTTTAATAGGGAGCGAGTATATAAATAGTGGGCAGAGAAGAAACAGAAGCACCACAACGCTTCATCGTTAAAAACACGATTTCGGAGGCGCCCTTGAGGCTATAGGCGTCCAGCCTCGCGTGGACGCAGCCTATACACCAACACACACCCCTGTCCCATTCCCGCCCATAGCGCGCCAACGCCCACATGCCACGGGCTCACGCGACGCGGGTGCGGACGGCGGAGCCCGGCTTATCGCGATTCACCGGAAATGGTTCGCGCCAAGGGAGCGGCGAGAGGATGAAAACTGCTCGTGCCTCACCGTCGAGGCATCCACACGTCGCTGTTGATCCCCGTCGCCTCCTTCCCATCACCTCCTTCCCCGGCCGCAATCCCGGCCAGGCAGCGGTGCGAACTCTGCTTGCTCCGGAGCTGAGAGGAGGGGGAGGCGGAGATGGCGGAAGCGAAGCAGCAGCAGCAGCCGCAGACGGCGCTGACGGCCAGCGGCGCGTGGAAGACGGTGAAGCCCTTCGTGAACGGCGGCGCGTCCGGGATGCTCGCCACCTGCGTCATCCAGCCCATCGACATGGTCAAGGTATGCTATGCGTCGCGTCGTCTCCGGTGAGAGAGAGCTTCGGGTGGGCGGGTAGTGCAGAGCTGCGCGCTCTGCTGGATGGTTCGGCAATTGGGGTTCTACGCTTTTGCGGAAAGGGTGAATTTGGGTGGGAGTTGTGTGCACATGAGCTGTTCGATGTTTTGTGTCCGAGGAGAGTTTTGCTCTTTTTTGTTGGAAATGCCGCCCCGCGGCTTATGTTTATCAGTTTATGGATATTTGGTCAGGATTCAGGAACAAGCTGCACATGATTGCTATTTGGTTTTTCATTTACCAGTAAATTAATCAGGTCTAGTTCATATTGGTCGTTCACCTATGTCAGTTTTTAGTACAGTACCAGTGAAGATTCTGGCCATGGTTATTCTCATGTCTTAGGATCATAGGACATAGCCCACGTGTTCGACATCATGTGGGAGTCGATCCGTCTGATAGTTGTTGCTGTTAAAGCCTGGATTTCGACGGGACCTGCTTGTGTTGGGGTTTAGTCTCACATCGGCTGTGAAAAGAGGTAAAACACGGCTTATAAGACTGTGTTGCTACATGGATGCACATGCAGATGTGGGTATTAGCAGCCCAAAGGACCTGGGGACGGGATGCTGGGATACAGGATTGCTGTAATAACGTGCTCTTAGGTCTTTTCTTTCAATTAAGTTGAAGTTTTGCGCGGTGGGTGGTATATTCGGTCTCGGATCCTGCAGGCAGTTGATTAGTGGTTGCTGCTCTGTTTCAGGTAAAAATCCAGTTGGGCGAGGGCTCTGCGACTGCTGTCACCAAGAAGATGCTTGCTAATGAGGGAGTTGGTTCCTTTTACAAGGTATGTTCTGTTATGTTCTCAGCCTGCCATACAGATTGCCGTCATTGAGTTGAATGTACTATAATCTCGTGATGAACCTGCGTTTTTATATTTTCTAGAGAAGTAATTTAGAATGGATGGGGTTTTATTTTTTTGTATCATTTGGTCGAAAGTTCACAGTTCTCTGAATTGAAGTCAAGTCATGTACAATGCATTAATAACGCGATACCTGACTTAATTCATTAAATTGTAGGTCATTCAAGAACCAATTTTACATAAAAAGTCATAATGTTAGTCTTAGGATAACTTTCTTAGCATGTCTTTTTCTGAAAATAAATACCATTCTAATGTTTATTCTAAAAAACTGCATTATATATAGTGCTTCAGTATTTACGCCTTTACACATGATGGGATATAAAGAGTCACTTTTCTCTGACAAACAAGTAAACAATTACCTTCTTATGCTACCAATGTTTCCTTGAAGAGAAAATAGTGAATCAAATAGCTCATACTGCTTTTAGAGTTGAATGCACTGAAGATTCAAGAAAAGAAAAAAAATGGAAAATTTAATTTGCTTGTTGTTTCATCAAGGTGGTGCAACCAAAAATATTTTATTTCCTTGAAGGTTGTAGTTTTCTTACTATATGTAATATTTTGATGCGTGTTACCTTATGTTCCGCCACTTTTGACTGTCTTTGCTGTTTCTATTTACGAGCATGCCCAAGTAGTTTGGAATTCAGTTGCCAGTCAAGAAGTGTCATGCTGCTTCTGATTGTTAGTTGTTATACATTTATCTTGTTTAGGGATTGTCAGCTGGTTTGCTAAGGCAAGCGACATACACAACTGCTCGTCTTGGATCCTTCAGGTTTGTAAGCTAGTAACTTGTTTCACCAGTTACATTCCAAATAGTAGCACATTAAGGTAAGAAGGTTCATGACTTGGAGTTAATAGTATGTCTGACCTTTAAGCTGGCTAATGGAGAATGCACCATATGCTTGTGGTTCTGTAGTAGAGTAGTAGTTTAGATAGTTTGAAGAAATGTTTGTATGTCAATGCTTGCTATCTAGTGATGGCAGTTCTGCAGCATTTGTGACAAATCCCTGTGACACTTCTACATGACTTATCAATTGTACGACTAAAAAAAGACCTACTAATTGTAGGATAGCTGCCGAATCAGCAATGTTTTTTTTTATCATGTTTTGTTGTAAACATTGCCAAGAGGGAACACTTATATTAAGTTGAAGTTGGAGTTGTCAGATCCTTCACTACTGGAGATGGAAATAAAACATGACAGTGGAAGCAAAAAAAAATCAATTGCTAGTGTTTTTCGATCTGCAAGGCAGGAAATCACGTGTGCATAGTCTGTCAGCTAATTTGATACTATTTTTTATTTGGAAGAGGTTAAATCCTGACTGTGCTAGCAGACATTCAATTTTACTTGATTTATATCTTCACCCTGTATTTCTTCAGGGTTTTAACAAATAAAGCAGTTGAAGCAAACGATGGAAAACCACTGCCCCTAGTACAGAAAGCTTTTATTGGCCTCAGTGCTGGAGCAATTGGAGCATGTTTTGGTAGTCCTGCAGATTTGGCACTCATTAGGATGCAGGCCGATTCAACCTTGCCAGCAGCCCAGCGCCGCAACTATAAGAATGCTTTTCATGCACTTTACCGTATTGTTGCTGATGAAGGTGTTCTAGCTCTTTGGAAGGGTGCTGGTCCAACTGTAGCGAGAGCTATGTCGCTCAACATGGGCATGCTTGCCTCCTATGACCAGAGTGTTGAGATACTTAGAGACAAACTTGGCGCTGGAGAAATCCCTACAATGCTTGGTAAGAAGATGTTATTTTCATTTCAGTATTATGTTTTGTCATTTCTCTGCTGGGCATTGCCTAGGAGTTCTGAGACATGAAGCAGAGTGGCATACTGACCATACTCCCTCTGTATGCCAAAATGTAGTGCATCTTAGTTATTTTTAAGTCAAACGGTGTTAACTTTGACCAAGTATGTACAAAAATATTACGACATCTACAACGACAAAAATACATATAATCATTCTAAACTAATGTAAAAAAATCTATGGATTTAGAGCATGGATCTCTGCTTGGTTTGTTGGATGACCTCATGTTCCAAGGAACATTTTTCCTGCTGTGCTGTTCAACTCTGCTAATCTTAACAGCTCAGGTTGCACTCTAGTCAATTTCATTTCTAAAGAAAAAACACTCTGGGTTTGAATGCTCTGTTGGCCTGTTGAAGAAACCTGCATGGTGGTAGGCGTGCTGAAAGTAGCCTTCCGTTTGCTTAGTTCAAGGACGTGCCAGCCATTTCAGTAAAAATAAGACAGATTTGTGTTATATGTGTCGAGGAAGCCCACGCCGCCCCAAAGAACTTTGGTTCATACGCCTTTCTTTACAAACTATGCTGTTAAGCTTTTCTGTGATAGTTTCACCATGTTATGTTTTATTTTTCTTTCTATTAAGATTGCTTGTTCCAACTGCAACCGCTTTCCATTATTCTTACAAACGCTCTAGTCATTCCTTACATGACACTGAATCTGTCTTGTAGGGGCCAGTGCTGTTTCAGGATTCTTTGCATCTGCTTGCAGTTTGCCTTTCGATTATGTGAAGACACAGGTCCAGAAGATGCAGCCTGATGCCACTGGAAAGTATCCATACACTGGGTCTCTTGACTGTGCAATGAAGACCTTGAAGAGTGGCGGTCCATTCAAGTTCTACACTGGCTTTCCAGTATACTGCGTCAGGATTGCTCCTCATGTCATGGTAATGCAGATATTACATGATGCTTTTCTTCCTAACAGACAGCTTCACATCTCCATGTTCTATCAAACTGACCTAATGAGGTGTTGTATGCAGATGACTTGGATATTCTTGAGTCAGATCCAGAAGGCCGAGAAGCGTGTCGGCCTTTAAGAGCTGTGTTATGCTGTACCCTGCCCAAAGAATATAATAGTGTTGCCGCTGTGTACCTTAAGCCAGCAGTTGATTCTGATAGACAAATTTGAACATATTTCCTTAGTCTATATGCTACCATGGTACTTTGAGCCTTTGACACCAAATATAATCATATTATGTTCTGACCTTCTGAGCTGAAACTGTTGCTGTGGAACTTGACTCATGTCATCCAATGGAGCCAGACTACTCCACGTATTCTATGTTTTTGTAGGCCTTCTGGTTGACAAGAATCAAATGTACTTAGTGTTAGAAGTATAATACGTGGAGATATTGGAATACTCTAGAGTTAGAGATATACTCGTTTAAACCTTATATGACTTGCCTTGTACTCCAATCCTCTACCCCATTGTACCTCCATATAAGCCCATGAGGGTCCAAGCAATAAACACATGATTTTAGGGTTCTATAATTTCCACATGGTATCAGAGCGGTTTGTCTCACGACGCCGATCCTAGGTTTCTCCACCACTTTCGCAACACGCCGCCCCGGGGAGATTAATCTCTCCTCGGGGCGCGGCATCCGGTCTAGATCAAAAATCTGATCGGTTCTTTAGATTCTAGATTAGATTAGATCCAATTTCGAATTTCAATCCCGTATATTAGATCTGTTTAGCCAAATAAATCCCTATATTTTCTACGATCCTCAAGTTCTCGGCCAAAATCGGTGCAAGATGCAGTTTTCTCGGAGCACGGAAGGAAGACGACGCCCCGATCTGATCTGCTTGTCGTGTTTCCACGCGGCATCGGGCCATCGAGGCGCGAGCAGGCCGGCCGCCATGTGAGGTCGGGCGACTCATGCATCTCCAACCTGCACCAGCCATCAAGATCGCAGCAGGAGCCCGCACGCGAAGCCTGGCCACCACGCAAGCTAGGAGCATGTCCACGTCCAGCAGCCAATGAATCATGCGTCTATGACGTTAACATGTTGGATGTTTTGCTTACAGGTATCATACATGTTGTACAACAAATCAATCTTCCGTGCACTGGCACGCCCTCTACATACGATCTACACTGCATCAAGCCGGACATCACCGACGCGAACAACTACATCGAGCTGTACGACTGCATCAAGCCGGACATCACCGACGCGAACAACTACATCGAGCTGTACGAACTACATCAAATACATGATCTTCGTCGAGTTCTACATCGCCAACACAATCATCGCCATGGTCTACATCCACGTGGTCTTTTGCCGTTGTCGCCGCCCAAAACCCCGCCGCCACCGCAGATACCTGCCGCCGCCGCAATGACACAAAACCCGCCGCCGCCGCAGATACCTGCCGCCGCCGCAATGACACAAATACCCGCCGCCGCTGCAGCCTGGCGCTCTGCTAGGGGGATCACACAATCGCCTCGTCCGCCTGGTAAAAAACCCGCCGCCGCCGCAGATCCCTGCCGTCGCCGCACAATGATACAAAAACCGCCGCCGCCGCAGATCCCTGCCGTCGCTGCCGCACAACAAGACACTACGACCAAAACCGCACAATTTTTTGCGCCTCCGGCGCTATCGGCTGCAACAACCACGGCTACGACAACATCGACCATGGCTACATCAAGAACGGCTACCTCGACATCGACATCAAGGGCAACGTCTACAGCAACACATCAGCAACAACTCCAGTCAACAACGTCCGCGTCGTCACTTGCGTCCACGCCACTCCCGTTGTGACTGCGGGAGGGAAGAGAGGAAGAACATCAGAGATGCAGTTGATGATGACGGAGAGGAGGAACGATGGATGCGTAAGCCTTCAAAGCCAGTCGCTATCGTCCGCTTCACTCCCGCTACGACTGAGGGGGATGTTAGAAGTATAATACGTGGAGATATTTGAATACTCTAGAGTTAGAGATATACTCGTTTAAACCTTGTATGACTTGCCTCTTGCCTTGTACTCCAATCCTCTACCCCATTGTACCTCCATATAAGCCCATGAGGGTCCAAGCAATAAACACACGATTTTAGGGTTCTATAATTTCCACACTTAGTTGTTGATTTTGTTGAGTAACATGTGTAGTAACTTGTTTCTCATGCATCTTTCTGGGTATATCACTACTTCACTAGGTGAAATAGTGATAGTAATATCTGTGTTGACTCTTGGTAATGTCCACCTTTACAGAGAACTGTGATCTGAAGTCGTTTATGTGCGTAGGTCCACTGAATTACCATGTCGGTGTTCAAATATTACTCACTATACTTTTACCTTGGATTTCATTTCCTGCAGAATGTACTCTTTTTTTTTTACGGGTGCAGAATGTACTTGTGTAGTCACACTTACAAAACGCACTCCTAGATTTCATTTGACGTTCTGTGTACCAGTGTAACCATCAGAGGTCCCTGGTTCGGAACTTGGGACAGACAGACTCCATAACCACAACATTCAGGTGTATGTTTAAGGAGATATATTTCAGGTATGTTACCCTTTCTTTTTAATGCTACTAAGACATCTACACTTACACCAGAATTTAAGTACTCCCAGCTTCCATCACTGAGTTGGTAGAACTCAGTTTAAAAGTAATGGCTCTTCTATGATAAAATGAGCTTCTTCTTCATTATCTGTCTCAAACAAATATTCCGGATCAAAGAGTTAATGATCTGACCGCCGAACAAAAAAAGTGAGGAGATATTTATGGTCTATGGATATTGGAGATTGGACTGTCCCATGTCGGCGTGTGCCTGGCCTTGACCCCTATAGCTGCATTTCAGTAATACAGCTCCTGACGCACGCTTGCAGCCAGAAATGAGATTCCGATGGGGGTAATCTGGAATTAGCTTGCATTTGACCAAGAGGAAACTAAAACACGAAACCCCCAGTTTGATATGGCAGAAAAATCATTATAGGAAAATTTCTCTGGCTTTCCATTGGTTCTTTGGGGCTGAGCGATATTAGTGGTCGTCACATCTTTTTCTCCACTGTTCAGCATGTCCTAGTTTTTCCTTGCCTCTGCGTTGGATCTGACGTGTAACCCCAAGTCTTTGGCGCCCCGTCACCGACTAATATCCATGTTATTGTTGCATATTCTGAACTTTACTCATCTCCATTACAAAGCTGTTTTTATCCGTTCTTGAAGTTTTCTCCTGCATTTTCTACGTACCAAGAGGTAGTCATAATGGCTTTCCTTCCAATTTCATAATGTCGTGAATTTTTCATCGTGGCCACCATGCATGCATCAATTGTCTGAATAACAGAAGAAATGAACACTGTGGAAAAGTAGTTTCTTGGAGGGAATATACTTAACCATGAAGTGTCCCCTGGTATTTTGGGAGGCTGATACGACTTACGACTACAAGACAATATGGGACATTCCTTCTTCAGGCCAACTGACCTTGGGGAAATAAAAAAGCCACACGCTTGCGGATCTCAAGTATTAAAACTAGTAGTGTCATCTCACGTTGCATTCTTTTGCCAATCTTCAGATCATCATTACATTAGAGCAAAAGGGAAATGTTATGAAATTTTCAAACAACCTCTGAGACTCCGAAGAATACAGCCTATCCCATGGTCCATGTACATTGCCCTCTTTTCTCCAAGCACAACGTGTGAGGAACATATGAAATCAGACCTAGACTACACCTATGTGTCATATATATCCATGGAGATAATAAAATACATTTCGTTCCTATTTTCTTTCTAGATCTCCACGAGTTGTCAGGACATACAGGTGGCATCTCAAGGCGATGTGCCAAAATTTCTGGACTGTCCCACTTAATAATTTCTTTAAGTGGTGCCCCACCAACTTTTTTCTCCTACGTGGAGGACAGCAACAATGTGCCCGCCAAAAGTTCAAATGTCATACTGCACCGACCCTTTTAGTCCAACTGTCCACCTCACCATGGAATTGTCAAATCAAATTTGGACTTGCTATTTTCCTACATATACTTCAAGTCAGAAAGTTTATTAACTTATTTTTCAAATCAGAATTTGATAGTTAATCATGAGTATTTTCCAACAAATGTCAGTGTCATCACAATAGGAATAGAGAATCATCACTAGCCATCAGCAAAGTCTTTGCTTGGAGCCAACGGCGAAGATAGTATCACAATCAACATTGGACGGTATCCACATCATCAATGCATAATTGTCCTAGGCCATTCTACAACTTTTCATAATGCAATTATTTGTCTTTTTCTCTTGGAGTAAAACCTTGTTCATTCAAGGCTTAATCGAGAACACAACACATATTAGGAGTATTTCCCAACAAATGCTAGTGTCATCGTCGGAGAAAAGGAGAATCCTCCACTAACCATCAGCAAAGATCCTTACTGGGAATCAACAGTCAAGATAGCATTACAATCCACATCGCACGGATGTCCAACCCACTACATCAACACACAAAACAACTATGCTAGGCTAGCGCACAAGTACTACTGCGCAAAAAACAAATTTGCATAAGGAAAATATTGTTTTTTGCTAATTCTGAGTCGATTGATAATTATTTATGCCTTAGTCAACCCCGAGAGATCATTCCAACATCCATATCCATAAAGAGTTTGTCGTTCTTTTTAACTATGAGAACAAACTCTGCATTGTTTGCACCATGTGAACGATTTATTACATCGTCATGAAGTTTTTAGACATGTGTGAACAATTTACAAGATTAACTGAGACTTACTTAATTCTCAGTCGACTAATATTTAGACCCCTAGAAAATATTTACTCCCTCCGTCTCAAAATACAAGGCGCCCTTTAATTTCGGTGGTCAACGCCGTGGAACTTTGACCAAAAATTATAGTTATAATATGTACGCAAAATTATCATCAAGATATATGAAATTAAAGAATTTTGCAAGACGAATCTAATGGTACCATATATACATTCTCATTCATTATATTTTGTCATCTATTAGTGGTCAAAGTTGAGCGTCAAAGACCACCTTAAAAATAGCGCACCTTGTGTTTTGACACGGAGGAAGTATTTTAGAAGGGAAGTCAATTGATTTGAGAAGACGGAAACTGTTTGCGCGTTATTTCATTATAAGAAAAACGATATATGACATCGTCATGAACTTTTTAGACATGCGTGAACAATTTTCAAGATTAACTGAGACTTACTTAATTCTCAGTCGACTAATATTTAGACCCCCTAGAAAATATTTATTTTAGAAGGGAAGTCAATTGATTTGAGAAGACGGAAACTGTTTGCGCGTTATTTGATTATATAAAAAAGTAAATGAAACTTGACTGTATCACCAAGAAAAGTTGATCATGTAATCTTAATTAAAAGATGATATTACCAAAAAGTCAATGTTTTCTTTAGAGTTCCTTATATTTGAAACTCTTTAGTTAAGGGCCAGCACCACACTCTCTGGTAGTAATTATCTATTTGGGATTGGTATCTATTTAACCAGCATCCCGTCCCTCCATTCTATTCTCTCCTCTCCTCCCATTCGTTTTCTTGAAGGGTTCGAAATTTTCGTTTTTTGAAGGAAATTTCTCTCCTGAATCCATTCTTAAGAGCTAGCTTAGCTAGGTAGGGTATTTAGGTTTCTAACTGGATTCTTCGTCGTCAATGGCGAAGGTAGCAAGCAGCAAGGGGAGCAGCGGGCGTGAGAGCTCGCGGGAGGTGAAGAAGGCGCTGCTGCTGGGGCGGTTCGAGGTGGGGAAGATGCTTGGGCAGGGCAACTTCGCCAAGGTGTACTACGCCCGCAACGTGGGCACCGGCCAGGAGGTGGCCATCAAGGTGATCGAGAAGGAGAAGATCTTCAAGTCCGGCCTCACGTCGCACATCAAGCGCGAGATCGCCATTCTCCGGCGGGTCCGCCACCCTCACATCGTGCAGCTCTATGAGGTCATGGCCACCAAGCTGCGCATCTACTTCGTCATGGAGTACGTCCGCGGCGGCGAGCTCTTCGCGCGCGTCGCCAAGGGCCCGCTCCCGGAGGACGAGGCCCGGCGCTACTTCCAGCAGCTGATCTCCGCCGTGGCGTTCTGCCACGCGCGCGGGGTGTTCCACCGGGACATCAAGCCCGAGAACCTCCTCGTGGACGACGCCGGCGAACTCAAGGTCTCCGATTTTGGGCTCTCCGCCGTCGCCGAGCAGATACGTCACGACGGGCTCTTTCACACCTTCTGCGGCACGCCCGCGTACGTAGCCCCCGAGGTGCTTTCGCGGCGCGGGTATGACGCCGCCAAGGCCGACCTCTGGTCCTGCGGCGTCGTGCTCTTCGTCCTCGGCGCCGGCTACCTCCCGTTCCAGGACCGGAACCTCGTCGGGATGTACCGCAAGATCCACAAGGGAGACTTCCGCTGCCCCAAGTGGTTCTCCCTCGAACTCCTCGGTCTTCTCCGTCGCATGCTGGACACCAAGCCGCTGCGCCGCGCCGCCGTGGACGAGATCATGGACAACGAGTGGTTCAAGGTCGGGTACCGCCGCTTCTCCTTCCGCATCGAGGACGACCGATCATTCACCCGGTTCGACCTCGACGACGGCGACGTCTATGTGTCCACCTCGCCGCCGGACAGCCCGCGGACGGAGGACGGCCGCGACCGCGCCGAATTGGACATGGAGCAGAAAATAACGTCGTGCGGGTCAGCGCCGTCGCTTCTGGATGGGAGTTTGCTAGGCGGGAGCTCACGGCGGCGGTCGAACCTGAATGCGTCGTCGCTACTGGAAGGGAGGTTGCTGGGCGAGAGCTCGCGGCGGCGGTCGAGCCTGAACGCGTTCGACCTCATCTCTTTCTCGCCGGGGTTCGACCTGTCGGGGCTGTTCGAGAACGAGGGTAGCGGCAGCGGCACCGCCGAGGGCGAGCAGAAGCAGAACGCGACGCGGTTCGTGTCGGCGGCGCCGGTGGAGGATATACTGTTGGCGTTGGAGAGGACGGCGGCGGCGGCGGCTATGGCGGTTCGGGCGAGGGAGGACGGGTCGGTGGTCATGGAAGGGACGCGCGAGGGCGCGCATGGCGCGCTGGCAGTGGCCGCGGAGATCTACGAGCTCACGCCAGAGCTGACAGTCGTGGAGGTGCGGCGCAAGGCCGGCGGCACCGCCGAGTACGACGAGTTCTTCCGGTCGAGCCTCAAGCCTGGCCTTCGCGAGCTCATGTGCGACGAGCAGCCACGCGCTGGCGCCGGCACCGTCGAGACCCCTCGACGAGCATGATCGTGCGGTACATGCAGGCACGTTCTGTTTGACCGGTCATTAACCATACTGTACACATACGTACATTTACGTATGTACAGGAAAACGTATATACATACATACGTATGAGCCTGCCTTCGGGAGCTCACCTGCGACGAGCAGCAACGTGTCGGCGCCTACGTGGAGACCTCTCGCCGAGTACGATCATGGCGGTACACATACGTACATGTATGTATGTACAAGAAAAAAGTGTATACGTACATACACCATTTTTTCGGGCGGTGCTATATGGATGGTAACTGTTTTGAAAGTTCCATTCCATGCCACTGTAAAACGGGGTGAAAAAAGGGACATATCGTTCATTAGGAGATTATAAGTGTGTTTTTAACTTGTAAATAATAAGTGTGAGGTTTGATGTTTTATTGATGTATGATTTTGCTCTTCGCTGTACATTTGGAGAAGGAAATTAATGAAACTGATTGATTTGTTTGTTTCTGTAGCCACACAATCTTCATGCAATGACCATTTAAAAAAAATGATGTGTCATCCATGATGCACAAGCTAGTACAACTTGCCATATATCCGAGCAGCTAATTGCCATATCAGTCCATGGCCACGTAATCTGAAGCAGTCTATCCCACGACAGTGACAAGATATACAATCAATTTTATTTTCTTACATAGATTAGATGTATACTATTTATTCCTGTATGAGACTAGACATAGCTCAATTAGGACACCATTTCACAAACACACGTTTTTTTTTTTGCAAGAAGACATTTGTTTTGAAGGTAGGAAGACACTGTACTGGTAAGTACAAAAACATCGTCAACAACAGCCAAAACCAAACATGAAATCGGGTAAAAACTAACATGAAAATGAGTGGAGTAGAAAATGTCGGTGGGACGGTGGCTTACGTGTCCAGTTAAGCTTTCAAATGGGTGACATCTGGCTAAGCATACGTACCCAAGAGCTTACGAATCTTTATCTCTTCACAACGGTAAGGGCCAACTAATACAAACCAAGATAATTTTCAGCCACAAGCTCAAAACGGCCTTACAATTTAAAAATTCAAAACGCCATCCAGGGGCGCCGCGTGCGCAATGACGTACTGCCCCTTGGCTTCAGTCACACACTGTCAGAGAGTCTTCTTCACGCCACACTTAACAGCGTCTCTGAAAACGACTTAAAAAACATTTCTTGAAAACGACTTTACATAATATTTCTAGAAATTTTCCATTAATTTTACGTACTTGCAACGACGCTGGACTCTCTGGCGTATAAGCACGTACACAATCTGCCATGTGTGCCCGGAGAATCGCATGAGGCAGGAGATTTTACCAGTCATGGAGTTTACATGAAGTCGTCTTATCGTACGTTGTTTATACGGCGAATCAGCGTGCGTGTCACTGGTCTGCTGATTAATTCAAACTTGGTCGCTCATCCGCAGGGACGGAGCTAGGATTAAGACAAGGAGGGGGCCAAATGAACACAAAACTTTTCAGAGAGGGTCATGTAGGCAATTTCTCACAAACTTAGGGGTCAAAATACATACTACATAGGAGGTATTCACAAAAATTTCCAGCACAAGGGGGCCATGGCCCCTGCCAGCACCCCCCTGGCTCCATCCCTGCTCATCCGGCTCTGAGCTGAAGACTCTGATGATCGTGTGATTAGTTGGCTGGATTTTTGGGATAGGATTTTGGCGGTTTGCGTGCCAGCATTGCCGGAAGTAGGTGTTGGTGGGGCCTACAAGTGCTGACCGATATTACTAATATATATATATATATATATAAAGTATAAAGGCGTGCAGCGTCTTACTGTAGATCACTGTAGCAGTGAATCGATTTTTGTCTAATCAGCGCGCGCCACGTCGCCCCGCATGGTACTTTTGCAGAAAACCGTCCGCAAAGGACCTGATCGCAAATTTCGAAAAACTCAGAGACTTTTGTGCAAAACATCCCGCAGAACTCGCCCTCCCTCCTCTTCCTCTCCCTCCCGCGCGGCCGTGGTCGGCGGCGATGCCACCGCGGGGCGCCGCCGCTATGGCCTCCCCTGTCCCAATTACCGGCCACGGGCCGCTCCGCCGCCTCTTCCTCCATCTCCTCGCCGTGGATCGGGTCCTGGGGTGCCGCGGCCGCGCGGGAAACGACGCCGCCGTGCTCGCCATCCGCTGCTGCGTCGGCCGCTCGCCGGCGCCGCTCCGGCGAACAAACGCTGGCGGCGCCGCCGAAACCGGGCGCCCCGCGACCCCGCACGTCCACGCCGCCTACTCGCGCGTCCGGAAACGCGGCGGCGCGCCGCCGGCCGTGGTCGTCGCCGCCGTTGCCTCCACTGCCTCGCCCACGGCTGACGTCACCATGACGTCAGCGTGGGCCATGGTCACCTTTTTTTTATTAAAAAAACCCAAATTATTAAAAAAACCAAATTATTCGTATACTTCTGGAAATGTTCTAATCTTTTTCCAAAAAAAAAACCCAAATTATTCGTATACTTCTGGAGAAATTCTAAATAATCCAAATCAATAATTTTAATATGAATCAATAATTTTAATATGTCCACAAAAAAACGCAAATATGTCGAAGCGGTCACATATTTTTTTTAAAAAAAAACAAATTATTCGTATACTTCTGGAAAAATTCTAAATAATCCAAACCAATAATTCAATATGTCCGCAAAAAAAAGGCAAATATGTCGAAGTGGTCACACAAATTTTTTTTATAAAAAAAACCAAATTATTCGTATACTTCTGGAAAAATTCTAAAAAAATTTCTAAAAAAAACCACAAATCATTCGTATACTTCTGGAAAAATTCTAAATAATTCAAACCAGTAATTTAAATATGTCCACAAAAAAAGGCAAATATATCAATGTGGCCACATAAAAATAAATTTAAACGACCAAAATTCAAATTTCACAATTCCATGTGCCGTCCAAATTTGTATTTTCCATACAAATCAAAAGGATTTCAAATGCATTAAACTATTCAAAATATTAGAAATGTAGAAATATACGCATGTCGCTAGAACTACCCCCCCCCCCCCCCCCCCGACGTCAGCATGACGCTAGGGCGGCCTACATGTTAGCTCCTTTTTTTCAAAATTTCCCTAAAAAAACCCTTATTTTAAAAGAAGAAATAATTCCCAAATGATATAAAACCAGGAACATTTAATCTACCTATATATTAATAAATAGAACACACACAAAAAATGATCTCTAATTATGACATTTTTTTTCTCTCCAAAAGGAAACCCTTATTCAAAAAAAAATTCCCAAATGATATAAAACCAGGAAAATTTAATCTATCTATATATTAATAAAGATGTATAAGAGAACACACAAAAAAAATGATCTCTAATTATGACATGCGAGCAAAGTTCAAATTTAAAAATTTGGAGAGCTTTCCAAATTTAATCACTTTCTTAAAAGGTACAACAATTCAAATATGGATAACTTCTCATTTTGCATGACTTCCCGAAATATGAACAATCTTCAGCTAGCATTTGCAAAAAGTTACGAACGAAGGAAAACCACGCCGAATCTTTCTAATCCAAATTTCAAATTCAATCTTTCGGGAAAAACTAATTTTTTTCCCAAATCCACGGGCGCGGCGAAGTCCGCGCTTAGTCCCCTAGTTCTGCATAGTATAGGTGTGCATGGGTTAATGACCTCCCATGATCCGAGCTGTGAATCAACTAGTTTAGTTTAGGGTCTACCAACCTTAATCTGTAATTGGTTAGTTAGACCATCTTCACCGCCGTTTTCAATATACCGTCGCGTTCTTGTAAATGTTGTTGTGTCATACAGGGACCGGCTGCCTCCAACAATGGCATCCAGTAGATGTTTTTTTTGGAATATATAACATATTTCTACGTAATTGTAATCATATTACATTGTTAACATATAAATTAGTTTTCACAATAAGTGAGACACAAAAATAAAATAATTAATACATCAATTTATGAGTATCAACGTGTACTAGCATGTAAGAGAGGATCAAGCCATCTTCGAAAAGTCATGTTCAAGCTGGTATCATCCATTTCTCTCACGGTATATTGGTGTTGCACACAATTTCAAACAACTAGTAAACTTCTCACAGAGGGATAGATCCACACCAAACATCATGCAAGAACCACCCCCGACTACCACCACTTTTCGGAGATATAATTGTCGAGTTTTCAATAAATCTTTTCTAGATATCGAATCATGCCGCTTCTTTTAAATTCTCAAGGTATAATGACTCACACCACATTTTGCCTTTAGAAAAGTTGCCACTTGCGTTTCTAACATCCACCACCATTGACATATAAAAAATATGCCAAAAAATGCAGCATATTTGTATCTCCAAACCACCAATTGATTTTGGCTTGCAAAGAAGATAAGAGACCACTTAACCATGATACTATTTCTTTGTTTCAGAGCCTCTCTTGAAATCTCCTTATAATTTTGGTCATGGTTATCTGAAGCAAAAGGACTAAATCAAATTACCATCTACTCTCAAATTTCAGAGATACAATAACATAAATATCAGACCTTCACCATTCAACAAGTCATCAATGCAAATTTCCACATGATAACGCTAAACACGTGACGATTACAAAGATCACTCTTATCTACACGTTAAATTTCACTAAAAAATCATCAAGATCGACAACTAATACATTACATTACCAAATTAATAGTCTTAACTCAATTCATGAAGGGTTTATAAACAAGTGTGGTGAATTCGTCAATTGCAAGACTCGAGCACAGGCTTAGTATTTCGAGCTATGCGTGTGTGCGTTTATAGAGTTGAGTGTATGCACATATATGTTAGTATTCTGTTTCGCAACAAACAAATAATTAACAACAAAACAAATCCTAAAATACTGGACGAGACACCGACAACCTTAGCCCGTACTCCCTCCATTCGTAAATATAAGACGTTTTAGATATATCACATGTTGTCTAGATACATATTGCAATGAGTGAACATACACATTAAAATGTGTCTACATACATGTAGATATATGTGCATGTGGATATATGCTAAAACATCTTATATTAAAAAACGGAGGAGATGTTTTTTTTAGAGGGGTGTATTTTCTTAGTTACTAATGTTGTTACTAAGCCCACGTCAAATCGTGGCCCACGCTTGTGTATCTTGCACACAAGCCCGAAAATGAAGCCGAGAAACGAAGCCCGGAAAACGTAGCCCAGTCCGAGCGCCTCCCCTCGCCGCCAGCCGCCATGTCCGCCGCCGGCGAAGCCTCCTCCACGGTCCTCCGCTTCTTCTCCTTCATCGGTGCCGGATGTGAGATCCTACTATCTTCTTAGATTTCTGTACTCACATGCTTTCGCCATGGGGCGTAACATCTCAATCTCTCCAGTGATCTGCACCAAGGCCATCAACATGTATCTCGAGCACGAGCGCAAGCAGGAGGCGTCCGCCGCGGCAGAAGCAGCAGAAGCAGCTGCCGCCGTAGATTCCTCCAACACCGTGATGGTAGCAGCCGACGCATCTCCGGCGCGCACCGTTGCAGCCACGAAGCGCTGACCCTCGGAGGAGGCCCCATCTTTGCTGGTTAGGGTTCTTGCGATGTTGCTTGTCACTTGCGAAAGGGGAAAGTAGTGGTATCACTATTCTTGTTATATGTAACATGTCATTCAATAAGCATCCTTTCGTTTCCATTTGAAATTGTGAATGCGCGAGCTTAGATTCACCTACTCAATTGCTATGATGCTATCTGATGAAGAATAATATTACACTTTTCTTTACCTGCAATTAGTTCTATGAAAAATCTGTCAATTAATGTATCGGCTTACTTGTCAGAATTTGGGAAGTATATTATCAGGTAACTAAGGTAAATTTAACAATGATGGAAAACTCTTGTTTTTAAGGCGAATGGAAAACTCTTCTTGAGGATGATTGGATTGTGAAATGTTAGTGTCTGTCATGTAGCCTTCCAGATGTCCTGGAAGGTCATTATACTCTTGATTTTGGTATAAATATTATCCACTTCCTTGATCACATATGTGCCATAGCATTTCAGTGCCCATTCGATTACTTCTTGCTTTCTAGGTTATTTCATTGGTTACGACAGATGTGACCTGTGTGCGTGGATTTTTTTTTGTTGTATCGTTAAGAATAGTGTTATATCAAGTGCTGCTTGAGTAGGTGATCTACTGTAATCCTGATTATCATGAATATCGCCCAAGTTGGCAGAAGGGCACTTGAACCATCTAATTCGATTTGTGTATGGACTTCTCAAATGCAATCACGTCTGACAAGTTTGATTTAAGATCCTTTCCTGGTACAGATCTGTTGCAAATAAAAAACCAAGAAGTGTGAGCAAATGATCTATGTAATTATGCAGGTTGAGAATTAATGTGGAGGCATTTGTAAGTTTTTCAGCTGGTTTGATAATATCTACTCAATCTCAATTAGAACAAAAATGTCGTGATAAGACTATAACTAAATATCTTCGTGTATAGATGACAAGAAAAAGCTCTCTATATCCTTGACTCTTGTTGATGTTACCTTGTATATCACATGATTTTGATTATCTGCCAGTTAACTGTATCTTGTTTCTGCTGTAAATGTTGTAATCTAAATTGTTGAAAAGAAGCATTCATTTGTGGTGTGTAAATTATGGGATCAAGTGAAATGTTATTTTGTACGAGCAACTTGATCTGATGGTACACATATTAACAGATTAAACTTTTCGTGGTCCCGTGGTTTATTTTTGTTCTACTTAAATTCGACATAACACGTAGATGAATATTTCTTGAGCAATTTAGCTTTTTTTCTGCACTACACAGAAATTCGCCTTGCTCGTGTATCTGCATTTTACTCAGAACATCATAACATGTTTTGCTCAAGCCGCAAGATAACATACATGAAATATGACAGCGAGGAATCTGTTCTGTGCTGTCTGCCATAGTATTTATCATATTATTATTTTGGTTTAAACTACTTAATCGTCCTTTTTTTGGCATTTTCTTGCTTCGCCAGTTAGCATTTCATTCATTCTACCCATTTTTTATTGAATTTTGTTACTCTATAACATCTGTAGTTTCCTAAATGATGTTTTCTGCAGGCGATGGTATGGTTGTGCCAGAGCAACACTGAAAGAATGTCATTCTCAATTTTTGTTCTTCTATTGGTGAAAAGAGCAGGACATCCATGTTCAATAATTGCTACTAAAAGGGGGAACTGCAAAAAGATCAACAAAGAGACCTAAAGCCTGATGCTCAAGTAAGCAAAGTCTCAGCTCTTTGTGAAAGAGGGAAAAAGAGAGGGATAATGGATTGTAGTTGCATCTCCGTGAGGTTGCACTTAAATGGCATTTCTTGTGGTCGACTTAGAGGACTGAGTTCGAGGTGATGACTCTGCTAGTGGTGGAAGTTTTTCCTCTGCTTGCGTGCTCCAGCAGATGTCCTTGAGTGAAGGTCTTAGGTCCTTTTTGCAGAACCTTTCGTACTCCAATGTGTCCCCTGCGACTTCTTCACCTCAACAACATAGCAGGATGGCGTCACCTCGAAGATCTCTGCATCGATCGCAAGCTGCCCCTTCCTCCCTTCTTTGGATCCCTGCAGCTTGACCAGTCCGTCCTGCTTCTTCACCTTGAAGCTCTCTGTCTCTGCTATCTGCTCCAGCTTTGACACTATTGCTGACGCCGGTTTATGGGTCATGAACCGCGAGCTCGCCTTCTGCTCTTGGTCCTGCTCAAATAAGCCTGAAAGATCAAATCCTTTGGAGAGGGAGATGATGTCAAATGCATTCAAGCTCACTGGCTTCAAGGGGCTATCTGGTTCTTCTGCCTTGTTGCCTTCACTCTCCTTGTGGTCAGTGCTGAAAGCAGCCTGGACATCCTTGAGGCTGTTCGAGCTATGTGGCTGTCCCAGCATCACTGCTGGTTTGTACCCTTTCTTGAACCACGGGTGCTCAATGAGCTTATCCATGGTGATCCTAGTGTTTGGATTTGGATCGAGCAGCCTGGGTAGAAGCTTTCGGGCATCAGAACTGAACCACTGTGGATACCTGACATCTCCTTTGCTGATCTTTCGGTACATCTCCATCAAATTTGAGTCTTGGAACGGGAGGTAGCCGGCAAGCAGAACAAAAAGTATGACACCACAAGACCATATGTCTGCCTTTTCTCCGTCATAGCCCTTCTTGTTGATTATCTCCGGTGCAACATATGCAGGTGTGCCGCATGTCGTGTGCAGCAGCCCGTCTTGCTTCTGACACTCCTTGAGGGCACTCAGCCCGAAGTCGGACACCTTGAGGTTTCCATGCTCATCCACGAGGAGGTTCTCCGGCTTGAGGTCGCGGTGATAGACACCACGGCTGTGGCAGAAGTCCACAGCCCCTATCAACTGTTGAAAGTACTTCCTCGCGGGATCTTCCTTGAGCCGGCCCCTGGCTACCCTGCCAAAGAGTTCTCCGCCCCGGACGTACTCCATTGCAAAGTATATCTTGCTCTTGCTGGCCATGACCTCGTACAGCTGGACGACATTGGGGTGGCGAACAAGGCGCATAATGGAGATCTCCCGCTTGATCTGCTCAATCATGCCAACACGCAACACCTTCTCCTTGTCAATGACCTTGATGGCGACACTCTGGTTGGACGCAAGGTTCCGTGCATGGTACACCTTGGCGAAGGTGCCCTGCCCGAGCATGCGGCCGAGCTCGTACCGGTTCATGAGGATGGTGGCCTTCCTCTCCATCCTGTTCAATTCCTTGGCGCAACAGCAGCAGCTGGAGGATGGAATGTTTCACAAGCGTCTACTCTGCGCCACTTCGTGCCTCTGTGTTCCTCCCCCTCCCTGAGAGGGAGGAGAGGTGAAGGGCGAGAGAGAGCGCTGTGTTTGGGTGGGAACCAAGATGCGGCCGGACTCTTTGGATCCTCAAAGGAGGAAGGAGAGAAGAAGTGGACGGTGGTTAGAGCTTTCCTCTTGACATGAGGCCAGGACTCACCCTTCCTCTGGAGTTGGAACAGGCTACCTAAAATAGCGTGTTGGATGGCTGTGGTTTCTGAGGCTATTTGTAGGATCACTGGCTTGTTCAGAATCCATACTTGCCATCACCCCTCTAGCCTTCTCTGTGCAATTATTACATGTGTCTTTCATGATGGGAACTGGGAACTGCTTTGCATTATGTGAACAGTAATTGAGTGGCATCCACGATTGGCTTCTGTAACAAGCTATGAAACTGGTGAGGTGTTGTTTAGGGAGCCACTTACCTCTGAGCTGCATGTGGTCATCACGGTCGATGTTTCTAATCTCTACAACAAGATGTTAGATGTTTCCTGAGTCCAGGTGCAAGGTGCATGTGATCAGCATATGTTTTCTGGGGTGGTTTGGCCGTAGTTGCTCCAAATATTGTGCGATCTGGATGTAACTGATACCAACCTGCCTTAGCCTTCATCTTTTGTGTATGTGGAGGAATCTTGCTTTGATCTGCAATTTTATCGGTGTATGTGTATGTTTCTAAAAATCTGTATTGCATCGACATGAGTTGTGGCTCCATCGACGAAAGTGACATGCTTGTGTACTACTATTAATGTTGGGTTTAATTTATTTATCTGGGTGATTTATGATGTGCTTTTGCATCGATTTTTGACTCGGTGAATTCCTCAACTTTGCACTTTTGGAATTCAGAGTCACACACACGTTCCATAATATATACATAATATGCATTTAAGTGGCATATTTCTCATTGTTCTTTTTTCATAGCAACATGTCTCCATTTTCTTTTTCGACCTAGTTTGCCCTCTTGGTTAATTAGGTTGTCACAAACGTTAGGCGCCATATTTGGTTGGCTGAAACTTGATACAGGATATGCAGCATTCACCGTGTCTCATTCAGATTTATATTAATCAATCAGTAACCTCCATCCCGTTCTGACCTTTGCGTGGCCGGTTCTTTTCCATCGAAGTTTCGGCCGGTCCCTGCAACATCTTTGTCAACACAATCAAACATATGTTTCAGCCGTAGATGAAATGCACTGTTCCTTGGCCTAGCATGTGACTGGCACAAGTGTAAGGTTGGCCTGCTCAGTCCACGTGTCGATGGCACATAATTTCCTCTGTGACATCAAGTATCAGGTTCTAATTTGCCACGAACGAATATTCAGTTGGTACAGTTGCCAGTCACGATCGTGCCACATGTCGAATGAACGTGATTTGACAAGTTAGGTTAAAAATACAACTGAATTCCACAATTAATTTGTAAATGAGAAATTGAAGATCTTGTGGACAGGAGACACTAACATGATTGACTGATTGATCGGGTGAGTAGCCTCTGAATAATTGGTGCACTGTTTCACCGAGCAACAGAGAAGACAGGCAAGAAAACAACAACCTTGAAATAGTTTACTTGTCATGGAAAACATCAACCATGCGTTGGTCAGAGCTAAGATTAGCATCATTGCCGCTATATTCAGAAACTGAAGAACTCTGAAGATTCCACGGTGGGTAGCACAACTGCACAAGGCACTTCTTCCATGTTGGCACCAAACCAATAAGAAAAATATACCCAACTATATGCCATGATATTCCCTTCTTGAGTATAGATTAACATGTGCATTGCATTCAACAAAAAAATGACACTAGAATTGTTAAGATCAAGAGGGATGTTACACAAGCAGCATGTGACTGGCATATGTGCAAGGTTGGTCAATCCACGTGAATATAATTTCTTCTGTGACATCAAGATCATCACGGATTCTAATATTCAGTTTGATACAGTTGCAGGTCACGGTCTTGCCACGTGTTCTCCACAAGTTTCTTTCTGAATGAGAAATTTGGGTGCTCGTGGATAGGAAAAACCCTAACAGGAGTGATTGATTGGGTGAGTAGCTTCTGAATAATCGGTGCACGATTTCACGGAACAACAGAGACAGGGAAAACACCTTGGAGCCTGAATCATGCATTGTCAGACCTAGATTCGCATAATTGCTACTAAATCAGTTGCCATATTCAGAAACCGAAGACTAAGATTACATGGTGGCACAAGGCACTTAGCTGAATTTTTATAACAATAACTACTTAACAATAGTACATGCCAAACTCAGTAGTACATGCCATGGTATGCCCTTCTACTGTAAAGATCAACATAAACATGTGCATTAGTTGCATCACAACTGTTAATTACAACATTTCCCTCATGGGTGATCACAACATTCAGAAAAAGTTTACAGTGGAACTGTTCACTGGATCAAGAGGGATGTTACACGACAATTTGGTGCCCACGCCCAACCAAAATGGGACATACGATGCAGGATCCTACTAGTTCGACTTCATGGACAGTAACTCGAGCTCGGCCCACCAGAGGGGCGAGAGCCGCGGCCCCGCCGCCTCCGGCGAGATGGCAAGCACGACCCTGAGCTTGCCCGTGACGTCTCTCATCTCTGGCCTCCACGACGGGTCAGGGTCGGTGCACTCCTGGATCACTTCGCAGATGGCCTCAAGCTCATTGGCCTTGTGATCCTGGAGCGACTCATCGACAAGCTTGCTGTAGCTCTTGGCTTTGAGATGCTCTGCAGCCTGCATGGTAGAAAACAAATCTCATAATTGTACCAATGCAGTGTGTCAGAATTGAAGTTTGGAGTTTGAGACTGTGCAGTTCAGCCGTGTATACGTACCCAACTGCAGATGGATTCATGATCGTTTGGTTGAGGAAACTTTCCAGATAGGATCTCGATCAGAAGCACGCCAAAGCAGAAGACGTTGCCTGTGAGATCTGGAGGAGATTCAGAGCGGCTACTGCCATCCTCCTTTGCAGCTTTCGCTTTGTCCACGAGTTCTTTCCACATGCCAACATCAGCAATCTGCAAAATCAAAATGTCCATCCAGCTCAGTCGGTAGTTGAATTGATCTGGTATATTAGATGGTTAATGAACCATGCCTCAACTGAACGCCCAAGTCTCAAAAGACAAAACTGACTTCATTCTAATGAATAGCTTACCTTGGCAGCATAGTCATCTGTCATAAAGATTGCGTCAGAGCGCATATCGTTCACCGCCACAGGTGGTTCAAGTTCATGGTGCATGTACTGGAGGCAGTACGCCATGCCCATGATGATCCTCATCCTTGCCGCCCAGTCCAGATGCTCATACACCTTGACTGCAAGATTAGTAATTCAGTTTGCCGGCGCATCTACACTTTATATTAGCTTATGTGTAAGGAGGTAATGTGTAAGTAAATTTTCTTACGATGAAGATGATCAGATAGAGTTCCATTTGGAGCATGCTCAAATACCATCATCCTCATGAAGGGTTGATTTTCTATGCAATATCCGAGGAGATTGACAAAGTTCTTGTGGTTGATTCTTGACAGCGTATCTATCTACACAAGGGAATGGGGTGATTAGGAAAAGAACTAGAGTTGCAATGTTTTACAACCGGTAACTTGTTCATGCACTAGTGATTGATTAGGAAAAGAACTCCTGCTCAAACGGATGTAAGGCTAACTGCATCATCCGATCAATCATTGAGTCGCGAGTCGCAAGTGAGTCGCCAACCCTCCGACTCGCTGTATAGTCGAGCAAAGTCGCTGTATAGTCGCGGCAAGTCGCTGTATAGTCGCGAGTCGCCGTGATTTTTGAGAAACGACTCGCTGTATAGTCGGCGACTATACAGCGACTATTCGGCGACTCAAATACCATGGCTACTAGAAGATGCTCCGAGTCGTAAACCTTTTTTCTGAAGAACGTTTCTGCACTCTTGGGCCAGTCTTTGATCGATGAAATGGAAGTCGAGACAACAGAAATCTCAACGCCGCTAGATAATGTCCCCTTGAACACAGTACAACTAGGGTAAGCGTTAAGGATGTTACTGAAATCCTCGCAAGCTGCCTCGAGTTCTGGTCTGTTTAGCTTTGGAACACCTGAATGCAAGAATTAAGCTACACAATGTTAAATGCATTACCTGGAGTCTGGGGCGACATATCAAAAAGTATAATTGAAGCACTAGTTCCTGAATTGATAATGTACCAATTCCATGTAGGAATCTAGCACATCTCAAATATTAATTGAATCACAGAATACCAACAGGTCTTGAAGAGTTTTCAAGCTATGCATGCCAGAAAAAAAGATTTTTGTTACAGTTGGTAATTTGCATGTATTTCCCAAGTTTCAGTCATGATATGCATCAAATTCTGTAGCAATGGAACCAAATAGCACAATAAGAGTGTTTACCCATAGTTTACCTGTTACAAATGCCTTCTGAAGTTGTCCACTCAGTCCTGTTCTCCAGGGGGCCATCGATGTATGCCCTCGCTTCCGGCAGATCAAAATCGGCACAACAATGATCAATATTGCAGCTGGAAATATGAGCACATAAATCCACTTGCTGTACTTTGCACCAGATGACTCTTTGTCAGCTGATTGGGTCACTACTGCAGATAGCTGCTTCAATGTTGCAGCATCAACATTCTCAACCGCTTCTGGAAGCAAAGGCATCACAATTTGTCCCTTCAATTTTGGGAATGCAGAAAATGAACCACTCCCTAGAGATAGAACATTAACAGGTCTCAGGATGTCTTTTGAATTTGCCAGGTCATTCCCTGAAAGAGCAGGCAGATTGCCAGCTTCAC
Organism: Poa pratensis; assembly: GCA_947311845.1. NCBI lineage: Eukaryota > Viridiplantae > Streptophyta > Magnoliopsida > Poales > Poaceae > Poa > Poa pratensis. The sequence goes on from CAMZMU010000035.1 coordinate 20,929,857, forward strand.
GGAGCAGCCTGCGGCTCATGGCACTTGCAAAGGACTGCAAGTTCTGCATGATGTGTGGCACACCATGACCTAACAGAAATACAGAACGTAAATGTTTAATGATGTGTAATACGTGGCACAGATGGTTGAATTTACAGCATGTAAATTACAAATTACTTGGTAGATCAGTGCAATGTTTCTCGCAGACGGCGTTGACAGAAATCCAACTCATAGACTCCAGCCTATAACATACAGAATTAGTTAGGAGGTGAGATAAAATTTTCAGAAATGAATCCTGGGAAATTTTGGAAGGCTAAATTGTCAACAACAAAAATAACACCAGGTCCAGCCATACTGCATATAGTCCCTTACCAGCAACCTAGTTTTCTTCTCAAACAGCGTGCCTGCTTGGCAGCTCTATCATGTATGTCAATGGAAGATACACCTTCTCGGAACTGGTTATTATGAAGCGATCTGAAATATAATAGTACTTCATTGTACGAAGCAAACAAGACATAAAGGATGATGCAGTTAGCCTTACATCCGTTTGAGCAGTGGCATTGCTCCCAGTTCTTTTGGAATTTCCCCATGCAAGTTGTTGGCACTCAAATCCAGCACTTCAAGGGCAGCTAACCGTCCAAACTCTCTCGGAATTTGTCCATGGAAATTGTTCTTCGGAAGTAAACTAGACAGAAATCAACAATAAGAAAATAAGCTAGATAGAAATATGAATTAAGATTTGGAGTTGCAATGGAGCTCAAAAGTAACTTCTGATAATTGAGATAAGCGTACGAAAGATCCTCACAGCCATCTTAGACGCTGTAGGCTTCCGATCTGAGGTGCCAGAGTTCCAGCTAGTTCTCGACCTGTCAAGTTCCTGTGTATTTAACGAAATAAGAACTCAAGGTGTGTGACGCAAAAAATCATATTAGCAAAAACATGATCTGCAAACAATCATCTTAATTTCAACAAAGAAAGAAGACTACCCCTAACATAAATTTGGCACACATATGATTTTGAACAATGCAGACAACTGTCAAATTAGGCGCTTCAACAATCATACGGCAGCACATATGACATCTATATTTGGGAAAACAGTTTCGAAGAAAACGCTACTTACAGAACCTCCACCTTGCCGTCGGAGCATTGGATGCCGGACCAGCAGCAGGGATTGTTGTCCATGGGATCCCAATCCTGGAAGACTCCATGGGGATCTCCCTCCACCCTGGCCCTAAGCTCCAGCAAAGCCAATCCTAACACAAGCAGAGGATTGGTTACAGGGCAAACCACACCAGTTAGTCCCGAATCATCCAGACACGAACGTTGTCATATGCTACGGCATTGCCAGTCACCTTCGCCGTTGAGCGGAGCCACGCCGGGCCACGCCTGCGCCTGGAGCAGAGCGAGGGAGACGAAGAGCATGAGGACCGCCCACCGCGCACCGCCCATGGCTAAGGGAGCAGACCGACGGCCGCTGTCCTCCCCGACACGCGCGCAGGGTCTCTCGAAGCGGAGCAGGAGACCGCTGGCCAGAACAGAACGACGGACGAACAGGACGGCCGTCCCGGAGACGCTAGCTCCGGTCGGGCCTGGCTTCAGGGCGGGCGTTTCTGCTCAGCCTCGTCATATATCATGCCGGGAGAGCAGGCGCCCGGAAGAAGAGGGGGGGCCGGGAAGGACGCCGGAGAGTGGAAGAGGGGACGGGGAAGGACGCCGCCGCGCTGGTTCCGGCGAGCTATGCGCCGGAGCCCATTGGTCGATCGGCTGGCCGGGTTCGGCGAAAGCTGGGGGGGTTGTCCCGGCGGCAGGGAGCTGGATAGATTCCTGCCGGGATGTGCGGTCGGCGGCGGCGCGGAAGGGGACGGGGGAGATTTCGCGCGCGAAGGTGGTGGGTGGTGGTTACAAGAGAAGGGCGCGCCCCCGTCGCCGCCGCGCGCGGCAAGCCGCTGCTGCTCCGGTGGCACGCTTCGCCGTGCGGGGCCTCGTGTCCTTATTCAGGGGTTGCGGTGGGCCCACGTGCTATTTGCATCACATTTGTTGGTGGTCCCACAGGTAAAGTTATAATTTGCATCTTTAGTTCTTTGAGCCCAATTTCATACTACTATATACTTTTTCATGCAAAATTCGTTTCAATATGTACAAGACTTTCTAAATCTGGTTTTTAATACATAACAAGAATAATGGTTCAACCACATAATGAGTAACTGAACCAACAGAAACACATAGTAAACCCTAATCAATTTTTATAAAAAAACAGCCAATGTCGTAGCCGAACTCACCACAATAGCTCTCGCTTATGATAGACGACACCGAAAAATTCATCCACCGAAGTAACTGCAAAGACCTATAAAAGGTAATTTGAATCATCCCAAATAGTGTATTTTTTGCCAAATCTGACCCTTTTGCCGAACTAATGACGTATCTGGCCGCTTCCGGAAACTAATTGCAAATCTGGCCCCTGAGGTCGGCGCCAACGCAAATGGAGCCGAACTTGTGCAGTTCGGCGCCAACCAAAATTTGCAAATCTGGCCATGAGGTCGGCGCCAACGGAAATGGAGCCGACCTTGTGTAGGTCGGCGAAATGGACGCCGACCTCAGGGGCCAGATTTGCAATTAGTTCTCGGGAGCGGCCAGATACGTCATTAGTTCAGCAAAAGGGCCAGATTAGGCAAAAAATACCCAAATAGTAGACTGCCCATGCACGGTGAAGATCAGCAACCACACCAAACATATCAACAAGGGCATCGACCCAATTTAGACAGGCAACCACACTATAGCATCGATGATTTTGCACGCAAAGGCTCGCAAGTGCGAGTCGCGCCTACAGGTCCTCCACAAGATTAGAGCCGGGGGACTTTTATGCAACTAATCTTTTAGAAGAAAAATAATGTTTGCTTTGTGACACAATCAAAGCAACATTATGCAACTAATCGTTTACAAAAAAATATGATTTGGTTCATGACATAGCCAAAGCAACATATATATGTCTATTACATAGACTCCTATGATTTCTGCTCGTATAGTATTCAGCATACAACATGTCATATAATGATATAATTCCAACCTTTTTCCCAGTCAAGTAATGACCTCCTGATAAAGAAGAGTCGAAACTACCATCATCTACAGAAACTTGAAACAAACACCAAGGAACAATGCAGAAACAGGAGGTAACAACGATTGGTTATATAGAGGGTTCAGGCATTCAGAACAGTTCACATCCATGATAACACGCAGACGAGACGAAACCCATATATGCAGAGTTCAAGGGTAATTATACTACATTCACCCAAACCTAAACGAGATACCCATTCAGGGTTTCATAGCATGATTCAGTAGACTGGCTCCACAAAGTCTTAGCTAAACATCAATTTAGGATTAAAACTTGCCCAGACAAGCTCTCTTGAAAGCCCAAGCTCCTGTCAGGTGTGAGCTGGCTTCACTTCTTGCCTCGCAGCTTTGTGCCAAGAGCCCTTTCCAGCTTGCCGATGATCTGTTGGTTCGGGATTGCCTTGCCTGACTCATACTCCTGGATGACTTGCGGCTTCTCGTTGATCATCTGCTAGCCCAACAATTGGCCACCTTGTGAATAAAGGGAGAGAGGATACAGATTACAAGTTGGCAATGAAGTGAGATTCATCATACCTGTGCAAGCTGTGCCTGTGTGAGTTTCTTGTCCATTCTGCCTTGCATGATGCTCTTCTTCAGGTCTGACGTGACACGCTCATCTGTTAAGGAAAACTCCCAGTGGTTAAACATTAAAAGCAATATAAGATTTTGGCGTTGAATTATTCAAGAGATACGTTGCCGGTGAATTATTCAATAATCAGGAGCAATGGAAGATCCTAATTTCTTTAAGTAAATCTCACGCTAACAATAGCAGTATTCGTGTTATGTAACTATGTTTTGAATAAACACGCCACTAAAGGTACAGGCATAAATAAAATAAAATCATGAATCCCATACTCATAGAATAATGCAGCAGAACAAAATCAGCATCTAAACAACAGGTTTAATTAAAAGGACGGTAAATCGTAGTGGATTTTTTTTCATTATGTCAACAGTTCAATTGGCTGAAGAAAGAAAATAGTGGTAGAATTTTAGAAAATAGTGGTAAATGACCACCACCACCATTTTTTTATTCCAAACCTTGAAAAGTGAGTAAGAAAACGGTCGTAGAAAAATTAGGAATAAGAGTTGCCTCAGTGGTGTGGACACCCAACAACCAAGCATAAACATCATTCCACCGCGAACAATTCACTGAACAAAGACTAAATCATGATAGTAGATTAGGAATATGAGTTGTCTAAATAGTGAACACCCAAACAAGCATGCTATTCTTTTACTAGATATACTGATTTATATCTCAGAGACAGTCCAGAGTAGTCGCATGTGAATGAATTAAGAAGGGAAACTATATGTAATTATCAACTGGCAGGCATATATTTGTACAATATGTTCTGTAAAACAAAGGCAAACAATTTTTCATATATTACACATATTATAAGATTCAGTTGAGATGCATACACACAGCACATAAACGAAATGATTGGACAAAGTGCAATAACTGTTTTAACTTTAACTGATTAGTCTTGATATAGAGAGTAAAAAGTGGATGGAACTTACGAGCAAGATTCTCTGTATCATCATCAAGCCTCTTTGTGTTGAGCGATGTGCTGTTATTAGCAGCTCTGTTTGTCCCAGCATCATCTGCATTCATCAATAATGTCATCTGAGTTAAAGCTATACAATTCTCTTTATCTATCTCTAGTTCTCAACAAAGTGTGTAATGGAAACATGTACAGATATCTGCTCAGGTAATATAAACTTATCTTTGTCATAGCACACCATGTTTTACAAGATAGCACATACTGAATTACTGATCATGTGCAAGCATTTATGATGGACACGAGATGCATAGAAAAACTAGGAAAAGATCTCATCAAATAAGATAAAGGTATTCCCTGCAACCTTCCACATCAATGGCAGGCACTTTACGGACATGAGCAAGAATGTAATATTCAATGTAGCATGGAGTGCATATTGCAAAGACCACCTAGATTGTAGACATTCATGACCACAATTTTCATAAAAACAAACAGATAAACAAATGAACCTAGTTTCCGCACTTGAAAGTGATATGTGTGCAGGCACGTGATGTGTAATGGTGCACTGAAAGCATATTAGCACTTCATCCAAATGAATAGAAAAGATTGACATAGCATGGATCTGCAATGGTACGAAATTTAATTAAATCCACACATCACGAAACAAAAGAGACAAAACTTTCCAGTAATAGTAGCCTGATCTACTGTTCACATCAAATTTGACTTGCTACTATTCACATCATGATTTATCAATTTTGTTTCTCAGTGTGACCGAAAATTCATGACAATGTAGAGGCATGTTGTATCAACATCGTCCAATTTTGCAGAAAACTTATTTAAACATTACAGGTGCAAAATAAGCATCCAGTTCACCAGTACATCCTAATCCCGTGAGTACACACAACATTGCCCCAACACGCTATTACTTCCATCCAGAACCAAGATATTATGAATACAACAGCATTCCACTTATACAGATCTTGCCCCAACATACCGCAGGACATTATCAATGCTTTCTGATGACTTTACATGCTGCAAAAGATGTTTGACATTGTAAAATTTGTAATCCACAGGTACTGTAAATACAGTCAATGAGTCACTGCTATAAGGATCAAACCCCCAGTAACCGTTTAATCATAACCATATGCTCTCACCTCAGATTCAATACAAGTGTTGCAGCAAATGAAACACTGAATCATGGAAGAAAACAAAAAATCTGGGGAAAATAAGGTACTAAACAAGACCGTGCGCTAGTCTTCCAGAGCAAGGATAAAACAATTGTTCTTCCACAGAATCTACTAATTTACTCTCCACCCAAAAAACCCCAAATTATTTATTCGCCCCAAAACCCTAGATAACATGCTCCTGGGTAAACCACACCGGTCTCCAAAATTAGAGGAGACCAGTTCTATATCCAGGGCCCTCACACTCGCAGCACCGTGCGCCGGGAAACCGAGCGCCTGCTCGAGACGAACTAGCTACCACCAACGCGCGCGGCCAAAAATCCACCATCGCATCCGCATCGAGCGATTCCTGTCAGACTCCGGGGCAACGCTTCGAAAGTTGGGGTTCGGAGGGGACACGTACGCTTCTTGACGATGTCGATGTCGGCGCCGGCGCGGCGGGCGGCGTTGACGGCCTTCTCGTCCTTCTTGGCGGCGGCGTTGGGCAGCTTCTTGCGCACGACCACGGGCTCCCAGTCCTGGGTGACGGGCCCGACGCGGGACATCTTCCTCCTCCTGCGGGGGGGGGGGGGGGGGGGGGGGGGGGGGCGCGCTCGTCGGCGGGGCCTAGGGTTTTGTGGAGGGTCGGAGACGACGGAAGGGCGTGGTCGGTGGGTGCGAGTGATCGGGGTTCGGATGGCGACGGTCTTGTGGTGGGAGCGGATGGGCCCTGATGGGCCGGCTGGTTCGTGCCGGACCGGACATGGACCTCGATTTTGTAAAACCGTTTCGCACCACCTCGCTTTCGACCCGTCCAGCTTCCTGGTCTCTAAAAAAAATCCCATACTTCCTGTGAAAAAAAGATAAAATTCCCATACGCCCAAATAAAATTCAGATAGAATTTCGTACAAAGTCATATAAAATGAAAAAAAAATACTGGGCTTCATTTTTTAGGGCCTCTTGAATTGAAATGAATTCTATCTGGATGTTGTGCAGAGAAATATATGATTTCTTATACCATGTGTTAATTTGTTAGATAGAGGAGGGAGATTAATACACATAATAAAATGCATTGGACTCTAAATAATTCGTGTACGAGCTTAGAGCTTTTTTCCAAATTTGTGAAGATGAAATCATATCATAGTTGGGTTTCCTTAGGAAAAGTAGACGAACATGATTATTTTTTTAACAATATCTATCTAGAGTGGATTAAAATGGTAGGATTTTTTTGTAGCCCGGATTCAAAAGAAAATTGGGTTTGTATAATCCAGCTAGATATTCCTGTTGAATTCCTTCATATCTGAACAACGATAAATAAGGCTATTCAGTGCCATGAGTACTTTACAACTTATTGTTTCGCCTGAATTGACTAACATTTGATCATATCTATCAGATATGTGTCCTTTCCTTATCCATGCAAGTCATATACCAATGTCTAGGAAATGCATGTGCCCTTCATCTTCTGTGTGTACATGCATGTCCTTTCCTTTTCTCATGCATGTGTCCAAAAAATGGAAGTATCTGAATTTAAATGGAGTTGTTTTTGGAGTGAAGATGGATGGAGCAGTAGGACTGTGTTTTCCAATGTGAAAAATTAATCGCCGGTGTTGCCACAATCTTATCCATAATGAACTGGAAGAGCATCGTCAGTATTGCATAACAGAGGCTGGACTCACCGAGGGCAAAATCCGAATCCAATCAGATGGTTTTGAAATCTGAACTGTGGCATGCAGAGTACAAGGTAACCAGTAATATTGTCCGAAGCTTGATTATTAAGTACAACTGACAAAAATTACAATTTGTGCAAAGCTGAATAATGCCAAACAATTCAGCTCTAAAACACGGAGGCATAACATAAAGCATATGCAATCCTTATTAAAGGCTTCCCGAACAATTCAGCTCTCTACATGTACAGTTCGATCAACAGATTGTCTAAACAACCTGGAGGGGAAATCTGGAGCCTATGTCTCGCGATCTCTTCAGGCATGAATCGTCAGAGTGGTCGAAAACGATAGTGTAGTCCTTGCTGCCCACATCTCTGAAGTAGCATCCATCAGTACCCACGTATTTATACACCTGATGGTTCTCCCTGATCCAGCAATTACCAAGTTCTTCTTCACCCTCATGACCCCTCGAGCCGACTGCGCATTCTGCAGAGAGCTATTGGAGGAACCTTGCTGCCCTCCTGCGGAGACCCTCTTCTCACTGATACCCAGCTTGACAACTGAACCCAGTGAGTACTCATCACCCACTACATCTGAGGTTCCAGAGAAAATATAGTGGGAAGACCTGGCGAACTTCTTCAGACAGTAGCACCGTGCCGTTCGTGGCGGCGAAAACACCGGACGTTGCGTCGATCGTTTGGTTCAACACTTGCACTTCGCCATCGTTGCTATACACATTGCTGTTTTTGTAGCTGAATCTCTGGTAGGCCGTTGTCGTGACATTTCCATGTGAGGATTCCACCCACCCGGTGGCGGAGACATGCCGGCTTGCGCTCGTCACAAACTGTCCATCCAGCCCACTGAACTCCGAGTCCACATGTTCGGCCGCGGCCGCGTTGTAGCTGACCAAGCCCCCAGTTGTCTTGACACTCTTATGATCTAACCAAATATGCAAATTGGCATCAATGTACCATAAATCCAATGCATTGGTAACACCGAACCCAAAATCGTGATCCTTGCCGTCCAAGAGCTTCCCCAGGAATGGCGTGTCAATGTCATAAGTTGGGAGATCGAACGAACCAACACCGGTGATTGGCCGCCACAAAAGCGGGTTGACGCCGCCAGTGTAGATGACAGTGAACGGCCAAACAGCACCGACGATGTCTTCATCGACCTTAACAATGATCTCCCGGAAGGCACCATTGCCAGGGTAGCCGGACAGGTCGTTAGCCTCAATGTACTCGTTGGGAGGGTTCGTGTACCAGAACTCGTCACTGCCGTGGAACGAAACGAACACCTCAAGGACCGCCCTGTAGGTGTTCGACGGAACGGCAAGCTTCTTTGACTGCACATCGGTGGAGCTCTCGATGCAGAACCACTGCCATCATACAAGGGTAGGCTTCTCGAGATGGGCAAAATCAGATCGGCATTCCGCGGAGATGGTGGCGCGGAGTGGAAGTAGAGGTGGAGTGTGAGGTTCGCGTGGTAGACGCCGGTGTATGTGCGGTCGACGATGTTGCCGAGGTACACCGCGATCTCGCCAGGCTCGGAGGGGAGGGCAGCGTACCTCGTGATGTCGCGGGAGACCGACCAGTGGATGCCGTTGGGTCGCGGCTCGGCGGTGCAGCTGCGGAGGAGCTCGGCGCCGGAGAGCCAGACGCCGAAGATGCGGTCGAACTGGCGGCCGCGGCAGTCGGCGCTCCACTCGAGCACCGCGAGCGCGACGGACCCGCCCCGGGCGCGCGCGGCGGCGAGGCACTTGGGGGGAGCGTAGGCGGCGGTGGACGGAGGCAGGCCGTAGGTGTAGCCGAAGGAGCCGGAGAGGAGCAGCGCGGAGCAGGTCAGGATGTACGGAGTATATAGGTTCAACTGATTTTTTTTTTGAAAAACACAGTACAACACAGACGCTCACATACACGTGCACGTAGTCACCCCTATAAACGCACACACGCACACCCTACCCCTATAAGAGCATCTCTAGCAGAACCCGCAAAACGGTCAAACCCGCATAATAACCGCCCGATGCGGATTGAAAATCGCAAAACGGTGGAGAACAGAATCCGCAAATTTACCCAACCCGCAAAAGATTTTGCAGGGCCCCGTGAATCCCCGACTCGGAACGGCTTTTTCGCGGATTTTGGCGCCGAATCTAGGGGCCCCTGCATTTGGTCAACACGGTTGGCGGGCTGAACATTCAGCACCCGCCGGGTGACCTTCAGCCGCGGAACTCGCCGGAATCCGGCTGTTCTTCGCCAAACTCGCCGGAAATTGGAGCCCCAGCTGGCAGCACCTGCTAGCCGGCCCCGAGGGCTCAACGACGGCTCGGCCCCTGGGCAGCACCGTCGTCTCCCGGCGGAGGTGCTCACCGTCGTCGCCACACGCGCTCGACCTCTCCAAACTCCCTGCAGGCCTCTACGCGGGCCGGCCGCCAGAGGGCTCCATGGCGCACAACGGCGGAAGCAGCCCGACGCCCAGGGGCCTGCCGCACCCAGGCTGCAGCGACCTGCGTGCGTGCCTGCCGCGGGGCTCGTCGTGCGACTCGGACGACGGAGGCAGGGGCGACGGGCGGTTCCAGCGGATGGTGGCGGCCGTGGGCGCTCGTGCGCGTCCGCCCGCGGGGACGGCGCCGGCCCCGACGGATCCATCGGTCGCCGCTTGCTCCCCGTGCTCTGCTCCAGGCTCCTCGCAATCCACCGGCCCGCGGGGACGTTGCCCGCTTGCTCCCCGTGCTCTGCTCCAGGCTCCTCGCGATCCATCGGTCGCCGCTGCTGACTGCATCGATCGTTCCATAAGCACTAGCACCACCGACGGAGGCCACCGATTTTACTAGTCAGCTTGGGGAAAGACGAAGGAAGAAGACAACGAATATTCTACAGCATATTCTGTTTTACAGTTTGGTTTTGAGGTTTCTGTTCTGCGCCGTGTCGTTTCGAGCAAAAAAACGCGCGTTCCGTGACCCGCAAAATAGTTTTGCAGTTCCGCGTTTTGCAGGCTCTGCTAGAGATGCTCTAAGCACGTTCGAAAGACTGAGCCGGCGGTCGGATCTTGATATTGACGAAATCACCCCACTGATCAAATCTAGAATTTGATTTTTTTTTTTATTCGTGTCATATTACCCTGCTCATCCCACACGTAACTGCACCTTCGAGTGGTCAGGCCCATCTGTGTTGTTACTGCTCCTTGGTACGGCCAGTTACATGGAATGGTGACTTCAATTGATATTTGAAATATCTAAAGATACACTACCTCCGTTCCGATTTTTTTAAGTTTTTTATTCATACTCAGACGACAAGTTATCTCTACTACAAAAGAACGGAGTGTCCTGTCTTCTGCCGACGGACGAACACATCACGACCGTCCGATCGTTTCCAGCCAACCTTTGCACCGTTCGATCTTCGTGGACGAGAATATTACACTAGATTGCCACCGCTGAGTGGCACGAAGCGGTACGAAGCACCTTGCTCCCCTTCCCCTGTCGCCGCTCCCTACCGACGCCGCCGTTGCCAACACCCCAATCCTAGAAACCCTAGATCTCTCGCACCCGCCGCCGTCGGCGCTCCCGTCGTCTTTCCCTCCCCAAAACCTTCCTCCTCCCGTTGCTGCCGCCGCCGCCGCCACTACTCCGTCCGCCCGCGCCGGCAGCGCCGACCAGCGTGAGTCTGCCACTCTCCCATGCACCATCCCGCGGAGAGCAGCGGCGGGGAAGAGCATACGGGAGCACCTCCCACAGCAGCCCATGCTCCCTCCCTTTTCGAGTGCGACCACGGGACCTCGATGACGACGCAGGTGTGTCTCTGTCTTCCACCTCCTCTCTCTCTCTCTCTCTCTCTCTCTCTCACCTCCTTTCGCTGGCTCTCTCTCAGCCGCCGGCGGCGACGACGACGCGGAAGCGGCTCGCGTGAGGAGCTCGACCTCCACGGGCACGTCCCCGAACCCATGTCGACCAGCTGGCCTCGAGCCGCCGCCATGGGCGTGCAATGCGTGGAGGTGCTGAGGAAGAGCCTGCAAGGAGGCAGCACTCTACTGGCCGGCAGTCAACATCGCCGTCACGGGACATGGCGCCACCTACCTCAGCGTCGAGTAGATGTCCACCTCCAGGTCCGGACCTCTCTCTCTAACCCCATATATCTTCATCTTTGTTTGTGCAGGTTTTATAATTTATGCCTACAAGGTGTTTGACGAAAATCCTGACGGGATTAATCTATGTCTTATCTCAGATTAATCTCCCAGCGGTGCTTGCGATGAGTCTGCCCCCGAGCAACGCCTACAAAGCAAAGTGAGACGTCACCCCCTGCAGTTTTTTATTCACGAGTTGCAGCAAAAGATTTGAGTCCACTACTCTTTCTAGATCGGTCATATAACTTTCTTCTAATAATTTTGCAGCTCGGGGATAGGAGAGATGATTCAGCAAACGACACTATCCAATACTCCTTTTTATTTCGTCCTTTCCTTCGTCACCGTGCAGATGAGTTAATGTGGAGAACAAAATAGGATTGTGAGAGGTAAAGTCAATCCTTTCTGTAAATCTAATTATAATTTTTTAGCTGCATGGAAGTGATAGTACTTCTGAGATATTTGCGTAGTAACTCCATATTTTAACTTTATTGGTGTTACTCTTCTTTATTATTTTCTTGCTATCTTGCATTATTCAATACATTACAAATCACTTAAATCTGTACAGATTTAAATGTAGGTATACACCTTTTACGGACTTCGATTCTATAAGTAATTAAAGAAATGAACATATCTTCTTTTACTGAAGAAATAAAGATCTGCTATTACTTTAAATGAACATATCTTCTTTTCTTCCTTGGCAGTGCATACGAAATGTATAATTCTCTGTACATGCAATAGTGTATGTGCTGTGAGAAGTTTCTGTCAACATTCAGCATGGAGATTGGAGTTAGAACAAATAGTAAGGAATGATGTGAGATCCAAACAGAAATATATCTGTCTCTTGGTGGGTAGATTTCACTTAATTAAATTTATACAGATCCAAACAAAATGAGGGATGTTGTGTATTTTTTAATGCAGATTAACAAGTTTATTATAAGTCAGTATACACCTTGCAACATAATAACAGTGAGATATATGCATCTGCTGGTTTCACTACTTGGGTTTGGTGATAAGCGAGACTAAAATTTGGATAGGTCGAACAAGCATCATATTTGTATGCAATTTGTCTAATGTTAGAGGAAATCAGATGGCCCACGCCATTTATGCCAGTTGAGAAAACATGAGTATATAGTATTTTTTTCTAGCTTTGTTGCATTTGCATTTCTGTCACGGTAAACCTTCAATTGTAGCTCTATTGCATTTTGTTCACTATATAACATGAACATTATGGTTTATTTCAGCTAAAACAATGGGACTCGAGGAAAATCTTCGTTTGATACATGTGTAATTCCAGTCTGACGACGTTTTAATCTTCTTTGAAGCTGAAATGTCAGTCTTTAGTATCTGAGTTTATCAGGTTAGACATGCAAGCTCCATTCTGTTGTTTCATGTGGTATTTGTAGAACCTACTGAGATGGACCTGGAGAGAGTATATGCATATCTGAACATCAATGTTTTAAATTGCAGGTTGTATGACAATCGTGCATTGTTTACCAAATATATATTGCTTGGCATATGAAACCTTCGTATATTCTCAGATTTAAGTCCATGTTGATAATTTTGTACAGATTCATCCTTTGTATGGTGTCATTTTGGAAATCAATTTATAGCTCAGTTTTCTACTCTTGCGTTCTCAAATAGTTTCTAAATTTAGTCCTTGATGCAGCTGGAGTGGTCTGACAACCACTGGCCGAGCAGCAAGGCGGAGCTGCCGCTGCTGAATTGATGATGCAGCCGCGAGGGACCATTATGACTCCACGGAAATGGTTGTGTCATGGTGCTCGACTGCTTTCTGATACGCCTCAACTTTTAGTTCATAGCTGCCACCATCATCTGCACTCTTACAGGTTTGTCGCTTTGAATCTTTCTTGATTCACCTGTTATTTCCTAGAAAATGTCTGAAGAAGTTTTGTTTCAGTGATGGTTGCCCCAATTGGAACACTGAACTATGTATTTGTATGCTGGGATGAATAAGCTTCACGGATGTGTCAAGTTGTGATCGGGTCTGGTCCTGGATGCACTATTTTTGCTACCTATGTGACTTAAAAAAGTGGATGTATGCATGAGCCGTTGTATGGATGTGATCTAAATCTGGAAATCCATGGATGCATGAGCCTCTTCTTTGGTTATGGTTGTTATTTATGCCTAGAAAGCAGATGGCATGTTACATATCTTAATGTATTCAATATTGGCTCCACTGTCATTGTTTACCTCCACCGGAAATAACAACTGCTTTGTTCTAATTTTCTGTAGGCAACAAGATTCGAGGGGAATCTCAGCTTGACGTTGGTACATCAACGGCCATATTCATGGTTCAGTGCTTTCCAGGTAGGTCTAGCATCTCAACACATAGATCTAGCAAAATGAACACATCAAATATTTTATATGGTTATTGCAATTTCAATTGGATATGATGCTTTTGTTTTGCTTCTTTCACGGCTTCTTAACGATTCACACACTAATTAAAATACATGTGTTTTGATACAACAGGTTAGTGATCATTCTGTCAGCATGAATGGGTGATCAGTGTTCGGGAGAGAGGTTCAAGTACACGGAGAGGTGCTACTTTATTCTGGTTCACTTTCTCTTATTCAGCTTTTTCGTTTCCCAACAACCTGGTTGATCCCATTATGTTGGGGTTTGGCTGATATTGGAGGTGTATCCTCTCTTGCTAAACTGATGGTGAATGAGAAAAAATATTGATAATACATATGGTCCATTTTGGGTTATGGGATCCCAAGATTTCCTAATCGATGTTGACCAATCTCTACAAAATAATGTTGTGCAGATTCCAACTAATGTAAGACACTTTCTCAGGCAGAGAACTTTCAGTCAGTTAGATCAAATTCATATGCCCTGAGAGTTATCAATAATTTCAGTTGTCAAAGCTTTGAGATGACTATACATTTTGAACTACCTTAACGTTTAGTGCCTTTGGTTGCAGTTTGGGAATATGAATATTCGTTCCTTCTCTAAATTAGATTCAGTTTAAGTGCATGGTGTCTTTTATTTCTGTGTAGTCCGGTTCACGATTTTGCTTGCCCCTTGCCGACTGCGTCACCGTCCCTTCTATGCATTTCTTTTCTTCTTGCCTTTGTTTGTTTTTCTTTCTAACTGCTGCTGCTGCTGCATTCTTATAGCTGTCTTTCTTCTCTTCATAGCCGGCCTATGATATCTGCTCCTTGTGTTCTTATTTGTGGCTATTACTACAGGTGTCAAACTGAATACTGAATATACAACAGCGAAGGTTCCGAGGACTATCTAGGCTCAGGCAGTCACATTGGTGCATCTCGGTCTGCCATGTTATTCGGAACGTGCTTGGATGTTCTATTCAATTGCAAAAAACAAATGGGCCTTGCAGTGGTGTGGAGGAGTGGCTTCTTATAGTTAAACAATCGGAGATAGCTTATAACTAATATTATGTCGACTTATAAACCCATGTTATTTAACAAGCGATTTTCTGCATAATGCTTTCATACTTTTGGATAACTGTAATACAAACAATTTTGTAAATCAAGTGCCGAGGTTATCTGTTACTTCTATGAGGATTTAATTTTAATGCGAATAAAATGGTATTGAAATTTGGGTTTAACCCACTATACGCCTAATGGCATATCAATATACAAACAAAACCAAGCTATACTTCAAACCTAAGTTAGGGATATACTACATTTTAGATTTGGTTCAGTCCCGAAGTTATTTCCGAAGCGATCATTTTGCTTTCCAAATTTTGTATATTGTTGACCTTTTATTTAATATTTTAGGTATCACCCTAAAATATGTACCAGTGCGACACACTTTGTCGTACTCCCAGTGACATCTAACTTGGCACCCCAGCCATGCCACGAAAACTTACTTTGTGTGCATATCCTTGACTGCGGATTTTTGAAACTCTTGCAGTGGGTGAGGTTGGTTGTAATTTTTGTAATTTTTTTATTAACCCGTAGCAACGCACGGGCATTCAACTAGTAATTTGGAAAGGATGGAGTAGTTGTTTAAGGAAAAGGCCTAAAAATAAAAATTCCGTTGGCACGACAGCTTTGCCTTCAAATCCTTTAATATTACACCGACAAATAAACATGACAAATTGGTTTAACAAATACGATTGTGTCAGGAGTAGCACTCAGCATCTATCAGTTCCGTTAATCACTCAGTGATTTATTTATGTGTGATATCTGAACTAGACACACCTTCAGAGCATGGAGAATGAAACTTGCTCTATTTATTTATTTATTTATTTATTTATTTATTTATTGTTCAAACACGATAGATGTACAATCTCTCGGTGAGTGATTTACTGTGAGCTACTAAGCCTGTGTAGCAGCGAGGCTGACGACCTGCTTGCCGACGTTGCGGCCATGGAAGAGTCCGATGAGGGCCTTGGGCGCGGCCTCCAGCCCTCGGCGACGTCCTCGACGTAGACCACCCTACCCTCCCTGATGTGCGGCACCACCCACGCCTCGTACTCCGGGTACACGTGCTTGTGGTCGGGCTCGATGAACCCCTGCATCCGGATCCGCTTCGTCACCACACACTCGAGGTTGCGCACCCCGGCGCCGCTCTCCTTCTCCCCCGGCGTGAGGTTGTACTGCGAGATGAGGCCGCACACGGCGATGCGGCCGTGCGTCTTCATGTTCAGCAGCACCGCCTCCAGCATCTTCCCGCCCACGTTCTCGAAGTACACGTCGATCCCCTCGGGAAAGCGCCGCCGCAGCGCGCCGGCGAGGTCCCCGTCCTCTGCCTTGTAGTTGAACGCGTCGTGGAAGCCGAACTTGGTCTTGAGCAGCTCCCCCTTCTCGTCGGACCCGGCGCTGCCGACCACGCGGCACCCGGCCAGCCTCGCGAACTGCCCACCAGCTGCCCCACGGCCCCGGACGCCGCCGAGACGAACACCGCCTCGCCCGCCTTCGGGGAGCAGATGTGGTGGAACCCCACGAAGGCGGTCAGCCCCGGCATGCCGAGGACGCCCGTGTAGTAGGACAGCTGCACGCCGGACTCGGGGTGGACCTTGGCGAGCAGGCCCGTGAAGGGCGGCCTGATGACGCTGTAGTCCTCCCAGCCGGTGATGCCCCGCACGATGTCGCCGGCGGCGAACGCTGGGAGGGAGGAGCGGACCACCTGCGAGACGCCGTAGCCGGTGATGGCGGAGCCCGGGACGAAGGCGGAGGTGTAGGAGGCCTGGCCCAGCGGGCGGGACATCTTGGGGCGCATGTAGGGGTCGCAGGACAGGTACAGGTTCTTCACCAGCACCGACCCCTCCTCTGCCGCCGCGGCCTCGTCGACGGCGGCGGCCGGGAGCAGCTCCATGTGCTCCTCCCGCGGGTACCCCTCCACGTACTCCTTCAGGATCACGCGCCGGCTCTTCAGCCCCTCCGCCATGGGTTTCCGTCGATCCTCGATCCGGTGCGAATTGATACCTGGATTTTGTCGGCAGTGTCTGCTTGGGGAATTGGGGTGGGTGGGCCGATCGATCGATATATGCTGTTCGTCCCGGGGATGGCGACGATGGCTGATGATGGTCCACAGTCCACACTCGACTCTGCTGGCAGCTGGTGGCCCGTCTACTTGCTGGCTTTGGAGCATCCAACGTGCACCACGTGTGAATAATTGAAGCTGCCGGCTCGGTCGGCCGGTCGGTAGCTAAAATCATTTCACATTTAGAGATTAAAACAACAACAAAATCTCAGTCAAAACTGAGTAAAGTGCACGCACAATTCGGGGAAAAAATACAACCCATACATCCAATTGTACTTTATTAAGAAACTATAATAAAAAAATCAGAGTTGACCGGGATATAGACATACCTTGATCTTCAGGTTTTATGAGAAAGTATTATAAGGAATTACTTGGGATAATACCGTCAATTACTAAAATCCTTGAAAACCTAAATAGTTCATCTGGCATGTTTGTAATAGAGAGGGTTGATCCCCAATACTTCCCACAAAAATCTAAGACACTATAAACCAAGTTCCTCGCTTGCTTATGTTAGTTCTCTAATTTGGTTTGGGGCATAAAACAGATACAATTCCTTGAAGAACCACGACGCAATCAAAAAACGTCAAGGCCTAGTTTGGTATTAAAATATATTTTTGAAGTATTGCAACAATGCTACAGTTCTTAAGAACACTACAGTTCCGAATAATTCGATGGTTTGGATGTAACTAAATACGGTAGTATTAATACTTAACTCTGAGATCGTGCTATTTTGGAAGTATTGGAAAAACAATCTTGGCCTGTTTATTTTAAACCTGAAGTTACCTATGTAAATACTGTGGTATTACAATACTTAAGTTCTGGAAAAACTTTGATGGCAAACTAGGCCCTGATCTTCATCTGATAAATACTTCAAAAACTTAGAAACAGCAATGCCCATCTTTATTGCTAACTATTTGTATACTTTTAAAATTGGTTGAGACGACGCAAGTTTGACATATGTGACTTAGCAATAGCAATTTACATCTTTTGCTGTCGATAGAATAGCCAAAATACTACCAGTGAAAACCAACTTGCCAAATAGCACTCAATTCGGGTTTTTTAAGCCAAAATACCACTAGTTGTTAACTGAGTCTAACATCATCCAAAAAAAGACATGCATGCCCTTACTCACTTAGACAACATTTCAGCATGGTTGGGCAACATTTCAACACATTTTAACAGCATTTCAGCGCACTTGCACAACAAAACAGCACAGTCAGCAGAACAACACATTTTAACATCATTTCAGCACAACTCATAGCAAAACAACACACTTTTACATCATCTCAGCTCATTTTCAAACATTTTAGCACAATTTGACAGCTAAATATACATCATTTCAGCATAACTGGGCAACATTTCGGCAGCGTTTGGACTTCATTTCAAGTAGTTTTTTAGCATCAACTACAATACACAATGGTCCAAAAGAAGATGGAATCAACACATAATGGTTCTCATGGCTGACACATCATAAGCAAAAGAGAGCACGATCTCGTAAGATAATGCACTAAGTTCGCCGAAGAGGGCTAGGAGAGACTATTTTGCTCCTCGTAGATGCAACGGCGATGCTATTTTAGCATGGAAACTGAGTAAGGAGTGATATTTTGGCAAGTTGGTTATCACTAGTGGTATTTTGACAACTTCGGTTTTCACTAATGGTATTTTGGCTACTCTCTCTTTGTTATGTGTTTGTTTGTTTGTTAGACTGTCCCTTTACTCCTACCTTTAGAAACATGGAAAATATTTTGGGTGTAGCTAATTCTCAGTGTGATTAACTTAGTTCTCAGTTGTAACTCATGACTAATATAATCCACAGAACAAAATCTAACGGCACGACACATTTCCTCCCAATTGCAACCCCTCTTATAACTGATTTCTTTTTAAATTACATCCTACCTGTAACTCATATTGCATAAATCGCATGCAATCGGACGGTGTAGAACTTGACTGAACCAGTCAGAGAGAAGCTCGACCTCTGGCAGCGAAAAAACCCCTCGTCCTCCCCTGTCTCGCCCCCGCGCGGGCAACAGGGGACCCTAGCGCCGCCACCTCCCCGGTCTCCCCTCCTCCCTCCCCCTTGCTGCCGCCGTCGGGTCGGGCCGCCGGACGCTGCCTGTGCGGTGTTGGCGCAGGCGGCGGCGGCCGGTTTCTCCCCGCGAGCTGGCGAGGCGGCGCGGCGTTCTGCGGCCAGCAGCGGTGCTGTCTAGGCTCGATGGTGGTCCGGCGCGGCTGGGTGGTTCTGGTGGCGGCGGAGCGGCTCCTTAGCGGCTGGGTGTCGCGGTAGTCCGGCGGCGGCCGGCTGGTCGCCGGAGGGCGGCTGGCAGCGCCCTTGCGGCCCAGATCTGGGCCCTTTTGGGCCCATCTGGGCCTGGGCGGGCCGCTCGGACGTGGTGGCGGCATCTCTGGCGGACTGAAGAGCAGGGGCTGGTGCCGAGGATGGCGGGAACGGTGGCGTGCCTGCTGCAGTGCGGCGACGGGGACTTTACGGGCCCATTTCGAGCTCGGCCGGGCCAGTGAGGGCCTGGTGTGTCCCGGTTGCTGCATCCGGTCGGCTACCGCAGACGGCGGTGGAGGTCGATCCCTCCCGCGTGCTACTGTACTGCCATCCCTCGCCGGTGCCCCTTCTTCTCGATCTCCCGGCCTCGCTACATGGATCACGGTGAGATGGCGATGATGATTGCAAAACCGTGGTGGCGTGTGCTGGCGGGTGGCAAGCTTGGTGGAACACTACGGAGCGTCCGGGGGTGTGGTCTCTTGGGGTTGGGAGAAATCCCTGTCGTTCTCGACACCGACGTGGTGACGCCTGCGGGTATCGCTGTCCTTCCTGAAGCGCGTCGGGTGTACCTCTTCCCTACCCTCATGGCGTACCGGGGGAAACCCTAGGACGGGTATCATGGGTAACCCTAGTCCCGGTTCGGGCAGCAGCGTCGTCGTCGTCGCTCACCTTCTTGGAGGTGCTACTTGGTACGTGGAGCGTCGGAGTGCTAGGAGCGTGGTGGAACTCTTCGGAGGGCGCATCGGTTGCGAGTCTTCATTTTCGTCGAACCGCCATTGTCAGCATTTGTTTCTTCTTCTTTTCTTTTTTGTTTCTTTTGGGCTTATTTTGTGCTGTTTGCCCCAGCAATGGACTCACGGTTATATTGGTCGGTTGCTATATTAATATAGCGGGGCGAAAGCCTATTTCGTGTGCGTAGAACTTGACTGAGCACCGAGAGCTAGAAAACCGAATATTTTGATGGCATTTATTTCGAAAATGCAGTTCTAGCGGTGCCGCTAGCTCCCGGTGTCCTCCTAGCCAACCATGAGCTGCCACCTATCTGTGTATCATTATACACTGAGCGGTATTAAATTCCTTAGAGATATTTTACCTCTGTATTCTTTGAACTGGGACCCACCCACGTGACTGCTTACAGTTACAGTGGCAGCAACTTTAATGCCTCAGGTTGGGAGTTGGGACACGGTGACTAGTACTACTAGTAGTACTACTAGCAACTTTAACGTGGGTTTCGCCATTTCCGTTAGCTTTAAGCATTCCAATATAGCTCCATTTGGATTTTGAAGTTATTTATTTTACACATCTTTAATCTTTATTTCAGAATATTTTTGCACAATTTTGATTAAAATTCATCAAAATTCCGGTATTGCTTTATTGAAAAATCTAGCTTCATTTAAAATTCATCAGAGTTTCGGTACTAATCAAAATTCATCAATATAGATCCATTCGGAATGTATTTCTGCACACTTTTGATTAAATTTCATATATTACTGAAAGTTGAATTGAGCCACACCCGTTTGACATTTTGGTATCAAAAAAATATGACACATATTTTATATATTACTAAAACATATTGGCTTGCACCAATTTAAAAGTATGGCTTCAAGAACATCTTGGTATCAAATAAATATGACACATATTTCATGTATTACTGGAAACGAATTGACCCACACCCGATTGACATATTGGTATCAAAGGAATATGACAGCTATTTCATATATTACTGAAAACTGGGTCATACCGAATACATTTCAGTTATGTTTTTATTTGGTTCTGGATACCAATATCATATATAAATTATGTCATGTGATATTGAAATATGAGACATCCTTTTTACAATGCATATATGACATAACTAGCATATCTATGCGAGCTAACTAAATATGACATATTTTACATATATTACTGAAAAAGTGTATGATACCAATATAATTCAATTATGTTTTACAAATCATTATTTTTTATGCATTAACCAATTCTAAATGAACAAGTTTTCAGACACATGTAATTTTTGTACGACATTTGAATGAAAGTTGATACATGTCACAATTAAATCATAAACATTTCATACAACTTTCACATATCTTATTAGCATTTTGAAAGTGATTACACAATCACCACAATTGCTCCACAAATTTACAGAGAACAAATTAATCAAATATAGGGATTTTGTTAGCAAACAAAACGTAGCGATAAAGAAGTAACCAACACCAAAATCATCGCCCAAATTTGCACCCACATAAAAATCAAAATCCCTAGATCGATAAATCGAACACCAAACCTAGGCTGCACACGGACACTGGCAAATGCAACTTCGTCTTCCCCGGTGTCTCGTTGAGGGTGCCGACAATGCGCGCGGGTCAAAGGGGACGGCCGATGGGCGCGACATCGAGCTTGTGCATGTCCTACCCGGGGCGCGTGTTGCTCCGGCTGCTCGGTCTCTCGCATGCCGCCTCTTCGTCGCTCCCGCTCGACGATGCTGCTGCTGCCTGTGATGGGTGCTACCGGTGCGCCCCATCGCCTCGCCGGCCGGCAACATCGCCGTCGTACAAGCCGCAGGCCCGCAGCCTCACCGCCGTTCCAGACGCCATCTTGCCAGTCACCACACCAGCTGTTCGTGCCTCTGCGTCGTTGCTGCGTCGTGGCCGGAATGGCGACCCTCCGGCAACCAGCTTGTAGTCACGTTGCCGCAGCGTCGAACGAGGACGACGAGGGCCACAGCGGCGCGGACGCCACGCTGTCCCCTGCCGCCGTGAACAAGGCGAAGGCCTCGGCCAGGCACCGCGCGTGGACGAGGCCGTCCTCGAACGCCGAGCAGCCGCCCATCCCGAGCTCCGGGGTCATGGGGTGGAAAGCGTCGCCGGCCACGCACACGTTGCGCCTGCTGATGGTTCCCCGGACGAGCGCGAGCGGGGATCGGAACCGGAGGGGCGAGGACACGCTGCGCTCGATCACGTCCAGCGCCTCGGCGGGGATCTTGGCGGCCCACAGCTTGGTGAGGACGTGCTGCCGCATCTTGGCCACGCTCTCCGCGGCATCCTTTTCTGCAAAGCAAACCAGCACAAGACAAGATTAGATGCCTGCCGCCGTGAAGGCCATGGCCTATGAACTGCAGGATCTCCGGCCTCGAAGCCATGGCCGATGAACTGCAGGATCTCCGGTTTCGAAGGCCTCGACGGAGCTTGTAGTCACGCCGCCGCAGCGTCGAACGGGGACGAAGAGGGCCACAATGGCGCGGACGCCATGCTGTCCCCGGCCGCCGTGAAGGCCGTGAACAAGACGAAGGCCGCCGTGCAGGCGCTCCCTGGGTGCTGTTTTTTTAGTCCGTGGAGGCCGCCGTGGAGTAGATCGAGATGCAGGGGAACTGGGAAGGACCGAAGGAGAGAAATATGAGAGAGATGAGGTCGGTGGGCAGTGCGTTGATATTAAAGGATCGATGGGGCCCGCATTTATTATGTACGTAGGCTGAATCGGTATCTACACGCGGCAAGCAATACGAAATAAAGAATCAGAAATACCGGAGCCCGCATCCCGAATCGCAGGAGAAAAATCTTATGCGACCAGGTTGTTCCGCTCCCCTTGCTGGACCAACTCGCGCGGCTGACACGTGGTAGACCGAATCTCAAAGCAAGCTCCCCACTTTCCCCAATTTCCATTACCAAATCACGATGCCTAGCTTGGCCGGCCTTATCCTGCTGCGGGCCTGGGGCAAGCAGATGGTTCCGTCACCGGCGATGTCAGCATGCATCGAGCGACGACGTCGAGTAGGGTATGGCTGGGCCGGGGTTAGCGACGGAGGGAGCAGGAGATTTGCTTCGCCGGTGGCCGTGGGCTCTTGGGAAAGCAGCGAGCACCGTTCAAATCGACGACGAGCGTGGCCATGGACTGCTGGAGGAGAGCAGCAAGCGTATGTTAATCCGCCGGCGAGGGTGATCGTGGACTGCAGAGGGAGAGCTGTAAGCGTCCGTTGATCCGCCGACAAGCATGGACGCTGGGGGAGCACATCAAGCGCCATGGATCGGCTACACAGTCAACTCCGGCGGCGTTGAGGAGACACGAGCCTGCGATTTGGTGACTGGAAATTGGGGAAAGTGGGGTGCTTGCTTTGAGATTCGGTCTGCCACGCGTCAGCAGCGCGAGTTGGTCCAGCAAGGGGAGCCGAACGACCTGGTCGCATTGGATTTTTCTCCCCGAATCGCATGGCCTCAGCGAACGGCCGATCCTTCAGGCCCTGTTTGTTTCTAGAGTTTTTGTGGGGATTGGTGGGGATAATACTCTAGTGGATTGGGTGAAACCCCAAACTTCACCCAATCCCCTAGGGGATTGGAGATCAATCCACTAGGTAGGGGTAGTGTATTGAATCCCCTAGGGGATTGAGAAAAAATGAACTAGAGTTTGGGGATTTGTGGGAAAAGGTGGGGATAAAACCTGTCCAATACACTAGAAACAAACGATGTTTTGAAGTTTGGTGTTTCACCCAATCCACTAGAATATTATCCCCACCAATCCCCACAAAAACTCTAGAAACAAACAGGGGCTCAACGGGATCTAGCGGCGCCGCTAGAAAAATCGTTTTGCATTTATTTCGAATAAAATACAGTCGGTCGATCCAAACCACGTGGACCAGCCAGCAACAACCGCCCGCTTCGCCATCTTCCCCTGGCGAGTGGGAGGAGTCACGCCGGCACTGCCTTGTGAGACGGACGGAGACGTGTACATCTCCATCTCTGCCCCCGCCTGCAAGAACTGACGCTGCCCGATCCAAGAATCCAGTCCGGCGATGTCGACGCCCGCACCATCAGCTCCGAAAAAGAAGGTCATCATCGACACCGATCCTGGAATCGGTCAGTATATCCATCCATCCCCATCTTCTCTCTCTTCTCCGTCGATCTATCCCACTATCGACTATCGTATCCTACCCTCCCTCGTCTGAATGAATGGCGAACCGATCGATGAACTGCAGATGACGCCATGGCCATCTTCGTGGCGCTGAGGTCGCCGGAGCTGGAGGTGCTGGCCCTCACCACCATCTTCGGCAATGTCTACACGACCCTCGCCACGCGCAACGCGCTACACCTCGTCAGTCAGCTCCCTCAGACTTCAGTTTTGATGAATTCATCTGAATGAATCTGTTGTTGATTACTAAGTCAATTTGTTGATTCAGCTAGAGGCTGCTGGGAGGACTGACATCCCCGTCGCAGAGGGATCCCATGTGACTGTCAAGGTACCTTGCTAATCCAATTACATTATGCATGTAGAGCAGCATATCCATTCACCAGGCAAAGCGCTGCAGTTTAAGACCTTGATTACTTCTACTGAATGTCTACGACTGGGCTCATGAAATTAACAAACAATCTCAGAAAGCCACCAAGCTACGGATTGCCGATTTTGTTCATGGTTCGGATGGCCTCGGCAACCAGAACTTCCCTCCGCCTACCGGCAAGCCCATAGAGCAATCTGCCCCCGCCTTCCTTGTTGAGCAGGCTAATCTCTACCCTGGACAAGTGACGGTCGTCGCGCTCGGCCCACTCACGAACCTTGCGCTGGCTGTCGAGCTTGACCCGTCTTTCGCCACCAAGATTGGACAGATTGTTATTCTTGGCGGCGCATATTCAGTTAATGGAAATGTCAACCCTGCAGCCGAGGCAAATGTGAGTCACTCCTCCTGTCAAACACTACTCTTCCACTGTTAATACGCAGATTGCATTACCTTTAACAATGAAGCTGTAGTGTCATGCTTCCCGGTAAATTTGGAGACTATGGTGACTTCTTGCTATACAGCTTCGGTTTACACATTCCATGCTGCAGCTTCAAGAATCTTCTTCATCTTTTTTTCCAGAATTCTTCATCTTGCCTTCAGTAAATAATTTGCTTATGTTTATTGGCAGATATTTGGGGATCCTGACGCTGCTGATATTGTTTTCACCTGCGGTGCTGATATTTTAGCCGTGGGAATAAACATCACTCACCAAGTTGTTCTTTCTGGTAATCCTTGAGCTTGGAAGATTCTTTTTAACACATATTTTGGAGTGACATCAATGTAATTGTTACTCGGCTTCAATGGCACTGTTTCAACTAAAATGTAATCATGAATGTCTCCAGACGGTTGCATAGATGTATCACATTTGGTTGGATGAATCGATAACGATACTAGCAGTTTCCATGTATTAGAACAGATCATATTTTGACATGTGGCTTCCCTCACTGTGGCTGCAGATGTTGACAGGAAGAAGCTTGCACAGTCTGATAGCAAATATGCAAGCTACATGTCCAAGATATTGGGTCTTTATTATGATTACCACATGGACGCCTACTCCACAAAAGGTAAACAGTCAATTGGGTTAATATACATACTTGAAGATGAAAAACTGAAACATTAACATTGTTCTAGCTCCCCGCAAAAATAAATAAAATTGTTCTAGCAGACAAACAAGAACGAGTGACTGATTTTGCGAGTATGATGAAATGGTTGCAGGAGTGTATCTTCATGATCCAACAGCTCTTCTTGCTGCCGTAAATCCATCGCTGATGACTTACACGGAAGGAGTGGTGAGGGTTCAGACAGATGGAATCACAAGAGGTCTCACAGTTTTCGACAATACCAAGAAAAGGTATGGGGAGGTAACAGCATGGTGTGGTAAGCCGACCGTGAAGGTTGCTGTCACAGTTGACGCCCCGGCTGTTGTGGAGCTCATGATGCAGAGGCTTCTCATGGATGATTAAAACATTATGTTCACAATGCTGCGGTCAAGAATACATCAGTCAATGTTACATATGTACTTGTTACATTCTGGGAATGAAATGAATCATGTTCCTCTTTGTATGGTAGTTCAACACTTGAACATTTGCACTTCAACATAAGATCTAGCTTCTGTCCATTTGAATCCTCAATGCACTACTGAAACAATCACATGGTGTATAACTGACAGTGCCATGTTTTCTCCGGGAGTTTTCAATCAGGATAACATATTGCCACCATGGTTTTTGAGTCGAGCGACTAGTCGCGACTAGTCGACGACTAGTCGATGAGTCTCAAAGTGAAGTCCGACTCGGGTTCTCGACTCGACTAGTTGCTTGAGTCGAGCGATTCAATCGACTAGTCTCGACTAGTCCAGGTTTTTTAGTCGACCAGCGACTTAAAGTTGCCACCACCTGTCATCTTTTTTCCAATATCCCTTGCCTAGCTCCCGTAAAACCTAAATCGACCAAATTTCCCCCCGAGCCAAAACTGTTTTGGCGGCTGGCACTCGCGTCCCTCTTCCTTGGCTGCCGTCGCCCCAAGATCCAGCCGTCCGGCACCGCCACAAGGCCATGGCACCCGCCTAGCTCCTGACCTGCTCCTTTAGACTATTAATAAGTATATAAAACTAGTCGAGTGTCCAAGTCCTTCCTCTTTTGCCCATGGTTCTCTAGCTTTCTAGTGTTATATACAGTTAACATGAGTCTCGACTTGAGTCTCGACTAGTCAAGACTAGTCGAGAGTCGTTACCCCTAAACGACTCGTCGACTCATCGACTCAAAAACCATGATTGCCACCTGATCCATCTTATATGTTTCAGTACCAAACAGCTCTCCAAAAATTAGTATATGATACAGAATAGTTCAGGCTACACATACATTTCACATGCTTTCTAAAAATGAAACATAACTTATTCTCATCACACGGCTTTTGACATGCAAATCCTACAAAGCTGAAAGATGGATCCACCAATTCTTAAGTGGAAATGCAATTCCAGGGGCCTTCTTCAATGTGGCCGAGATCATGTTGTCGAATATCCAGCTTTTGTACTTATTCTGCATCAATGTCCAAAATTTTCCTCAAGTACTCCATTTGCTCAGACTCACCTTGAAGCTCCTCCCACTGTGATTGTTAGGGAAAACAAACGGTTAATATATTATAAGTCTTAAAATAAATATTTTCACTTAGTCAAGGGACTTCAGAACTAATACTGAAATCCAAGTCAAGACATATGTCAAATTTCCTGAAAGTTCATAAGAGAGCGCTAAATACAAAACAACTACATAGGGTTTATTTCCTTCTAAAAGTTCATTAAGTGCACCGATAAACACGAATAATAGAGAGAAGTTTCTTTCTTTGAAAAAACATGAAAAATAGACAAAAGTCCACAAAGATACAAATCACATGGTGTATTCAAGTAATTGACTTGAGATATTAGTTTCAAATGAACTATACAAATATCAAGTGAGCATGTTATTAACACAATGGCATATGAAACTCTTTAAATATAAGACATTCTGGAGTAGTTGTGGATATAAAATGTAAAAAATCAACAGATTAAACAATAGCAACAATATAATTACTAGTGGTTACCATCTTCCAGCTAAGACTAACCTCTTGGTGAGACAAGGGAACTAGTTTCCACCCAGCAGCGGTTATGTAACGCCTTTTAAATGATGTGTGGCCTAGTGGCGTGCCTGCAAAATAAGTACAAATCTGTATTAGTTTCTCTTTTGAGACTTGGACTCAAGTAGAGAAACAAGAAAAATAAATAGACAGCCTATAACTCTTATCAGAAATGTTACATAAAGATTGAAAGCAACAAACATTATTAAAGCATACCTAAATTCCTTGAGAAGTGTGTCGTCCCGTCTATCTCAAGGGCAAGCTTCTCATCAACTAATGCCGCATCAACTGTGTAACCATCAACTGTAAATTCTCTAACCCATTCATGGCCAGTAGTATATAGAAGACGACCAACATCCTTCTGAAATAAGGAGGTCGTCTTCTGATTGAACCGTTTGCTTTTCACTGCTTTTGTTATTTTTTCTTCTAGATCACCTCTTAAGCCCATATCAAGCTGTGGGTACTCAACCTTCAAAGATTGATTTGCCAGATAAACCTGTGATGAAAACATTATATCTTCCCTATACTGATCAGAGACTCGCTGCTCTTCGTACTGACTCAGAGTTCTCCAAATATGCGAGAAGAACTGGCGGTCTAGTTGCCCAAGAACAGCATAGGACCAAGCAATATTGCCAAGCTGATCTCGGCTGAAGTTGAGGGCATGGGCATTGTTACCATATTCTTCGCTCGAAACTTCTTTACCACTGCTCTGCCGCATGTCTTCATGGCATTTGAAGCTGGTAGCATCCTGGAAAGCAGCATCAAGTGCATCGAGCAAAGGATATGGGCATTCATTGAGAGAAGCACATCCCCACAAGAATTGAGCAAGCTCTTGCTCCTTGAAGGTGTCCACCAGTGTTGCTGCTCTCTGGGCCAATGCCGAGAAAAGGTCTGGTGCTGATTGGCGCATGGAAGCAAATGCTCCAGTGATATTTGCAACATTCTGTGCGTTAAATTCTTCAACCTTGGAAATGGCCACGTCGGCAATCCTATCCATCTCCGGCAAGTAGAGCAAGTCTCCTCCAATCTTGGACAATGCCCAGGAGATGTTAGAGATACCCTGCGGTGAGCACTCGGGGAGGGACAGCATTGCCAGCCCCACGAGCATCGACATGTCCCTGTGGCGTGCGAAGGCGAGCCGGTGCGTCTGCATCATGGACACCGCCTCCATGTTCTTGGCGATGCGGTGGAGCGCGGTGGCGATGTTGAGCGCGGTGAGCGGCGAGGGGCTGAGACCCTTGGCGACGGCCGCGACGACGTCCGCGGTGAGCGCGAGCACCTCCTCGGCGGTCTGCGCCTGGACGATGTCCCTGTTGAGGGAGACCTCCTTGTTCCTGTTGGACGGCGCGGCCGAGAAGCTGGAGAGCGTCTGGATGAAGCGCTCCCTGTTCCTCTGGCGCTTTTCGTCGAACACCCCGTCCGCGAGCTGCGCGACCTTGAGGTCGAGGTCAAGGTCGTCGTCGTCCTGCACGGCGAAGATCTCCTCCACGTCACCGTCGACCTCGTCCTCGCCTAGCAGCTCGCGGGTCTTCTTGCTGAGGATCTTCTTCTGCTTCTTCTTCTTCTTGTTCTTGATTTTCTTGGGCGGGGAGACCATCCTCTCGAGCGTGGGCGAGAGGCCCCTCGCCTCGATGGAGCGCAGCGCGGAGCGGCGCGCGCGGACGCACCAGTCGTTGCTCTCGGCGGGGAGCGGGTCATCCTCGTCGTCGTCGGACCGCGGCTGAGGGTCAGGCCCCAGGAAGTCGAGCTGCCACTGCGGCGTGGCGTCGTCCTCTTTCAGGGAGACGCGGCATGGTGGGAGGCGAGAGCTGCATCCCTGAGGTGGGTGGAAAAGGGGAGGTGGAGCTGGGGATAATGGTATGGGTTGTTGGAGGACAGCACCGGGAAGCTGATGCCGCCGGTGGTGTTTCGGGGAAGAGGGGCGAGGAGAGAAGCAGCAGCTTCCATTGGCGCCGGAACAGAGGTGGATAGAAGAAACCCGAGAGGTTTTGGATAATAAAGGTTGGGAAACAACTAGGGGCGCTTTTTTTCAGTTGTGAATGCTTTCATTTCACGTCTAGCGAGCCAAAATTCATTTCGTTTAGCATACGGCTAGGTGATTCGCAAGGCACGTACTGTGAATGTATGATCCTCCCAGCTAGAACACTCAAGAAAATTATCTCTCCATTTCCTTTTTATTAGACACATTTGGTTGCTGGGTAAATTTCGAATTGTTAGGTATATTTTGATATTTTCCTTGGAAATAAAATCTAGGTAACACATGTATGATACTAGTATTACCGCCCTTTTCAACGGACACGCGTGTATAAATCTGCCACCTCGTTCTAGCAGCCTTCAAATTAATTGCAAATTTCATAATTTCAAATAATTTATTGCATAAATCGATCTTTTTATTTTTGGTAAACACGGTACAATGCAGACACTCACATAAACGCACATATACTCACCCTATGAACGTACGCACACACACCCTACCCCTATGAGCACCTCCGAAATATTGAGCCGGCGGATTAGGTCTTGAGATTGACGAAGTCCATCACGGGTGTCTCGCTGCCGACGGGAACGTCGCCTCCCACTGAAGAATATTTCGGGTTAATGAGAAACACAACTCCAAACCTGGGGTTAAACTCTGATGAGCTGAGGGTAGAACCACCATTCTAACCATCCTACCACAGACAGATTCTCACATAAATCGATCCCATTAGCTGCTGTTTTCACCACAGAAGATGTTTTGATGGAATATTTTGGTGACACCGATTGTTACATTATTGTGATATGATTAATATGTTAACAGTCAGTATTTTCCATGAAAATAGTTTATATTATCATGTAATAATCTATAATGGGATTTTCCATGAAAATAGTTTACGTTATTGTGATGTTGTCAATATTATGCAAATCGAGAGAGTAACTTTTCAAGTGTTAACATCAACCCATATAACTACCTATTATGCAAGTCTAACATTTTGTTTCATCTTCCTCGTGTATAGGTGGAGCTGTATATTTTTATACGTTAGTACATCATCGTACGGACTCCGCAAATTAACCTACAGTACTAGTTTTTCTTGACAGGGACCTTTTATGACCGATTTAACTAATCTATATACCAGGATCAGACCCCATCGTCCACGCACGGAGTCAGCATCACCATACCTTGTCACATAGTCTACGTTTTCTTAGCCTGAACCCTTTCCCAAACTTCCTTCTTGGCTTGGCATGGCGTCTCCTGAACTGAATCCCTCCTCTCTCTGTCACAGTATAAAACCATCGCATGCCTAGCTTTCTTCAGCATCATCGAGACATCATATATACCATCAACTATACGATCATAAACAGACCATCATAATAATCCAGTACGCCGCTCCGCAACACAGTTACATAAGACAGCAACAATGGCTGCCTGGAGAAGGAAGGACACATCCGAAGCCGCCGTCCAGGGCTATATCGTCGCTAGCGCAGGCGACGGCAAGAGGATTCCCAAGGGGTACGTCCCCTTGGCGCTTGTCGGCGCCGACGGAGACGGTGCGGAGAGGGTCCTGGTGCACGTCAGGATGCTCAAGGAGCCGTGCATGGCGGCGATGCTCGAGATGGCCGCGCAGCAGTTCGGGTACGGCCAGCAGGGTGTCCTCAGGATCCCCTGTGATGCACGACAGTTCCACGGGATGGTTAGCATGATGTGCAGCAGCAAAGCTGCATAGGTGATTATGGTTTTTGTTTATGAGCTAGTGCAAGGTTCTTAGTATCAGTTTGCTGTTCCTAGTTTCAATTTGTTTATGAACGACGAGTTGGATATGGCCTGAGAGTTCTCAAAACTATTTTAGTGTATGCACGAGCAGTTCAATATAAATGCAACGTCGTAAGCACACATACGGAGAATTTTTATTTTTTGGAAACAGGGCAAAACTTTGCCTTTTATATTGATATAGAAGGAGCAAAGACAAAGTTATGGCCTAGACCAAAAAATTTAAAAGTTACAAAACATCTCGGCAGCACCGAGAAAAACTCGGAGAAAGAACTACTCGCAACTCTCCGCCAGCTTCTTGGCGCCTGCAAGTATTCAGTTTTTGCTTTCGCTTCTGATGCGCTGGAAGAGAATGGATGGCATGGTAAGGTATTGTTGAAAATTCTCGCGTTCCTCTCCTTCCAAATTTCCCAGGTGATTAGGATAATCGCGGTCTTGAGCCCCTCACGGGAGGGGGATGGAGTGGCGGCCAAGTCTTTCCAGTAATCAAAGATAGTGGGTTTTGTGACCCCGAGGCCCTGCATCAGAGTAGGGCATTTTAGCCAGGCCGACGCGTCGGTCCATATCCTCTTCGAGTAGCGACATTCGAAGAGAAAGTGTCTTCCTGTCCCAGGTTGGTTTCTGCATAGCTGACAGACAGGCTGATGAGGCCACCCTCTTATAGCAAGGCGGTTCGAGGTCCACAGGCGGTTCTGGACTGCCAACCAAGCAAAGAAAGAGCACTTCGGAGGGGCCCAAGTGTTCCAAACCACCGACATGAAGGGGCAAGCGTTGGCACCGAAGAATTGCGCCTTGTATGCGGATTTAGCTGAATAAACGCCGGAGGTGGACAGGGTCCAAGTGATGGTATCCTCAACGTCAGGGGAGAGCACGGTCTGCTGAATGATCTCCCGCAGCTGCACAAACTGAGAGATGTGGTTGACCGTGAAGTTGGACACGTCAAGATCCATAATCCATTTGTAGTCTGTGAGGGCTTCCTGCACTTTTCTGTTCTTGCGCTTTGATGCCATGAAGAGGTCAGGGGCGATAACTTTAGCGGACAACCCATCAAGCCAAGAAGACCCCAGAAGGAAGCTTTGACCCCATTTCCCACCGTGACCCTGGTAGCAGCATTGAAGAGGTTCCTATCAGTCTCATCATTAGGAGTTTCGGTGCCTACCCACGGCTTATCAGGAGAAGCCCATTCATGCCAAAGCCATCTCAATCTTAGCGCTCTTGAGAACTTCTCCAAATTAAGGATTCCGAGACCTCCTAGCACCTTCGGTCGATAGACTTTGTCCCAACTGATTTTGCATTTTCCACCGCTGACAATTTCGCTGCAGCTCCAAAGCATCCCTCTCCTTATCCTATCAAAAGCCTTCAGCATTGCTTTGTCTGCTTTGATGGCCGTGAGCAGAAAAATAGGCATTGAGGAGAGCACCGATTTGACGATTGCATTGCAGCCCGCCCGGGTGAGAAATCTTCCCTTCCAAGGTTGCAAACGAGCCGCCAATTTGTCAATGTAAGGTTGAATGTCAACACGTCTCAGCCTTCCCAGCGATAAAGGCAGCCCCAGGTATTTGATAGGGAACTGGGCCACGGCAGTCGGGAAGTCTCCCAAGATAGCTGCAAGGTCGATGTCCTCGCATCGAATAGGCGAAATTGAGCTTTTGGCAATGTTTGTGACGAGCCCTGTCGCCTCCCCGAAGCTTTGAAGCATAGTGGCGAGGTTTGTAATGTCATGCGCAATGGGGGATATGAAAATGGCCGCGTCATCCGCATAGAGTGAGAGTCTCAAGGCTGCTAATTGGTCCGGCAGAGGGTGGAGGAGGCCTTGCTCAGTGGCCATCTGCAGAGTTCTGTTGAGGGGATCAATGCCAATGTCGAAAAGCAGCGGTGACAGAGGGTCTCCCTGCCTGAGCCCCTCCCATGGATGACCTCGAGGCCAGGGATCCCATTCAGCAGAACGCAGGAACTAGCAGTGGAGAATAGGATGGAAACCTAGGCCCTCCAGCGCGGAGGGAAGCCCCGGCGGCGTAAGACATCAAGCAGATAGTCCCATCTCATAGAATCAAAAGCCTTGTCGATGTCAAGCTTGATGAGCAGCATAGGCTTGCGTGCGCGATGAAGGCTCCTAGCAGTGTTTCAGACATACATGAAGTTGTCGTGAATGCTTCTGTTATTGATGAGACCAAGTTGTTCATCTTAGGACTTAAACGACGGGCCATAGCTTTGGCAATGATCTTCGGAATGATGTGAATGAGGCTTATGGGTCTGAAATCCGCAACTGAGTCGGCCCCATCTTTCTTAGGCAACAACACAACGTTGGCCGAGTTGATCACCTGGAAATTCTGGACAGACAACTCCGAGAATGCGTCAATGACACACATGAGGTCTGATTGGGTAATCTCCCAGCATGAAGAGAAGAAGGCAGTTGTGAATCCATCAGGGCCAAGGGCTTTGTCTTTCGGCATGTCATCAATAGCAAGCTTAATCTCGTCCTCAGAGAAAGGTAAGGCCAAATCCTCCAACTCAGCAACACCAGGTTGGAGCTCCTCCCAATTAAGGTCGATCTGCCACGGTGGCGGCCGGCCAATTGTGCGAGTGAAGTGATCGAGGATCACCGAAGCCTTGTCCTCATGCCCAGTTACCCAACCCCCATTATGCTGCAGCCTCTGAATGTGCTTTTTCCTTCTTCTGGAGTTGACACGTATGTGGAAGTATTTTGTGTTGGCGTCTCCCTCCTTTAGGTTACGGATTCTTGAGGCCTGCCTTTTTCTGGTGCGCTCGAGGACCGCCAGTCCCATAACCCGCTTCTTCAGCGCCGCACGCAGGTTCGCTCATCCCCCGAGAGGGCTCTCGATTCCTGGGCAATATCCAGCTGGAGAATAACATCGAGAGCCATTATGAGTTGCAGGACACTGCTGGGAAACTTCGTGCCTGGAACAAGAGTCTGTTTTCTGACAGAGAAAATTTTCAGGACCATAGAATACGTCATTGTCAACATTTAGAATCTTAAGAATTTATTAAAACTTATAAATGTCGATTTAACAAATTCAAAAAATGTGCTCCATGGAGCCAGTTCTCCAAAAGCACTTTCCGGTGTGTGAACTTCTCACTTCACGGAGCAGCTCAGAGTTTCTGGATAATCTGAAAGTCTGAAACTATGCCCATCATACTTATGTATCTTGCCGCAATAAAGTTTCTCTCATGATCCCGGGCCACATCTCCCGCTCCTGCAATTCCTTGAACACAGGCGTGCTTCCATTTGGAAGTTACGCCACCCACCTCGTCCTGATCGTGACTGGGGATTTCCGGCGAGCGAATCAAGTCATCGACAAGCTCAGTCGATCTGTGCGGCTGATATCTGACTTGTCCATAACTGTAGAGTTTGCTTCTAGCGAGGATTGGCTGGAGCTCTGATCGCTGAGAGGTGTTCGATGCATAAGTATGAAGGGCTGGCAGGAGCGGGAGATGTGGCTCAGTGTCATTTCTGAAACTGATAAAACAGTCGGAGTAACAGAGGCATCGGCATGCACGTAGAGCCAGCTAGGCGACAAGACCTGCCCGGCATGCTCTAAGATTTATACCATACAAAATACATTCTCGGGTAATCCCACTGCAAAACAATTCTTTCAATTTATTTGAATCGAAACGATGGAAAATCAAACAGCTACACAGAGACCCGATTTGCGGGATCGACATTCACATGGCGGCGAGGCGGCTGACGTTGATGGGGTAAGCATCGGAGGTCGATGAGGAGTTGAACACCTTGGCGGCGATGATTCTGTTGGCCGCCTCCGTGGGGTGGAACGCGTCCCAAAACACGTACTTGTTCCGGTCGTCGCAGGGCCTCTGCATCGGCAGGCACGTGATCTGGCCGTTGTTCCGCCCCACGCCGCAGCAGCCGCGGTCCAGCACCGTGAACCCGTACGCCGCCGCGTTGGCCGCCAGGTCCTTGCCGCTGTTGACGGCGTTGAGGAAGACGAGCCTGGCGCCCGGCAGCTGGTTCCCGCGGTTGAGGCGCTTCACCATGTCCAGAAGCCCCTTGTTGTAGATGGCGATGGCGCTGTTGATCTCCTCGTTGCAGCGGCCGCCGCTCCTCTTGCCTGCGTTTCCGCGTCCGATGCTGATGGTGATGCCAGGGACGGCAATGCCGGCAGGAGGAGGATGGCCTTGGTCGTCGTTGACCCTCGCGAGCTCGTAGGGGATGCACCCGATCTTGCCGACGCCCGCGATGACGAACTTCCTGGCGCCGAGGGCGTAGAGGTCGGTCACCTGACGTTCGTAGTCGCTGAGGAGGAGCGCGGCGTAAGTGGAGGGGTCGTAGCTCCGGGCGGTGGTGTAGTAGTCGGGCATGAAGTAGTTGTTGAGGTAGTCGTTGCTGCCATGCCAACGTAGTAGATGCACCGCCCCAGCTGCTGTTTCTTCTCCGGCGCCAGCCCGTGCGCCACCGTCCGGAAGTGCTGCACCTGCTCCGACAGTGGGTAGTGCCCGCCCAGGTTGTTCCCGGTCTCATGCCTTATGCCGGCGGCGCCAGATGCGAAGTTGAGGCCGCGCGCGTAATCACTGGGCTGCGCCATGGCGTAGGCCGGGATGAGAGGAGGGCGGAAGCCGAGGTGGTCGGCGAGCAGGTCGACCATGGTGCGGCCGTTGGTGAAGCGGCCTGGCGGGGCGGCGCCGTCGGGGAAGTCGACGCCGTAGGGACGGTAGTTGGCCCTGGCAAGGCTGATCATGTTGTTGTTGTTACCGTTGTCCACCAGCGAGTCGCCGAAGATGTACATGCACGGCACCATCTGATGCTGATTCTGCGCCGCCTGCACTACCACTACTGACGGCGCCGCCATGTGCAGCATGACTGCCACCAAACAAGCTAGCACTACCCGTCGATGAAGATGATCGTTGCCCATGGATCTAACTAGCTCTGTTGATGATTCTCTTCGCTCTCCCGACTGACAATAGCCACGCTTATATAGCTGGCAGGGTAGTAAAGTGAACCGATCTAGGACGATGCATGGCATGGCTCGTGATCCACCATGAGCTAGGACGGCATCCATGCCGCTCGTGAATAATCTAACGTGATCTCTAACACAAAAGATACGGCGGCCAGCAGAAAAGTAGAAACAGAGGACGGAATACATCGAAAGATTGCTGGCCGGCCGGTGCTCGGTAGTGGTTAACTCGATCATGCGTGGATTCCATTAATGATTTTAGCCAGGCCGCACCAAACAATTAAAAAGTTCTCATGTAAATGTTCTCGCACTAGTGGAAACATGACCTTTGGTGGAGAGGGGTTTGGGCTCTAGTTCGGGCGTGGTTTGAACCCGAACTAGAGGAGGAAACTAGTACCGGGCCGGCGACTCTGACGCTTCGCAGGTCCGGTCCCGGGTCGTAGGGCACCTCTATTTCCGGGCCGTGATACCACCCGGAACCGAGGCAGGCAACGGCAGAGTGAGGACAGGAGGGTGGACTTTTCATTCCGGGCCGTGGTACAACCCGGGACTAGATGTTCCGCTATATCATCTCTCACCCCGGGCCGGCCACCATTTTTGAACTCTCAAGTTCATCTCCATTGTTTCCTCTCTCAAGATCAAGTGTATAGCCCCATTATTTTCCAAGATTTGTCAAGATACACGGCACCCATCTCTCCAAGGATTAGCAACTTGATCCTTTCACCTGGCGGCCGAATTTTAGCCATTTCCATACAAGTTTAGCTCATTTCATTTTTGTAGTGCTACCTAGGTGTTTGATGAAATAGGTAGTTCATTTTTTATATGTATTTTGAGCTCAAATTAATTAAAAAGTTCTCATGTAAATGTTCTCGCACTAGTGGAAACAGGACCTTTGGTGGAGAGGGGTTTGGGCTCTAGTTCCGGGCGTGGTTTAAACCCGGACTAGAGGAGGGAACTAGTACCGGGCCGGCGACTCTGACACTTCGCAGGTCCGGTCCCGGGTCGTAGGGCACCTCTATTTCCGGGCCGTGATACCACCCGGAACCGAGGCAGGCAACGGCAGAGTGGGGACAGGAGGGTGGACCTTTCATCCCAGGCCGTGGTACAACCCGGGACTAGATGTTCCGCTATATCATCTCTCACCCCGGGCCGGCCACCATTTTTGAACTCTCAAGTTCATCTCCATTGTTTCCTCTCTTAAGCTCAAGTGTCACTACCGGAATCGCAGTCTTTGCCGTGTGGCAAACATACACGGCAAAGGACCTTCGGAACACGGCAAAGACTTTGCCGTGCCGAACAGCACGGCAAACATCGCACGGCCTATAGCTGTCGGTAAAGAATATTTGCCGTGTTCCTTTCCAAAACAGGCACGACAAAGCCTTTGCCGTGTTCAACCCTCACCCCGGGTCAACTGATCTTTGCCGTGTCCTCTCCCTGACTATGCACGGCAAACTCCACTTCTTTGCCGTGATCCCTGCCCAGCCAAGCATGGCAAACTCCACTTCTTTGCCGTGTTCCTTTCTCAGCAATGCACGACAAACTTTGAAAAGGGATAATTAACTAATGGTTATGTTAATACAAGAAAACTACTCCAGAGATATACAAGAAATGTTGGTTCCCCATTTC
Organism: Poa pratensis; assembly: GCA_947311845.1. Classification (NCBI taxonomy): domain Eukaryota; kingdom Viridiplantae; phylum Streptophyta; class Magnoliopsida; order Poales; family Poaceae; genus Poa; species Poa pratensis. The sequence goes on from CAMZMU010000035.1 coordinate 20,967,797, forward strand.
GGGTGAAAACTCCCGTGTCGGGTGCCGGGCACGGAATCATGCGACATACCACATGAAATGTTGGTTCCCCATGGTCCCATATACCAACCTAACACAACCAAGCAAAAAAGTTCACGCGTCTACCCCCTCTCGGCGCCGGTCAAAGGGGTAGATCGACAGGTTTGACTTTTTTCCAGCGGGCGTAGGGTTTCGCCGTAGCGGGGTCCGGAGCGTCGGAATCCCACCAAAACTTGCATGGGTCCCTAGTATATGTATAACAATGTGTTGGTAGGTTGTGGGAACCAAGATACGGCTCCGAGGTGCGACCCCCTTCACCGACCCCTCTTACTCCGTAGTAAGTTCCGGCACTTAGAGGTGAAAACTCCCGTGTCGGGTGCCGGGCACGGAATCATGCGACATACCACATGAAATGTTGGTTCAACATGGTCCCATGTACCAACCTAACACAACCAAGCAAAAAAGTTCACGCGTCTACCCCCTCTCGGCGCCGGTCAAAGGGGTAGATCGACAGGTTTGACTTTTTTCCAGCGGGCGTAGGGTTTCGCCGTAGCGGGGTCCGGAGCGTCGGAATCCCACCAAAACTTGCATGGGTCCCTAGTATATGTATAACAATGTGTTGGTAGGTTGTGGGAACCAAGATATGGCTCCGAGGTGTGACCCCTTCACCGACCCCTCTTACTCCGTAGTAAGTTCCGGCACTTAGAGGTGAAAACTCCCGTGTCGGGTGCCGGGCACGGAATCATGCGACATACCACATGAAATGTTGGTTCCCCATGGTCCCATGTACCAACCTAACACAACCAAGCAAAAAAGTTCACGCGTCTACCCCCTCTCGGCGCCGGTCAAAGGGGTAGATCGACAGGTTTGACTTTTTTCCTGTGGGCGTAGGGTTTCGCCGTAGCGGGGTCCGGAGCGTCGGAATCCCACCAAAACTTGCATGGGTCCCTAGTATATGTATAAAAATGTGTTGGTAGGTTGTGGGAACCAAGATACGGCTCCGAGGTGAGACCCCCTTCACCGACCCCTCTTACTCCGTAGTAAGTTCCGGCACTTAGAGGTGAAAACTCCCGTGTCGGGTGCCGGGCACGGAATCATGCGACATACCACATGAAATGTTGGTTCCCCATGGTCCCATGTACCAACCTAACACAACCAAGCAAAAAAGTTCACGCGTCTACCCCTCTCGGCGCCGGTCAAAGGGGTAGATCGACAGGTTTGAATTTTTTCCAGCGGGCGTAGGGTTTCACCGTAGCGGGGTCCGGAGCGTCACACCTCGGAGTCCCGAGATCAACAGAATCTTGGGCACACTAAAATCTTGCAAACTTACACTAAAACCATCCAGAAGCAAAAATTCCATCAACAGGGGCTGCAGTGCATTCAAGAATTGGAGCGCGTCTCCAGGACCCTTCACACCAAGAACGGAAGACACTAGATCCGAGAAAGGCCTGAATGGATTCTTTGACAAGATCAAGTTTTACGACTGTACTGTCCTTGACTAGGAATATGTCCCCTTCACAAGTCAATTCTGCTGACAACGCACTTTGCAACACCTGTGAGATTGTCCAGTGTGGCTTTGACTTCACCACAACAGGGGCAGGAAGAGAAAGCGACAGAAGCATGGCCAGCTGGTTAGCTGATTCTTTGCTCAACATGGTTCTTATAGACATGTGTTTCAGGGCTAGCAAACTATCATTAGATAGCTGGAGGTTTACTTTGTATCAAGTAAAAATTGTTTCAGGGCTAGCAAATATCGATTTTCGGGTAGTGAATAATTGTTTAAAATTTGTATCAAGTAAAAATTTAAAAATATTAGCTCTCATTTTATGTCCAAAAATATGAGGTTTTTTTTCTGAAGAATCTACCAAAGGTTGGGGCCATTTTACCCAAAAAAGGGGGGGGGGGGAAAGCAAATAAGGGAAAATTGCAATGGTATGGAAAAAAAGTTGATGGTTTGCCGTGTGCAGATAGCCTAGACACACGGCAAAGAGGTGATTTGCCGTGTGTTCTGCCCAGAGACGCACGGCAAAGAAACTTCCCGCTAGTGCAAACATATTTCCCGCGAAATATTGGCGACGGCGGCAAAATTTGGAATCCTGGTCAACCGATATGTCGTGTGGGTGCATAAGGGCGCACGGCAAATATTTCTTTGCCGAGCTGAACAAATTTGCCGTGTGTTTTGTGTTCATTTTGCCATGCACAATACTTTGCCGTGTGCTCTTTCTCTGCGGTGCCGTGTTGAGTTTATTTGCCGTGATCCATTGCTGTTATACACGGCAAAATTATCTTTGCTGTGTTTCGAAAATTTGTTGCACACGGCAAAGATTGCTCCACACGGGAAATTCAGATTTTCCGGTAGTGTGTAGCCCCATTATTTTCCAAGATTTGTCAAGATACACGGCACCCATCTCTCCAAGGATTAGCAACTTGATCCATTCACCTGGCGGCCGAATTTTAGCCATTTCCATACAAGTTTAGCTCATTTCATTTTTGTAGTGCTACCTAGGTGTTTGATGAAATAGGTAGTTCATTTTTTTATATGTATTTTGAGCTCAAATTAATTTATGATTTGTGGATTTTAGTGTCGTCTCGGTCCTCACCGCCGTCGATAGCACCCGCCGTCCCGTGACCGGCACCACCTCGGCGAGCCTCTTTTTTTATCTTTTATTTTACAAAATTACTTGTATGATTTGAATCCATAATTATTTCTTGTATAATTTTCTTATGTTTCTTTATATGTATAGTGTCATGGTTTTGATATCTGTCCCCGTCGGCCCTCGTCCGGTCTATGATTCGGATGTGGTATATTTTTATCACTATTTATTTTGTTTCATGTTTATAACAATCATGCCGACCAACTTGACATACATATATTTTTATTTAGGATGTAGTTGAACCGGAAATTCCAGCCGACCCTATTGTCGAGTTTTAAAAAAAAGAAAACAATGATTTGAAAGCAAAATTCAAGATAAGTGAAGATCTTCGTCTCCAATGCCTAGAAGAGAAGATGGTATTGGACTTGAAGATTGCCGACATCGTTGATGCTTGATACGTCCATTTTGCATCACTATTTTATATCATAATTTACTGTTATTCATTGATATATTTCATATTTAGAGATGATACTTTTGTTATTTCATCTATTTTGCATGTTTGGTGATTATTGGAGAATTGAACACCGGAGTCAAATTTCTGCTGGAAAAAGGGCCGTCAAGATACTATATTTCTGAAGATCAATAATTCGAGAAAACATCCAGAAGCTCCTATTTTATCAGATGCCGGAGGCAGCCAAAAGGGGAGGCCAAGGTGGGCCACCATGGGCCCTCACCATGTGGTGGCGCGGCCCACCTTGCCCCGCGCCGTCACGTGGTGAGGAGCCCTTGGCCCACCTCAGCCAGCCCCCTTTTGCGTACATCATCTCTCAGAAACCCTAAGCCAAGGGGGAACATCGAGGAAATATTCCGCCGCCTCCACGAGGCGGAAAACACCAGAGAGAAAAACTCTCCGGCAGGGAGAAAACTGCCGGGGAAATTCCTTCCCGGAGGGGGGAAATCGTCGCCATCGTCACCGTCATCGAGCTGGACTTCATCGGGATCATCATCATCATCTCCACCGCCAGCACCATCATCTCCGCTGCTCCACTCCGTTCCGCTGTAACATCTAGGGTTGAATCTTGTCTAGTTCATAGGGGAAGCTTTCCCGGTGTTAATTACTCCTTGTGGTTGATGCTATTGAGTGAAACCGTTGAATTAAGGTTTATGTCCAGATTGTTATTCATCATTATATCACCTCTGATCATGTTCCATATGATGTCTTGTGAGTAGTTCGTTTAGTTCTTGAGGACATGGGAGAAGTCTTGATGTTAGTAGTGAATTATGTTGAGTAATATTTAATGGTTTGATATTTAAGTTGTGGTGTTATTCTTCTAGTGGTGTCATGTGAACGTCGACTACATGACACTTCACCTTTATGGGCCTAGGGGAATGCATTGTGTATTCGTTGCCAATTGTGGGGTTGCCGGAGTGACAGAAACCTAACCCCGTTGGTATATCGATGCATGAGGGATAGCAGGATCTCAGAGTTTAAGGCTGTGGTTAGATTTATCTTAATTACTTTCTTGTATTTGCGGATGCTTGCAAGGGGTATAATCACAAGTATGTATTAGTCCTAGGAAGGGCGGTGCATTAGCATAGGTTCACCCACACAACACTTATCAAAACAATGAAGATTAATCAACTATATGAAGCGAAAGCACTTGACAAATTCCCGTGTGTCCTCAAGAACGTTTGGTCATCATAAGTAAACCTACCGGCTTGTCCTTTGCTGTAGAAAGGATTGGGCCACTCGCTGCAATTATTATTACTGCATTTTATTTACTTGTACTTTATTTATCTGCTATATCAAAAACCCTAAAAACTTGTCTGTGAGCATTTACAGTGAATCCTTCATCAAAACTGCTTGTCAACACCTTCTGCTCCTCGTTGGGTTCGACACTCTTATTTATCGAAAGTACTACGATACACCCCCTATACTTGTGGGTCATCAAGACTATTTTCTGGCGCCGTTGCCGGGGAGTGAAGCGCTATTGGTAAGGAAAACTCTTACTGTACGTGCTGTTTTTATTTTTGCCTGCTGCTATATTTCATTATGGAGAGGTCTTCTCTTGAATTCCTATTTGGGAAAACCACTACCACTGCTAAGGTAGTAGAGGAGGCGCCGCATGAGCAGGTAATTCCATTCAAAATACCTATGAAAATTGTTGAACGTGTTACGAATAACCGCTATGCAGGGGATGGAACTGTCCATCCTGGTGATCATTTATTATATCTACATGAATTATGCGAGTTATTTAAGTGTGCAGGTATTTCAATGGGAGAAGTTAAGAAGAAACTATTCTCTCTATCGCTGTCTGGTAGAGCTGCACATTGGTATAAACTGCTGAAGAATGGGCGTTCTCTTGGATGGGAGGAAATTGTGCCTCTCTTTTACTCTAAATTCTATCCTCCAAGTGAGATTCACAAGGACCGGAACCTCATATATAATTTTGGCCTATGATGGAGAGAGTATTGCCCAAGCATGGGGGAGATTGAAGTCATTAATGCTCAAATGCCCCATTCATGAGCTTCCTGGTAATGTTTATTGATAACTTTTATGCAAGGCTCTCCTTTCAGGATAAAACTCTATTGGACACTACTTGTTCTGGATCATTCACTCGAAATAAAGAAGAGTTTAAATGGGACCTTCTTGATCGGATTCAGGAGAACACTGAAGGATGGGAGAACGACAAAGGTAGAGTCAGGTATAAAGTATGATTTGAATGCGTTAAAACTTTTATGAATACTGATGATATCGTAATATTAGTACTACTTATGGCTTGACTCTCAAGTTGTTGCAAATTTTTATAAAGCCTTTGCCTCTTATTTCGGTATGCCAAAGGAGGGTTTTAAGAATTATCATGAACCTTATAAAGATAAAGCTGTTTCTCCTATGGCTAGAAGTGTTGAAGTTAATACTGTTGATCACATTATTCCTGAACCTTATATTGAAAAAGTTCCTTTTCCTGCCAAAATTAAGGAGCACTCTATTATAGCTAGTGTTGTTAACAAAAGTAAAGAAAGCTATAGAACCTGATGAACAAATAACTGAACCTGCTGTAGCAATGGTTAAAGACCTTGTCACTGAAAATTAGAAGATGGACATATATCTTTTGTGAAGATGCTTCTAATATTGTTTCACATCCTAAAAGTTCTAGGAAAACTAGTGTTCCTGTGCTTTCTGTTAGGATAGGTGATCATTGCTATTATGGTTTATGTGATATTGGTGCAAGTTCAGTGCTATTCCTTATGAGCTTTACAGGGAGATTATGCATGAAATTGGTCCTTGCGAACTTGAGGAAATTGATGTGGTTATTCAGCTTGCTAATAGAGAAACTATCTCTCCAATTGGTATTGTTAGAGATGTGGAAGTTCTATGTGGTAAGACTAAATACCCTGCTGATTTTCTTGTACTTGGTTCGGCTGCTAGTGAGACTTGTCCTATTATTTTTGGTAGACCTTTTCTGAATACTTGTGGTGCTGTTATAGATTGTAAGAAAGAGAAAATTTTTACTAAATTTGCTGGTGAATCTTATGAGTTCAATTTCTCTAAATTTGCTAAAGCACCTTATGAAACCGAATTGCCTAATAAGGATTTTGAAGTTGCTCAACTTGCCTCTATTGCTCTTGCTCCTAACAATGCTTTGCAGCAACATTTGGAGGATCATGAAAGTGAGGTCTTTATGGAAGAAAGGAATGAGCTTGACGAAATATTCCTTCGTCAACCTATACTCAAACACAATTTACCGGTGGAGGATTTGGGTACTACGATGCCACCAAGGAGGATCCTGTTTTTGATTTAAAGCCTTACCTGATAATCTTAAATATGCTATATTGATGACAAGAAACTATACCTGTTATTATTAGTTCTAAACTTTCAGGTAAAGAAGAGGAAAGATTGTTGGAAGTGTTGAAGAAACATCGTGGAGCTATGGGCTACACTCTTGATGACTTGAAAGGGATTTCCCCTGCTATTTGTCAACATGCTATTAATATGGAACCTGATGCAAAGCCAGTTGTTGAGCATCAACGTCGTTTAATACCTAAGATGAAGGAAGTGGTAAGAAATGAGGTATTAAAACTTCTTGAAGCTGGTATTATTTATCCTATTGCTGATAGTAGATGGGTAAGTCCTGTGCATTGTGTTCCTAAGAAAGGAGGAATTACTGTTGTGCCTAATGAAAATGATGAACTAATTCCCAAAGAGTAGTAGTTGGTTATAGATGTGCATTGATTTTAGAAAGGTTAACAAAGTAACTAAGAAAGATCATTATCCTTTACCTTTTATTGATCAAATGCAGAGAGTTGTCTAAGAAAACTCATTTTTGTTTCCTTGATGGTTATTCTGGGTTTTCTCAAATTGCTGTGAGAAAGCAAGATCAAGAGAAAACCACTTTTACTTGTCCTTATGGAACTTATGCTTATAGACGTATGCCTTTTGGTTTGTGTAATGCTCCTGCTACTTTTCAAAGATGCATGTCTGCTATTTTTCATGGTTTTTGTGAGGAAATTGTGGAAGTCTTCATGGACGATTTCTCCGTCTATGGAACTTCTTTTGATAATTGCTTGCACAATCTTGATAAAGTTTTGCAGAGATGTGAAGAAACTAATCTTGTTCTTAATTGGGAGAAATGCCACTTTATGGTCAATGAAGGAATTGTTCTTGGACATAAAATTTCTGAAAGAGGCATTGAAGTTGACCGAGCTAAAGTGGAGGCAATTGAGAAGATGCCTTGTCCCAGAGATGTTAAAGGTATTCGTAGTATTCTTGGTCATGCTGGTTTCTATAGAAGGTTTATTAAAGATTTCTCTAAAATTTCAAAGCCTCTTACTAATCTTCTTCAAAAAGATGTACCTTTTGTTTTTGATGATGATTGTAAGGAAGCTTTTGAAACTTGAAAAAGGCTTTAATTACACTCCTATAGTTGAACCACCTGATTGGAATTTACCTTTTGAAATTATGTGCGATGCTAGTGATTTTGCTGTGGTGCTGTTCTTGGGCAGCGATAGATAAGAAGTTGAATGTTATTCATTATGCTAGTAAGACTCTTGATTCTGCTCAAAAGAATTATGCTACTACTGAAAAAGAGTTCTAGCTGTAGTTTTTGCTTGTGACAAATTTCGACCTATATTGTTGATTCGAAAGTCACTATTCATACTGATCATGCTGCTATTAGATACCTTATGGAAAAGAAAGATGCTAAGCCTAGGCTTATTAGATGGGTACTTCTTTTGCAAGAGTTTGATTTGCATATTGTAGATAGAAAAGGTGCTGAAAACCTGTTGCTGATAATTTGTCTAGATTGGAAAGCATTCCTTATGATCCTATTCCTGTTAATGATAGTTTTCCGAACGAAAGTTGGCTGCAATAAGGGTAAGTTCACGAGATAGTCCTTGGTATGCTGATTATGCTAACTTTATTGTTTCCAAGTACTTGCCTCCAACCTTTTCAGCTCAGCAAAGAAGGAAATTCTTTTATGACTTGAGGCATTATTTTTGGGATGACCCACACTTATATAAAGAAGGAGTGGATGGCATTATGCGAAGATGTGTTCCAGAATATGAACAACGGAGATATTGAGAAAATGCCATGGTAGTGCTTATGGAGGACATCATGCTGGAGATAGAACTGCACAAAAGTTCTACAATCAGGTTTTTATTGGCCTACCCTCTTTAAGGATGCAAGAAAGTTTATTTTATCTTGTGATGAATGTCAAAGAGTTGGTAATATCTCTAGACGCAATGAAATGCCTATGAGTTATTCTCTTGTTATTGAACCATTTGATTGTTGGGGATTCGACTTCATGGGTCCTTTTCCTCCTTCAGAAGGTAATACTCATATACTTGTTGCTGTTGATTATGTTACTAAATGGGTAGAAGCTATACCTACAAAAAGTGCTGATGGTGAGACCTCTTTAAAAATGCTTCAAGATGTTATTTTTCCTAGGTTTGGTGTACCTAGATATCTTATGACTGATGGAGGTTCTCATTTTATTCATGGTGGTTTTAGAAAGACCCTTGCTAAATATGGTGTTAATCATAGAATTGCTTCAGCCTATCATCCCAAACTAGTGGGCAAGTAGAATTATCAAATAGAGAGATTAAATCTATCTTGCAAAAGACTGTTAATAAATCTAGAAAAATTGGGCTAGTAAGTTAAATGATGCTTTATGGGCTTATAGAACTGCTTATAAAAACCCTATGGGTATGTCTCCTTATAAAATGGTTTATGGTAAAGCTTGTCACTTGCCTTTAGAATTAGAACACAAAGCTTATTGGGCAGTGAGAGAACTTAATAGAGACTTTAAACTTGCTGGTGAAAAAGGTTGCTTCATTTGAGTTCTTTAGATGAATGGAGAAGTGAAGCTTATGAAAATGCTAGACTCTTTAAAGAGAAAGTTAAGAAATGGCATGATAGGAGAATTCTTAAAAGAGAGTTTAATGTTGGTGAGAAAGTTCTATTGTATAGGTCTCGTCTCAGATTTTTTGCAGGAAAATTACTCTCAAAATGGGAAGGACCTTTTGTTATTGTGGAGGTGTATCGTTCAGGTGCAATAAAGATTGCTTCACTCAAAGATAACTCTACACAAGTGGTGAATGGTCAAAGACTCAAACATTATATTTCTGGAGATTCTTATAATGAAGATGTTGATACTATTCAAGTGGTGACTCCGGAAGTTTTCATTGAAAAGCAAATTTGGGGACTGCAGAGTCTGTCTTCGAATAGGTAACAGTTTCGGTAAGAAAAATTCGCGTTTAACCTTCCAATAGATATTTTTTCGTTTTTATTAAATATGGAAAAATAAGAGACCAACCGGAAGGGAGACGGTGCCCGAGGGCACCTCACCACGTGGCGGCACGGGCCCACCCCTGGCCGCGCCACCGTATGGTGAGGGCGCCTCGGAGCCCGTCTCCGACAGGTTTCCTCCGCACTTTCCTTTTGTTGTAAAACTTTTTGCTATATAATCCCGGAACCCCCGAGGTCCGTATATCGCCTTTTCGTCGTGTTTTTGTTTCGAGCTGTTTCTGCCAGATTCCACCTTCAAGTTTTAGAAGTACCATGGTCTCCAACAACAACAACAAGGGCAAGGAGCCTTTGGAAGAAGAGCCCCAAGACCCTATGCTGAAGGAGGAGATCGAGAGCGAAGATGAAGGAGAAGTGGAGGAAGATTTGCGTCAATACCCTCGCGCCACCATTGCAAGCATTGGAGTGGTGGCGAACCCTTTCAACCTCAAGAGAGGCGCGCGGATGAGCAACGGAGGGAATGTTCCACGTCGCTTCTTGGCTCCGAGGACATCTTCTCTAGGCATCAATAACCCCTTCCATACTCTTATCCATAAGCATCAAATTGAGAGGATCCCTGAGGCAGAATTGCCCAATAGGTGGAATATAGATCGTTCTAACAGTGCAGGGAAAAAGAGTTCTAAGTCCGATGAGAAGTGGGGAGGCAACTCCAAGAGCTGGGATTCACAGTCCGATAAGTTCATGAACCGTATCGAGCACAACATGGAGCTGATCCGTATCCTCACCCACAAGATTGATGAGCTGAAGAAACTGGTTGATAAGCTTATTAAGGATTCACCACCACCGCCGAAGGAGTAATTCATCATCGGTATTGGCATCCCCTTGGCTTGTTCCAAGCTTGGGGGAGTGCCGCGGTATCACACCATTATCTTTACCTTTTACCTTTCAATAGTCATATCGTGAGTAGGGAAGTTATCTTATAGGATGGTTTGCAGTGTAGAAGTATCTCTCTTTTAGTTGACTATCTATGTATCCCTTGGTGTGAGTTGCCGTTATGGAATATTAATGAGAAGTTTCATCATTTACTTTCTGCATACTTTATTTTAGTTTGCAATTTCTTTCATGTTGATAATCTTGTCATTAGTATTGGTACCACTTTGGGAGCATCAAGTGTATCTTTTTGGTTTTGGCAAACTTAGCATTGGTCAGTAGTTACAATACTTTGAGGCTTAAGTAGAGAGAGGGAAGTGCATGTTGGTAAATTATTCCATTATCTTTCTTTCTTGTTGGCTCATAAGCTTAGTATTCTCAAGTTAAAATTATTTGTGCTTCCAAGGAAGATTGCATGATTGTTCTTACTACATATATATTTTATTGCATCCCTCAATTCTTATGCTTGCTACATAACCTTGCTAGCCGAAAACCTGTATTGAGAGGGAATGCTTCTCATACATCCAAACCTTGAGCCAAACCATTGCCATTTGTGTCCACCATAACTACCTATTATGTGGTATTTCCTGCCACTCCAAGTAAATACTTCATGTGCTACCTTTAATTATTCAAAAGCTATCATCTCTCATTTGTGTCACTGTCTATTAGCTCATGAGGAAGTATGTGGGTTGTTCTCTATTTAACTTGTCAGACAGACTTTTGTAACAGCCCAAAGTTGTGAACCTAAAAACCTGAATAAAATTTTCGCTTTTGTGTTGCATTGCATCATGGCATCCAATTTAAACTTGCTAAACAACACACAAATGGTTGTGGCACCATTTAAAAACAAATGCCAAACTTGCTTCAACCAATTTCAAAACAACGAAGGCACTCAATCTTGCAAATAAAATTACTTCGACATCTTCTATTTGTCAAGGAAGTTCCAAGAGCTCCAAAATAATATTTTTTCACTTGCTCCAAATTGTTAAAGGAGCAACATTTTGAAAATTTAGCAAAATGCCATATTCCACCCTCTCTAAACAAATGTTGTCCAAAACATTTTATTTTGGGGCGCCAATTTTTGTGGAGTTCCTCCAGGTTAAGGGGAGCATCCCCAAATTTTTCCATAATTTTTGGAGCAGTGCAAGTGCCCTAATTAAAACCATTGAAGAAACAGGTTTTAAAGTTAAAAACAGAAAAAGGGAGAACCGGATTATCCGGTCCGAACGACCACCGGATTATCCGGTTGAGGTCATCTTCTTCCTGTAGCGACCGTTTTGGTCCGTGGATCCACCCGTAGTTGCTCCGTACCGGGCGCGTTGAAACCATCCTTTGCTTCGCCCCCTCGCGCGCCCACTCGTTGAGCTGGTGCTCGACGCCGGCGTGGTCACCGTGTGCGCGCCCGCTCGGGCCGAACGGCGCTGTAGTTTTCAGTTCGTCAGTGACACGACCGGATATTCCGGCCCCGGAACAATTGTCCGGCTTGAATATTCCGGCTGAGTCCAGTGGCTTGCGCCTTGAGTCCTTAGCCGTTTTCACGTGTGGCCAAGCCTTGAGACCAGATATTCCGGTCTGGCACGACTCGGATTATCCGGCCTCTGGGAGCTTTTCGCCTATTTTGGCTAAGTTGCACATGGTCTCCTCACAACTTAAAACTTGCATCTTCTCATGAGCATGACATTCATATGCAAGTTAACCCTAAGGTTCATTGATCTTGATCAACTAGTAAAGTTGTTGTAACCCTTAAACCCCACGGTATAGTCGCGATGCACCGTGATGCATCCAACCTCCATTTAAATTGTTTAGTTGAATCATCCTCATCTCGGGGATTTAAAATGTCATGTCATCATATGTTTGCGCATTGCATTTGTTAAGCATATGTGTGGTGATTGATTGTTCTCTCCCGATGTTTGCTTTTCGTTAGATCAAGCAACGGGGTTACTCCACAATACCCCGAAGACCCGTACTACCAGCACGTTGAGCAAGGCAAGCGTAATCCCCCTCTGAGCATGTCTTATCCTATTTTCCGCAAATATTTTCTCCACTATAATATTGCATGCGGTTCTAAATGTCAATTTGCTTGGATTAGAGTATCCTATAGTTGCATTAAGATTCCGATGCCAATTACCTGTTTCCCCTCCTATTATCCATAGGTTTGTATTGTTGGCCTGAAATACTTAACTATGATATGTTGATGCTTAGCCATGCTTAGTTAAATGCTTAGCCGTCCGATGGATACTTCATGTTGGAAACAGGTTGTTGAAATGTTCAGATGATGGTGGAGAAATTGTGGTGACAGGTAATAAAATGCTTAAAGGTGGGGATGAGAGGCCACTTTGGTATGGTGGTGTTTTGTCTCACTCTCGCCGCCTAGGTGCGAGTTCTTTACCTCTTGAACCAAGACTGAGCGCGCTTCCTTTCGGTGGGGTATATGGAGCCCTCGTCGACCGACTAACTTGAGCGGGGCTAGCCAAGGTCCTCTAGTTCGGGCTTCCATTTGCGTGTGCGTGAAGATGGTGGCCAAGACTGGGATGAGGATGGTTGTGTTAGGAAAATGAGTGGCCACGGGGCACGGTGTCGATGATCCGCTGCTCCGTCCTCACTGATGATCCTGGGTTAGTCCTTAACAAGGTAAAGGTTGTAACCGTTCCCACTCAGCCGGCTTTCCCCGGAAGAGAGCTAAGCGTAGGCAATGAGCCGGGCGGTACCGAAGGTAAACACAGTGCACCCCTGCAGGGTTAAATCTTTTCGAAAAGCCGTGTCCACGGTTACGGACAACTTGGGAAAGGACGATAAGACCATAGAATAACTTTAACGGAATGATTAAAAACTGGGTACTAGAGGTACCATTCAAGATTGTAAGGTGAGCTTCCTCGAGGGTGATTCGGGGAGGTGTCTTTGATGAACAGGTACCATGGTTGATGATGAGAAAGGTGATCAAAGAAAAGAGTTACTTCTTACCCCCTTTCAAAATAATCTGATTAGTCGATGCCATGGAGTTATGTCTTTTTGAAATAAAACCAGCTTTATGCAAAACAGCCATAAAACCTTGAGAGCCAATCATCGAGCATATATTAGCTCTTAATCTTGCGAGTTCGTCGAACTCAACGTCGTTTGTTTATTTTTAGGAGAGGACTTCACCGACCTCGAAGGTGGGTTCTTTGTGGACGTCGACGAGTGGTCTGGGGTTCCCAGGTGGTAGCTTGGGACATCCCGGAACAGCTGGCGCTGGATGTTTATTTGCAGGCCTCTTAGGCCATAATTTGGTTCTTGTTGTTTAGAACAACACACTTCGCTTCCGCATGTTGTAATGTTGGGTCTGTGACCTCTGGTTGTCATTTGCTATCTTTGTCTATTATAAGAGTAACTATATGATTTGTGTCGTAGAGTCTGTGATGTGCCAGTTGTTCCACAAGTCTTGATCTCTCTATTATGCTTTGATAGTGTGTCTGGTGGTATCGGATAACCGGAGACACAGTATCACTGTATAACAGTCGGGTCAGGGCGCCACAAGTTGGTATCAGAGCAGTACTGCCTGTAGGAAACCCTTCTACTGGTCGACGTTGAGTCTAGTGTTTGTGAAAATATTTTAACCTAAAAATGAGTTGTGAAAACCATCTTAGGATTCTTTTTACTCCTTATCTAGCTACCCTCTAATCTCGAAGCAATCTTATCTCGATTTGACTTAAAGGTTTTACTTCTCATCTGTTACTTCAAAATTAGGAGTATACGGGGTTGGGTTCGACCTTTAGTGTTATGTGTCCAGTTGCTCCCGCTGCGAGACAATGAAAATCAACTCAGATGTTTCTACCGAGTCTAATCAATTGCTCATTTGCCGGGTTTTAACCCATGGTCTTGAACCGAAGGTCCCGGATTGTGTTGTGATTCTGGCATGTTGAATTGTGTGGGTTCTTACCCATGTGATGGATATGCTATTTATGATTCTCGGCGCATGAAGCTGACCTTTAACCCAAGTCCTTTATGTGGTTTGTGTGGTAAATGGTTGAACCTTAATTGACCATACCTCTGTTGGCTATGTAACTTTAACTCTGCCATAGCTGGAGATTCTGTCTTGGAATCATCTGGGTTATGACCAGAATTCTCTTAACGAGTCTCCCATCTATGTTCTTGGCTCTGCTGCATCTCTCCTTTTCTGGCATGGTTATCACAATTGAGTAATAACCGGTGCCTCTTCAACATCCTAAGATTTCTCCTGAGCATGTTTCCTACTCTGATCTACTTTCCAACCTTTGTCTGTCAGTCGACAGTAAGGTTCCACCGTGCGTTGGTATGTTTCGATGCAAGTCACTCTCATGATCCGTCAAGATTTTCCACTTCGTCTTGTTAGGAGAAACAAACTCCCGTACCTTGTCCACTTCCCGGACCAGGTTAAAGTATTGTAATCTGCAGAAGAAGGGCTTTGTTTAGCTTCTGTTTTGCTCCACCTTAGAGTGTCACACTATTTGATATCAGGGTATCGAGCTAAGTATCATGATCCTCTTGATGAAGTGATGCTCTTACACCTTGTTACTCTCCGATCTCCGAGTGACTTATTACTCCCGAGTGATGAGACGTGAGCAATGATGTGGCTATCGGATATTCTTAACAGTTCTTACTATGCCGAAATCCAAGGACATTCCTTGTCCTCCTTAGCAGGATGGGTTAGCCGATCAATAAGCTGAGTTTGACAGTGCTACCAAGTAAGTTGGCTCTGATGCACTCCCTCGGTCAAAGAGCTAGGTTCGTGCCGAAGCTCCCTAGACCACCTCGTTGTGCCTTGGAAGGCACGATTCTCTCTCGAATTCAAGACATACCGGTGGATCGAGATATTCTAGTCAATAATGTAAATGAAGAAGATTCTTGGAACGGTATGTCGTGATATCCTATAGGTGGGTCGTGATATCCTGGAGGTCTTTCCAGAAGTATCGCCAGGTTGTTACCTGACCGTGATGCTGAGCTTATGAGTAAGCTGGTTCTCTGAATAACTCCCTTCTCCAAGAAAATCGTGCTAGATGTCCTGAATTATTTGGTTGAGCTTAAACAACTTGGAGAGTTGAAAGACAAAAGCTCTATCCGATATAGTTCCTTCCTAAAGTGATGTCTAGTCTGTTTGTGCCGAAGCGAGGTGGTATCTCCTCGTTGGATATGCTAACCTCTAAACCTTTTGATTTGAATTTGGGCTATCGTCAAATCAAACTCGGACCAACCTACCGGAATGTGTTAGTCTGACCAATGCTTATGCCTTGTCCTGGTGAAATATGAGTCTACCGTCTTGGAGTATCTGAATAAGTTTGCTGTTGAGCCCATCAACTACATTCTTATCTTCTCCATGTTTGAGGAGATTCATATTGGATATTGGGCATTAGCATTGGAAAATTGTTGGAACCTACTTTGTGTCTTCACAAGGTATGTGTTCTGGAGTTAGAAGTGACTTTCTCTGGTTCACGTGCAATTGCTGAAAGATGTCGCCGTGGATCTGAGTGAATTGTCTGGTTTCCTCGAAATCATCTCAACTCGATCATGCACGTGTAGAATATTCTCGGAATGGTATGTTGATACCGCCATTCGATGAGAATTTCATCTATGCATCCAAGCCACTGATTGAATTGTTCCAGAAAAAGAGGAAGTCTAAGAAATTCTTTGTTTGCTATGGTGTTTCCCATCAAGAACTCAATCGTGTCTCGCTACAAGATATTCAATTCGGGCAGCTGTCTCCTGACAAGTTGCTAATCCGCGGGTTCCGCAATCTCGTTCCTCCTTTGGAGTTAGACCTTGTAGTCCAACTCTTGGGATTCCTAGAAATTGTAATCCGTTGGTAGGCATTGCAAAGCTTCCTATTCCTACCGGTGCTGAGTCTGAAGTATCTCTACACTTCCCAGGTTTGACTCTTAATCAGAAGCGATAGTTGGTGATCCTCAAGAAGTTTGTCCTGATGTCTGGAAAATCAAGAAGTGTCCCCAATACTAATGTTGCGGAGTTTCTGAAATTCTCTCGGTCCATCTTCTCGACCCTTCTCCTGTGATCTGAAATGCTCCTTCGTGAAGAAAGTTCTACTCAAGCCGACTAGTACAAGTTATCTCTTCATCTGTTGGAAGCTTGTTTCGACACTCTCCCTCAGAAATTCTAGGCCTGGTGCAAAGTTCATATTCTGAAACTTTGAGAAACAGTTGTCTACCAACTGAAAACTCCTTATCAATCTCCCGTCAAACGCTTGTGCAACTAACTGTCAAATCACCGGATGCTTGAAAGCCACTTCCTAAGTTCTACTAGGAGGTACTCGGTTGTTGTATCTTTGCAAAGATCCATCCTTCCGGAGAGGTTCCCTTCTTTCTTATGGTGTACGTGGTAGTGACCTCGAAGGGAAGCCGATGAAGATCTTCATGATGCCCTTGATCAACCCCTTCAAGAAAGAAGCCGAGAAGACCGTTGAAGACTGTCGTAACCTTTCCCTCTTTCCTACTCTAGAATCTCGGGACGAGATTCCTGTAAGGAGGGTAGAATTGTAACAGCCCAAAGTTGTGAACCTAAAAACCTGAATAAAATTTTCGCTTTTGTGTTGCATTGCATCATGGCATCCAATTTAAACTTGCTAAACCACACACAAATGGTTGTGGCACCATTTAAAAACAAATGCCAAACTTGCTTCAACCAATTTCAAAACAACGAAGGCACTCAATCTTGCAAATAAAATTACTTCGACATCTTCTATTTGTCAAGGAAGTTCCAAGAGCTCCAAAATAATATTTTTTCACTTGCTCCAAATTGTTAAAGGAGCAACATTTTGAAAATTTAGCAAAATGCCATATTCCACCCTCTCTAAACAAATGTTGTCCAAAACATTTTATTTTGGGGCGCCAATTTTTGTGGAGTTCCTCTAGGTTAAGGGGAGCATCCCCAAATTTTTCCATAATTTTTGGAGCAGTGCAAGTGCCCTAATTAAAACCATTGAAGAAACAGGTTTTAAAGTTAAAAACAGAAAAAGGGAGAACCGGATTATCCGGTCCGAACGACCACCGGATTATCCGGTCGAGGTCATCTTCTTCCTGTAGCGACCGTTTTGGTCGTGGATCCACCTGTAGTTGCTCCGTACCGGGCTCGTTGAAACCATCCTTTGGTTCGCCCCCTCGCGCGCCCACTCGTTGAGCTGGTGCTCAACGCCGGCGTGGTCACCGTGTGCACGCCCGCTCGGGCCGAACGACGCTGTAGTTTTCAGTTCGTCAGTGACACGACCGGATATTCCGGCCCCGGAACAAATGTCCGGCTTGAATATTCCGACTGAGTCCAGTGGCTCGCGCCTTGAGTCCTTAGCCATTTTCACGTGTGGCCAAGCCTTGAGACCGGATATTCCGGTCTGGCACGACCCGGATTATCCGGCCTCTGGGAGCTTTTCGCCTATTTTGGCTAAGTTGCACATGGTCTCCTCACAACTTAAAACTTGCATCTTCTCATGAGCATGACATTCATATGCAAGTTAACCCTAAGATTCATCGATCTTGATCAACTAGTAAAGTTGTTGTAACCCTTAAACCCCACGGTATAGTCGCGATGCACCATGATGCATCCAACCTCCGTTTAAATTGTTTAGTTGAATCATCCTCGTCTCGGGGATTTAAAATGTCATGTCATCATATGTTTGCGCATTGCATTTGTTAAGCATATGTGTGGTGATTGATTGTTCTCTCCCGATGTTTGCTTTTCGTTAGATCAAGCACCCGGGGTTACTCCACAATACCCCGAAGACCCGTACTACCAGCACGTTGAGCAAGGCAAGCGTAATCCCCCCTCTGAGCATGTCTTATCCTATTTTTCAGAAATTTTTTCTCCACTATAATATTGCATGCGGTTCTAAATGTCAATTTGCTTGGATTAGAGTATCCTATAGTTGCATTAAGATTCCGATGCCAATTACCTGTTTCCCCTCCTATTATCCATAGGTTTGTATTGTTGGCCTGAAATACTTAACTATGCTATGTTGATGCTTAGCCATGCTTAGTTAAATGCTTAGCCGTCCGATGGATACTTCATGTTGGAAACAGGTTATTGAAGTGTTCAGATGATGGTGGAGAAATTGTGGTGACATGTAATAAAATGCTTAAAGGTGGGGATGAGAGGCCACTTTGGTATGGTGGTGTTTTGTGTCACTCTCGCCGCCTAGGTGTGAGTTCTTTACCTATTGAACCAAGACTGAGCGCGCTTCCTTTCGGTGGGGTATATGGAGCCCTCGTCGACCGACTAACTTGAGCGGGGCTCGCCAGGGTCCTCTAGTTCGGGCTTCCATTTGCGTGTGCGTGAAGATGGTGGCCAAGAATGTGATGAGGATGGTTGTGTTAGGAAAATGAGTGGCCACGGGGCACGGTGTCGATGATCCGCTGCTCCGTCCTCACTGATGATCCTGGGTTAGTCCTTAACAAGGTAAAGGTTGTAACCGTTCCCACTCAGCCGGCTTTCCCCGGAAGAGAGCTAAGCGTAGGCAATGAGCCGGGCGGTACCGAAGGTAAACACAGTGCACCCCTGCAGGGTTAAATCTTTTCGAAAAGCCGTGTCCACGGTTACGGACAACTTGGGAAAGGACGATAAGACCATAGAATAACTTTAACGGAATGATTAAAAACTGGGTACTAGAGGTACCATTCAAGATTGTAAGGTGAGCTTCCTCGAGGGTGATTCGGGGAGGTGCCTTTGATGAACAGGTACCATGGTTGATGATGAGAAAGGTGATCAAAGAAAAGAGTTACTTCTTACCCCCTTTCAAAATAATCTGATTAGTCGATGCCATGGAGTTATGTCTTTTTGAAATAAAACCAGCTTTATGCAAAACAGCCATAAAACCTTGAGAGCCAATCATCGAGCATATATTAGCTCTTAATCTTGCGAGTTCGTCGAACTCAACGTCGTTTGTTTATTTTTAGGAGAGGACTTCACCGACCTCGAAGGTGGGTTCTTTGTGGACGTCGACAAGTAGTCTGGGGTTCCCAGGTGGTAGCTTGGGACATCCCAGAACAACTGGCGCTGGATGTTTATTTGCAGGCCTCTTAGGCCATAATTTGGTTCTTGTTGTTTAGAACAACACACTTCTCTTCCGCATGTTGTAATGTTGGGTCTGTGACCTCTGGTTGTCATTTGCTATCTTTCTGTATTATAAGAGTTGAACTATATGATTTGTGTCGTAGAGTCTATGATGTGCCAGTTGTTCCACAAGTCTTGATCTCTCTATTATGCTTTGATAGTGTGTCCGGTGGTATCGGATAACCGGAGACACAGTATCACTATATAGCAGTCGGGTCAGGGC
Organism: Poa pratensis; assembly: GCA_947311845.1. Lineage (NCBI taxonomy): Eukaryota > Viridiplantae > Streptophyta > Magnoliopsida > Poales > Poaceae > Poa > Poa pratensis. Next base: position 20,987,352 of record CAMZMU010000035.1, read on the forward strand.
GCCACAACTTTCACCAATGGACTAGTGGCATATACATCCGCTTATCCAATAACTTTGCAAAAAGAGCTGGCAAATGGGGTGCCCAGTCCCAATTAATTACAACTATAACTGTTAATTCTCTTCACATGTTTTGCCAATGATTTATCAAAAGCAAATTTCCAAAATGTTAAACTTTATTAAATAGACACTCCTCCATGGTATGTGATTGTTGGAAGGCACCCGAGGATTCGGTTAGCCATGGCTTGTGTAAGCAAAGGTTGGGAGGAGTGTAATACCAATTTATAAAAATGCATGTGTAAACAAAAGAGAAGAGGGATGACATACCCTTGGGTAGAAATAACGTCCTTCATGGGAGCCGCTCTTGAAAATCTGGTTGACAAGGGGGATAGAGTACCTACTGCCATTCGTTGACAACGACATACATAACTTAAAACTTACTTTATGCTCTCTATGTGATTTCAAATCTTAAAAGCTCTAGCACATGATTTCATCCCTGCTTCCCTCTACGAAGGGCCTATCTTTTACTTTCATGTTGAGTCAGTAAACGTATTCCTTTCTATCTCAAGCAAGCATTTGAGTTGTTGTGATTCAACCATCTATATGTTGACATTTTCAATCATGTCTTTTATGTTTCCTTGTGTAGCACAAAGCTTTTATCTGAATGAATATAACTTTGAAAGTTATCGATGACTGTAAAGGAGATTGTTATGATTGAGCATGTAAGTTCTGCAATATAAGCTCTAGTATAAAGACTCTGCTCAAAAGATAAGTACAATCTGTTAATTGTTCTCTGACCAAGAACAAAGTTTGCCATCACCAATTATGATTTTCTCTATGCACCTTATTGTGACTCCCTTTTACCTGTTTCAAGTTATGTTATATGAAGGGAAGTTGTTGTCTAGAATGACTTGTGTATTAATAAATGTGATGCTTCTTGTCCGTATTTTGTTTATCGACACTTCGCTCCATAAACCTGTGGACTTGTTTACCGAGCTCAGTTTTTGCTTGGGGACAAGCGAGGTCTAAGCTTGGGGGAGTTGATACGTCCATTTTGCATCACTATTTTATATCATAATTTACTGTTATTCATTGATATATTTCATATTTAGAGATGATACTTATGTTATTTCATCTATTTTGCATGTTTGGTGATTATTGGAGAATTGAACACCGGAGTCAGATTTCTGCTGGAAAAAGGGCCGTCAAGATACTATATTTTTGAAGATCAATAATTCGAGAAAAACATCCAGAAGCTCCTGTTTTATCAGATGCCGGAGGCAGCCAAAAGGGGAGGCCAAGGTGGGCCACCATGGGCCCTCACCATGTGGTGGCGCGGCCCACCTTGCCCCCGCGCCGCCACGTGGTGAGGAGCCCCTGGCCCACCTCAGCCAGCCCCCTTTCGCGTACATCATCTCCCAGAAACCCTAAGCCTAGGCGGAATATCGAGGAAATATTCCGCCGCCTCCACGAGGCGGAAAACACCAGAGAGAGAAAAGCTCTCCGGCAGGGAGAAAACTGCCGGGGAAATTCCTTCCCAGAGGGGGGGAAATCGCCGCCATCGTCACCGTCATCGAGCTGGACTTCATCGGGATCATCATCATCATCTCCACCGCCAGCACCATCATCTCTGCCGCTCCACTCCGTTCCGCTGTAACATCTAGGGTTGAATCTTGTCTAGTTCATAGGGGAAGCTTTCCCGGTGTTAATTACTCCTTGTGGTTGATGCTATTGAGTGAAACCGTTGAATTAAGGTTTATGTCCAGATTGTTATTCATCATTATATCACCTCTGATCATGTTCCATATGATGTCTTGTGTGTAGTTCGTTTAGTTCTTGAGGACATGGGAGAAGTCTTGATGTTAGTAGTGAATTATGTTGAGTAATATTTAATGGTTTGATATTTAAGTTGTGGTGTTATTCTTCTAGTGGTGTCATGTGGACTACATGACACTTCACCTTTATGGGCTTAGGGGAATGCATTATGTATTCGTTTGCCAATTGTGGGGTTGCCGGAGTGACAGAAACCTAAACCCCCGTTGGTATATCGATGCATGAGGGATAGCAGGATCTCAGAGTTTAAGGTTGTGGTTAGATTTATCTTAATTACTTTCTTGTATTTGCGGATGCTTGTAGGGAGGTATAATCACAAGTATGTATTAGTCCTAGGAAGGGCGGTGCATTAGCATAGGTTCACCCACACAACACTTATCAAAACAATGAAGATTAATCAACTATATGAAGCGAAAGCACTTGACGTAATTCCCGTGTGTCCTCAAAAACGTTTGGTCATCATAAGTAAACCTACCGGCTTGTCCTTTGCTGTAGAAAGGATTGGGCCACTCGCTGCAATTATTATTACCGCATTTTACTTACTTGTATTTTATTTATCTGCTATATCAAAACCCCCTAAAAACTTGTCTGTGAGAATTTACAGTGAATCCTTCATCGAAACTGCTTGTCAACACCTTCTTCTTCTCGTTGGGTTCGACACTCTTATTTATCGAAAGTACTACGATACACCCCCTATATTTGTGGGTCATCAATGCTCACGGGGTCGAGCTTACCGACGTCGTCGCTGCTCACGAGATGAAGACGGATGCAATGCGCTTGCAGCTTAGAAAGATTAGAAAATATGTCATTAGTCAAGAGGCTTGGTATCATTATGCTGTTGGTTCAATGTTAGATGATCGCATTTGCTGTTGGATTTAAATTCTTTAGATAGTTATATTCTAGTTTCAATTAATTTATGTTTTATGAGAACTATGTATTACATTTGGTCACTACTCTACTTTGGTTTTAATGTGATGAACTTGTATTAATGAATATGGTCCGTTTCCTATTATGTTGGTTTACCGTAATGGGTTTTAGCGGTGATTTGCAGATGAGTCATCCATGGATGTACGCTGACCGACGCTCTAAAGAGTACATGGAAGGCGTGCAGTCCTTTCTCAAAGTGGCTAAGGATAACAAGGGGCCGAATGGTTTTATGTGTTGTCCATGCAATAAATGTCGGAATGAGAAGGATTAATCTAACACAGACACCCTTCACCTCCACCTGATAACTTCTGGTTTCATGCCCGGCTATAATTGTTGGACCAAGCACGGAGAAAAAGGGGTTATGATGGAAGACAACGAAGAATAAGAGAACGATGACAACTACATGTACCCTGAATACGATGGTAACACAACAGGGGAAGCTGGTGATGAAGAGGTACCAGATGAGCCCATCATACATGATGATTTACGTGGGGTCATCGTTGATGCACATACCCTAGCAGAAACTACACTTGAGAAGTTGAAGTTGGAGCGCATGTTAGAGGATCACAAAACAAAGTTGTACCCAACTTGCGAAGATGGCAACACAAAGCTCGGTACCACACTGGAATTATTGCATTGGAAGGCAGAGAATGGTTTATCTGACAAGGGATTTGGGAGTTTACTAAAAATAGTGAAGCAAAAGCTCCCGGCTGGTAACGAATTGCCTGACAGTGCGTATGAAGCAAAGAAGATTATCTGCCCTCTAGGATTAGATGTGCAGAAGATACATGCATGCATTAATGACTGCATCCTCTACTGTGGTGAGAAGTACGAGAATTTGAATGAATGTCCGGTATGCGGTGCATTGTGGTATAAGATCAGAGCAGATGAGCCTGGTGATGTTGAGGGCCAGCCCCCCAGGAAGAGGGTTCCTGCCAAAGTGATGTGGTACGCTCCTATAATACCACGGTTGAAACGTTTGTTCAGAAACAAAGAGCATGTCAAGTTGTTGCGATGGCACAAAGAAGACCACAAGAGCGACGAGATGTTGAGACACCCGGCTGATGGGTCGCAGTGGAGAAAAATCGATACAGAGTACAAGGTATTTGCACGTGACGCAAGGAACTTAAGGTTTGGTCTCAACACGGATGGCTTTAATCCTTTTGGGGAGCAGAGCAGCAGTCATAGCACCTGGCCTGTGACTCTATGTATCTATAACCTTCCTCCTTGGTTGTGCATGAAGCGGAAGTTCATTATGATGCCAATGCTCATCCAAGGCCCGAAGCAACCCGGTAACAACATTGATGTGTACCTGAGGCCATTAGTTGATGAACTTTTACAGTTGTGGGCTGATGAAGGGGTACGTGTGTGGGATGAGTACAAACAACAGGAATTTAACCTACGAGCGTTGTTGTTTGTAACCATCAATGATTGGCCTGCTCTTAGTAACATTACAGGACAGTCAAACAAGGGATACAATGCATGCACGCACTGTTTAGATAAGACTGAAAGTATATATGTAGGTAACAAGAATGTGTACCCGGGTCATCATCGATTTCTTACAACTCAGCATCCCCTAAGAAAGAGAGGCAAGCCGCATTTCAAAGGTGAGGTAGATCACCGGACGAAGCCACCCCTCCAAAGTGGTGAAGATATATATGATGCGGTCAAGGATTTAGATGTAATCTTTGGAAAGGGTCCTGGCGGACAGTCTGTTCCGAAGGACGCTAACAACCACGTTCCCCTGTGGAAGAAGAAGTCTATATTTTGGGAACTACCCTATTGGAAAGTCCTAAAGGTCCGCTCTGCAATCGACGTGATGCACGTGACGAAGAATGTTTGCGTGAACCTGCTAGGCTTCTTGGGCGTGTATGGGAAGGCAAAAGATACTCCGGAAGCACGAGAGGACCAGCAACTTTTCAAAGACCCAAAGAACCTGCATCCAATGAAGACTGATAAAGGACGTCTACGTCCTGCTAGCTACGTTCTTACCAAAGAAGAGAAGGAGATATTTTTTGAAGTCCTGAGCAGTATGAAGGTCCCGTCTAGCTTCTCGTCGAATATAAAGGGAATAATAAATATGACAGAGAAAAAGTTCCAGAACCTAAAGTCTCATGACTGCCACGTGCTTATGACTCAATTGCTTCCGGTTGCATTGCAGGGGCTTCTATCGGAAAATGTTCGACTATCCATTGTTCAGCTATGTTCATTCCACTAGCCCTAAAAGCATTCTAAATATAGTCAAGAGGGGGAATGGATTCTAAAAGAAAAGGCGGGCAAAGGTAGTTCTGGGGTAAATTCTTGGAGCATAGGATCTAGACCACAAGTAAGCAGTGATGCGCGAGACGGATGCAAGCTCGAGGAGCTAGGAAGGATGGAAGAAAGCTTAACCGTTTTTTCACTAAACTACTCAATTCATCAATGCAATTTCGGAGAAGACAATCAGTCCAACCACTCTAGTAAGGTTACAGAAGGATGTGGCTCAATGTCTCGTTAGTTTTGAGTTGGTGTTCCCACCATCCTTCTTCACTATTATGACACATCTCCTAGTATACCCGGTCGACGAGATTCTCATTCTGGGTCCTGTATTTCTACACAATATGTTCCCCTTTGAGAGGTTCATGGGAGTCTTGAAGAAGTATGTTCATAACCGTGCTAGGCCAGAAGGAAGCATCTCCAAAGGCTATGGAACAGATGAGGTCATTGAGTTTTGTGTTGACTTTATTCCCGGCATTAAGTCGATTGGTCTTCCTAAATCGCGGCATGAGGGGAGACTAAGTGGAAAAGGCACTCTAGGAAGGAAATCATACATATGCAGGGACGGGTATTCTTTCACAAAAGCACACTACACAATTCTGCATAACTCCACTTTGGTGGCTCCGTATATCCAGATACATAAGGATATTGTACGCTCCAACAACCCGGGGATGGATGACTCCGCCATTGCAAAGGAACACATGGAGAATTTTGGCGGTTGGTTGGAAACGCATCTGAACAACAACAACACAGTCTCAGATGAGCTGTACTTGTTGTCTAAGGGGCCATCTTCGACTATTTGGACTTTCCAAGGGTACGAGATAAACAGGAATACATTTTACACAAACGCCCAAGATAAAAAGAGCACCAACCAAAATAGTGGTGTCCGCTTTGATGATAAGAGCACGAACCGTAATGGGCGAAATGGGGCCACGGTCACATATTATGGTTGCATAGAGCAGATATGAGAACTTGACTATGGACTTTCTTTTAAGGTCCCTTTGTTCTGGTGCAAATGGTTCAACCTAAAAGGCGGCGGGGTAAAGGAAGACCCATTGTACGGAATGACTACAGTGGATCTCATGAATCTTGCGTACGACAACGAACCATTTGTTCTAGCCAAGGATGTGGCTCAGGTTATCTATGTGAAGGACATGTCTACCATGCCAAAAAAAAAAGATAAGGAAGTGAATACATCAGCCGATGGGCCAGAGCGCCACATAGTTCTTTCAGGGAAAAGAACAATCATAGGAGTGGAGGACAAGACAGACATGTCAGAAGATTAAGACAAGTTTCATGGAATTCCGCAGCGCAGAAGCAGCGTGGCTTCCTCGGTTATGGTCGGTGATGATGAGACAAATTACCCCGTGGATTATATCATGGAGAAAACAACTTGTGAGCTGCATGTGGGAGTTTTTAACTTATCCATGAAGGCGGCGGACGGCTATGCTTTAACTGTTGACTCTACAACATCGTGGCTTGGCAATTCCATTCCAGATGGATTTGCTCGTGTCGGCGTGGATCAAGTTGTACAAGGATATGAATCACTGAACCTTGAGTTCCCAAGAGCTGATGATGAGACGGTGCTAGGGGACGTCGTGGGTGGTCTAATTCTATGGCGGAAGAAATACATCAAGTTTGCAGGCTGGGCGCCAAGGCCACCATCGTCTCTGCCAATTCACGATTCACCACCTGATGACGATGGGGACGACAACCATCAGTCGTCTCCGCCGCCGCGTGCGCCGACTACGCCGCCGCGACATAGGAAGGGCACCACTTTGCCGTCCATGGGATTTCGGTGAGACCCCTGACGATCGCCCCTCCCAAAAGTACCCAAAAGCCCTCCCGTCAGAGCTTACGACAGGACGCAAGAGGAAAGGGATGCGATCGCGCTGGCCGAACTGAAGGCGCATTTTGGACTGAAAAAGCCCGAGGAAAAGCAAACATTTATTACAAAGGAAAAAAGTGGGCTACTGGATTTGTCACGGAACCATCGCAATATGAGAAAAATAAGCCAGATAACTATTTACGAGCTCTGAGTAAAAGTAGTAGCTCTCGCAAGACGGAAACTAGTAGTGCCAGAGGGAAAAGAGACATTGCCCAGCTCGGACAATAGGCAAACAAGTCGATAGCCCCGCTCATAGTTATACCCACTGGCCATGGCTCCGCGACAGACCTAATTCCTAGTTTATCCTTCAAGAAGGACTTTGCTACAGATGCTGGTATTACTCTTGCTCAACTGGAAAACGAAGATCTCCACCTTCTGTCGGATGTAGATGATTCATGGAAATGGAAATCTGGGAGGTCCCTGCTGCCACGTGATCAGATAAAGCTTCTACCGACATGTCTGTGACAACTCCATAGTTGGTACATGAAAACCACAAAGGAATTTAAGGAACTTTTGATATGTGTGAAAGTTACAAAAGATCATTTCACGGGTGAAGACATGTACACAATTCAGCTTGAAGAACTCTGGTACTTATACAACCTTGCCTCCCTCGACTTGGCTTTCATCGGTACCTACTGTCTGTAAGTGATTCCATTCATTTATTTCCAAAATAGATAAAGTCTTTAGCTCTCAGCTCGGTCATTGCCTTCGCTAACTATGCTCACTACGGTATTATGTAGAATGAAGAGTGATGAATGTGAAAGAAAGAACATCTTTGGCTTTGGGTTCATTAACCCAGTACGAGTTAATGCAAGGACACTACGGGACCACGTGAAGGACACGGAAAAGAACTTGCTAAAGGCCCTAACGAAGCAACATTTCAAGGTGCAGATCCTGTTTCCTTACTATTTCAGGTAAGAGAGTGTTACTCGCTTGTACAAATTAAGTGTAACTGATGAGTTACTGACGTGTATATAATCATGCGTAGCGGACATTACATTCTGCTAGTCATTGAAGTTGATAGATCAACAGTTCAAGTCTACGACTCATTGGACTGGCCTGAGGAGAGCTACCAAAGCATTCTAGATACGCTCCAAAGGTAATTTCAAACATTATCGCACTATATCAGTCTCTCTTATTCATTTCAGAGATATCAAGTTACTAATAACTCATTTATTCATTTTTTTTGGCCGGGCAGGGTTTGGAAACTATTCAAAGCGAAGACAAAGGGTGATTTTGTAGACGAGCTGACTTTTATTCACCCACAGGTAGGTAGTACGGTCTAGCTAGGTTCACGCATCTCTTTATTCATAGTTTTCAATACCACTTGACTATTGTTTGATTCAATTCTATTCTTGTAAAGTGGATCGAGAGGCAACCACAGGGGACCAATTTATGTGGATATTTCGTTTGCGAGTGGATTCGCCATGCGGTCACTGAGCGAAACGCAAATACGACGACATATGTGGACGTACGTGAACAAATATATTCATAATTTTATTTTATTACCATCAATTGTCTTCAGTGTCATTCATACTTTTTGTTACTCATGATTGATATTCGTATTGATCTCCTTCTTATACGTGAAGGATTCAATGTGGAAGAATCTGCCACTAAAGCAGCACTTTCAAGCACTACCAGAGGAACTTGCGGGGTTTCTGCTCAGCGATGTCATACCTGCAAACGGAACATTCAATGAAGAAGGGCGGTGAAGTCCCGGTTGTGATCTCTCGTGTAACCGAATAGACGGGTTCTAGTCCCGGTTATGATCTCCGTATGTGTAATTGAATAGACGGGCTCTAGTCCCGGTTATGATCTCCACACGTGTAATCGAATAGACGGGCTCTAGTCCCGGTTATGAGCACATCCATGTAATCAGATAGACGTGAACATATTTTTATTTATGAACATTTTGATATGTTATATGTAGTTTCTGTTTTTCAATTAATTAAACGCATATTTTTTTCACCATTTCAATATTAAATTGGGAGGAAAAACAAAAAATTACAGGCTGCCACGTGTGAGGTCCTTGGTCCCGGGTCGTATGACCAATCGGGACTAGAGGTCCTCCACCACGCCCGCGCCTCCGCGGCCATGTGGGATCCTGTTGTTCCGGGTCGTAACGGACCCGGTACTAGAGGGGGGCTCTAGTGTCGCCTTGCTAGTCCTAGGTGGACACCCGGTACTAGAGGGCCTTACGACCCGGGACCAGTGGCCCTGTTTCCACTAGTGTCGCCATGATAGACCGATGTTGTTTGTAAGAGACTCCACACATTGATGGTAAGAGTGTTTGTCTGAGAGGTAACTACACATCCAAGTTCAAAATAGAGCAAAAGATTCGCCTTGTCCATTAATTAGGGAGAAGAGGACTGTAGAGTTAATTAATAAAAAAACTTGCAAAGACTATTAGTACAACAAAACCACATGCGGATTTAGGGATGAAAACAGAGCGGATAAGGACGGAACTGAGTGTTGCCATATTTGTTTTCTATTTTTTTGTGGAAACGGAAACGAATACAGAAACCCCATAAACAAATATTGTCGGAAACATATACGTTCTAAATACGGTGCGGACACGGAACAAAAAAAGCAAATGTTTGTCTGAACAAAGAAACCCTTTGAATAATGCATAAAAAAACTCAATCAAACCAACAAACTTGCTGAGTTTCCAAGATGAAATAAAATATAACAATGTATCATGATTATATAATATAGTGTGCATATGTTATCAGTATTAAAAACTGCATTTTTCATGTGCTTAATACGAACTAATCCATGGTGTTAGCGAGAGGGGGGTGCAGGGCACCTGCCGCCGCCCCTGCATACAGCTTAGACATGGTCTCTTCATATCCTTCTACTTTTTTTTAATTCATATCTTTGGATTTTGCCTATATGTTTTCGCTGGAATTATTGGCCTTGCCGGATTTGGAAAGCACCATATAGAAAACGGAAAGTTTCGTATTACCGAAAACAGAAAGTTCCGTTTCTGTGGTTGTTCCGCCGAAATTTGTTGTTCCGTTACCGTTTCTGCATAAAAGTTTCTTTTTCCGTTTTTGTTCCGCAAATTTTGGTTCATAATTCCATATTTCCATTTTGTTTCCGTTTTTCTACGGAAAAGTCGGAAAGATTCCTTTCTGTTTTCATCACTCTAAACCGGAATATATAATATAAGCCTGAATATTCATATTATGAAAAAGTATTTCAGATTTTTTATGTGTTACCCTTAAAACCAAGAAACAACAAACAAAGGAATGATGGCGAAAAAGGCACAAATGGGTTGGGCCCAAAGCGGAGATAGCAGTGGGTGAGTCGTAGTACGATTCGTGAATAGCAAGAAATAGTGTCTATGACGAGTTGTAACAATCAAATTGCATAAGAGCATATCATAAAGAAAAAAAAATCAAACATACTAAAATCCACACAATTTTATGTTCATTGGGATTACTCTAAGCAATGTTATTTCAATACCAACTAGAAATCATGGAAACATTGTTACATTTTGCGTTCTAGAAAAGTTTGAACACAATAAAAGGCTAAAGAATTACATTGTTTAGTTTATAATCTAAAAGTTTTTTAAATACACTTACTTAATCATAGAAAGGACTATTGAGATTTATGTTAGATTGTACTCTTTGAAGATTGAATTGTAGAAAAACTAGTTATGGCAAAATTTTGTTATATTTTTTTGAAAACAACAGAATTATGTTATAAAATACATTAAGTATAACTCAGTGATATTTAGAACAAAGAAAAAACATACCAACAAATATTGTTAAATGGACTGTTATATGTTTTAAACTATGCATACAAAAATTGTAAAAATAAGATCTAAATAAGTTTCGATGGAATACCTAAGTGCTTTACTTTGGGATGTTGCAAAAGACCTAGATTGGAGGGAAGATTTGAGTCCGATGTACTTCTTGGGGTTAGTCTCGTGATTAATACGCGGCTGAGAAGATGGAGCTTGTAGGTCCGTTGCAAATGTTCATTTTGTAAAATAGTTCAGATTTTTAAATGCTCACTTTTAAAAATGGTTCAGATTTTGAAAAAATATATCATATTTTGCAAATGTCGAAGAGAAATTTTGACATAATATATTATCTAACATACTACTCTTGCACGTGATCATAGAGCCAAAACATTAATGTCAAATCTCATGCGTGCTTTGGGAAGGCGGAAGGCCTTAGAGTAGATGAGATTAAAAGATGATGCATTAGGGTGGTCTTCTCTTAGAATACACTACTGACTAGCACCCCAACCACCAGTTTGGTGGTAGTCATTTTTCATATTTGGTTGTGTGGGTTGGTTGAGCCAAATTTTGTTTGGTTGAATGGATAAAAGTGGTTAGGGGTAACCATATTATTTTTGTTTTAATGAATTAGAAATGGTTAGGGTGATATGCTCATTAATTGTTAAGATGATGAGAATACCCCCATATAATATATTATAAAAGAGAAAAGTTTGTTTGGATATTTATATTGTAATTTGGTGAGGAAAATTTCTTTGTGTATTGGGGTAAAATATCAGCACATGACATAAAGTTTCCTCAAATATTTTTGAAAGGGAAATTTTTGTTCAAATAATTAAAATGGAATATTTTGTTCAAATAATTAAAAGGGAAAAGTTTGTTCAATTATTCTTAATCTATACCTAATAATAAAAGCATTAAGTTTTCTTGTGATACGTCATTTTTATTTCCGATTTTACCTTTCCACCAAATTACATATTACGCACCTATGCCATCTAACCGTTTTTTACCTTTTGTTCCTAACGCTCGGCTCGCTTGGGAGCCGTCCGGGCTTGAGGGACTGCTACCTCTCTCTGTTCCGATCGTGACTGTGTTGGGCAAGAGACAAGTCCGGCTCGCTTGGGAGCCGTCCGGGCTTGAGGGACTGCTACCTCTCTCTCTTCCGATCGTGACTGTGTTGGGCAAGAGACAAGTCCAAATTATATTATCCCATCGTACCCGAGTAGTCCTCTACATCAATTAGACAAACGGAAGTCGACAAGGTCCTGTGTGAGAACAGAGAGACGATCACGCTGGTTAAGCACGAGGTCTTCGAGTACTGTAACAAGCACGTCTCTTCACCGCCCCCGCTTCCTTGCGCCCTGTCCTGCGAGCTCCTCTACTTGCCGGCGCCAAGCAGAGAACGGTTATTTGTAGTCGGTGCTTCCATCCACATGCATCAAATCGATCCAGCAGCAGAGAGCGGGCAAACGACTACAGGATCGGGCAGAGTCGGCGTTAACTGCGACCTGCACGACTGGTCACAACTTAAAACGTGACCTTGGACTCGTCCCCTCTCCCGCTACAGTGCCTGAGGGCGATTGTTTGGATCCACCGAGTCAAACCACCTCGCCGGCGGCGATCTGCTGGTTCCCCCTCCCTCCGCCGGCCGCTCCGGCGGCGGGAGTTTTGCTGCTGTCTGCTTCCTCTCCGGTGTCGTGCAGGTCGCAATGGTTTGGATGCTCCCCGGTGACGTTTTGGAGGCGGTGGCGCCGGCGGTTGGAGTTTTGCTGCTGTCTGCTTCCTCTCCGGTGTCGGCGCTCCCTGGAGTCTCGGCATCAAGCAGGCGGCGTCGTCGTGCTCGCGGGCCCCTGGGCTCGCCGTGTGCGGCTTGTTCCCCTCCGGATCCGGTGGCGGCGGATCCGGTTGACCTTCTCTGTGCAGGTGGTGATGAAGCAAGCGGAGCGGCCGATGAAGCTGGGTGGAGGCTCTGCGTCCGCGGGGTTCGAGGTTCGACGACTTCCCGTCCGCTGGGGAGATCCTCCGTTCCAAGGTTTGGGAGGATTTGGCGGCGGCGCGTCATCGGCACGTCTACTTCGCCGGCGACTTCGACGCAAGAGGACTTGGTTGTATTTTCTTTCTTCGTGGAGGTCCTGTTTGCCTACTTGCTGTAATCACTGTTTGTACTCTCGCAAAAAAAAAAAACTGCGACCTGCACGGCCAGGGCAGCAAAGGCCTTCTGGGTCGGCGTTTCTGTCGGGGAGAGGAGAGAGGAGAGGACTAGCAGATCCTCGGTGGTGGCTACAACAAAGTCCTTTGCGGGCACCCCGGCTAGGCCCAGAGAAGATTCTCGAGATGAGAGGATGCAGCAGTTCTGGCTGCCCTCATCTCACCACCTCTACAGATCTCCTCACGAATCCTAAATCTCAAGCGAGCAACCCGGCGGAACGGCTGTAGGAGGCAACGCCGAGGAGAGCTTGGCCACCTCCTGCTGTATATACCGCGAGGTGCATACGTCGCATGCGCAAGTGCCGAACCAGCGTCGTGGCCGGCGCCGGCGGCACGCCTTGTCAACTCAGTTCTGGAGAAGCAGGACGGCCATCGTCTTCTGCAATGAGTCGCTGAACCGACTGTCGTCGCCGGATGCCCGATCCAACCGTACTCGGCCCAGAGCTAGATCCACCACCGTAGATCTGATTGTTCTTGCCTGTTTCACTTTTTTTTACGTTGATTTACTTTGTGTATTAATTCTTCCTATACAAACGTTGATCCACCACCTTATATCGATCCAACCTGGACGGGACTCAGCCCTGAGCTACACCCACCACCTGCGTAGTCATTTTGATTGTTGAGAAAGTAATGACAATCTCCTTGTCAAGACGGTGCACCAATAGTTGATATATAAATATTATGATATATCCAATGCATATTTCGTACTCACATCAATTTATATATACATATACATATTTCAAAAAATTGTATCCAATAATAATTTCGATTTTCATGCTATCAAAAAAAACATGCACATTTAAACAACAACGTTGTTTAATACGACATTGTTTTGCTTTTCTTATCCCAACTCAGTTCACCACTTGATATCTACATCCAAATAAAGTCTAAGATAAATTCGAACGTTTTTATTGGGCACAGTTTATTAATAGGACACAATTGTGAACTTGTGATATTGTCGCGCAATGATCTAACGATGTGTTCCCGGTTCCCCGCCAAGCGACGAGAACTTACTTTGTGCGCCTCGATGTAGTTTTTTGTTCTTCCGTTGCAACACACGGGTATATTTCCTAGTATATAAAAAGGAAACATTTGTTCAAATATTTAAAAGGGGCAAAACTTCTTAATCTCTATCTCTATCTCTATCTCTACTATCTAAAAAGAAAATTTTATTCCTTCGTCAAGCCTCTATCTTTTTTTTTCTCCACATATTTATCTTCTTCAAGCCTCCCGCATCACCCTATTGTTTTTTTTTCAGATTTCTTTCCCGCACTGCTATCAACAATAATACTCCAATCAGCATTAATCAGCATTCAATCAGCATTAACTATTCAAACAATGTTGCTTCGAGCTCGGATATGCTATTCAAACACCGATTCTTATTGTTTTCTTTTTTCAGCAAGTCAATGTGAACGCTGCATCCGAGCGGCCTTAGGGAAGACTTGTTCAAAATAGAGGACGTTCAGCTTGCCGCTAGCCGTGGAATTGACATGAACGAGAAGTCTTGGGGGCAGGAGTCGTAGCTGAGGAGGCCGCGGCGGCATCCGGAGGAACTGCTGGACGGCTAGAGTGTTCACTCGATAATAGAAACCGTCAAAAAAATGAAAGAATTTGGGGCATATATAGGGGATAGCTTTGTTCTTCGTGGGGAAGAAACATACGAGATGTGTTTCTGAATATGAAGACGATCAAGTGAAGAAATAGGTTTCAAATCCCGTCCCGTTGTCACAAAGACGTAGAACTGATCCGCAGATGTTTGGTTTGATGGACGAGGTAGTGTTGATCTCAAAATCCTGTATTTTATTGCTGCAAACGGAATCCCTTTCAATCTCTACTATTCTCTATCTCTATCTCTACTATCTAAAAAGAAAATTTTGTTCCTTCGTCAAGCCTCTATCTTTTTATTCTCTCCACATTTTTATCTTCTTCAAGCCTCCCGCATCATCCTATTCTTTTTTTTTCAGATTTCTTTCCCGCACTGCTATCAACAATAATACTCCAATCAGCATTAATCAGCATTAACTATTCAAACAATGTTGCTTCGAGCTCGGATATGCTACCGATTCTTATTGTTTTCTTTTTTCAGCAAGTCAATGTGAACGCTGCATCCGAGCGGCCTTAGGGATGACTTGTTCAAAATAGAGGACGTTCAGCTTGCCGCCAGCCGTGGAATTGACATGAAAAAGAAGTCTTGAGGGCAGGCGTCGTAGCTGAGGAGACCGCGGCGGCATCCGGAGGAACTGCTGGACGGCTAGAGTGTTCACTCGATAATAGAAACAGTCAAAAAAATGAAAGAATTTGGGGGCATATATAGGGGATAGCTTTATTCTTCGTGGGGAAGAAACATACGAGATGTGTTTCTGAATATGAAGACGATCAAGTGAAGAAATAGGTTTCAAATCCCGTCCCGTTGTCACAAAGACGTAGAACTGATCCGCAGATGTTTGGTTTGATGGACGAGGTATTGTTGATCTCAAAATCCTGTATTTTATTGCTGCAAACGGAATCCCTTTCAATGTGATGAAAATGCCTCACTATTATGAAATGGTATCTGCAAGTAAACAAGCTCGTAAGGACTACAAAAGACCTTCATATGAGAAAGGTAGAACCATACTGTTAGATGGCTACAAGGCCAATGTCGAGAAACGGTTGTCACCAGTTCGAGAAATCTGGTACGATCAGCGGCGGAGCTAGAGGAAATTCAATCAGGGTGCACTACCATGTATTACGTACTAATTTAGCTCACCAGGGTGCACTAACCGTTGATTACAGGGGTGCACACAGCAATTTTGTAGCTAATTAGAAGGTAAAAAAAACCTACCCGGGTGCCTGTGCACCCGGCTGATAGGCTGTAGCTCCGCCAGTGGGTACGATGCAACAATTCTTGTCATTTATTCTTAAGTTTGTTAAAGCAGCTACATATTTCTTAAATTCTTGCTAAGTACAAAGTATTGAACTACTGTTGGTTAAGTACCATAGGTATACACATGGCATTTCTATTGTTAGCCGATAGTTTGACGAATGTAAAAAGTTAGGCACTCATGTAACATGACATGTCTTACCGTATCGGGGTATTCACGTGTTATGTCCTATCTTGTCGCTCCAAGATGGTCGATCCAAAATTGTGTGGATCATGATTGATGACCCAAATCGGCGTCCCGAATATGTATACCTCTCGCCGATCCTCGTTCCCGGGGATGCTAACCGATGACCTTGTTGCTCGGTCCCTCGTTTCCATGGACCGGAGGTTTATTATCCTGCAATGCTACCTATAACCTTACTTCATGCAGTTCTCTTTTATAGATACTTGCACAAACCATATTGTTGATAAATTAGCACATTAGTGTCAAAAATTGTGAGTAAACATTTGCTTAAAAACCATCTTGTAAAATATTAGTATGACTTTTCTGAGTTTTCTCATAACTTGACAATGATGCCCAAACTTAATAGTTACATGTTTGACATGATTAGTACGGAACCATTAGAACATTTATATCCCGTTGCAACGCATGGGCAATTAGCTAGTATATTCCAAAAGGGAAAAGTTTGCTCAAGTAGTTAACACATAAAAAGGGAAACATTTTTAAATTGCTTAAAATGTTTCGCAAGGTGAGCACGCGGCAAAATGTTTCGCAGGTGACCGCAGCAACTTGCCCCGCGGGTGGTTAGCTTCAAGCCTTCAACCACTACTTCAGTGGTGGTTAAGCTCAACCACATTTTTGAGTGAATATGCTTGAAATATGGCTACCCGCAATCGCCCCACACAAGGAACCGAACACAGGGCAGCCACCCAAAAAAAAGGCTACCACTAACCAAGCAAGGGATAGCCACACAACCAAAACCTTGACCAAGTATTAAAACACACTACTACTTTTTTCAAAATAAAATGTGTTTAGCATTCTTGTGTGAGAAGGAGAGGGAGGTAGTCAAACGGAGGTGAAGGGTGCCGTTTAAAAAAAAGGAGGGCCAACATATTTTTTAAACAAAATCAATATTTAGAATATTTGGTAAATTTATTAGAAAAATATATTTTATGGTAACCTATTAATATTGATTGTTTATTGTAAATATTTATATTTTTTAGCTAAACATATGATCAAACTTTACCACTATTCACTTTTGATGAAATTTATATGTTTTGTTTTGTGAAACGGAGTGGGAGTAGACAGTTCAAAAGAAGTTAAAGCCCTGTCACTTTTTAGAATGTACTCATACAGGCAACACACCAAACCCCAAGCTCCTGACACTATATTGGTACAGAGGCTACGTCTAATTAATGTCTTTTAAACATTAATAGATTCTGTTTGTAGAAAGGAAAAAACACATCGACCTCAAAATCAATGTCGTATGTTGGAAAAAATTGACCATCCTAGAGTTTTCCTGTAATGACGAGATATCAATGTCGTATGTTGGAAAAATTGTCCGTCAGGAGTAAGGAAGGTGGTGGGCAGCCAGTACCGTGTGGAAGAAGAGCAGGAGCTGGTGGGAGTGGTGGAGTGCAACTAGAAGTATCTTTGGGTTTAGACAATGTGAATGTGATGCAGCTGCCGATATTGTTATATCAGGTGTGAACCGTGATGAAGCTGACATGATTCCAATCAAGAATGGGTCTATGGATGCACTTGTATCCCTTGGATTCAACTGTTTTGAGACATTTTGGATGCTGCGTTTCTTTTTGTGGAACAATTTTTTGGATAGGAGAAAAAATTGACCATCGTGCTGTACTCAAAATCATTTTGGCAGATTGTACATTATCTGGACAGAGAAGTAGAGAACCCAACACACAAAGTTCGCATTTGTCTTCAACAACTCATCAGTAAAAAGACTCAATTCTACGCCAACGACAGACACATTGCAATTCTTGACCTGAGAATATATCATATGCATAATCGGCACCACCATATTTTGAGTTGGACGTTGGGTGGTCCAAGGGATGTATATGGAAAAGATAACCTATGTCTACACTTATTTGCACATTAAGTTCAGAAATATCTAACTGCATCTATCACACCTACATCGGATATTTTGAAACAAAAGTGCCACTCCACACTATCAACGGCAATTTATTCTCAAGACGACTATATTACAAATGGGGTGTTTATAAAGAAAGTTCCAACTTTCTAACCTATTACAGGAAAGGAAAGACACGCTAACCTAGCTCTCATCTATGTTGAAGAGACAAAGTAAACTGAAGGACAGATAACCCAGTTCCTTACCCTTTACAGTTACACTTTCAGCAACTTAATTTATTCTTGGTGGTTGATCTTTATTGGAGGGGGAATTTGACAGCACTAGATGGAGATCTCTTTGAGCAAGACTCACCAGATTTATCAGAAATTATAGTGTAATTCCTGCTGCTCACATCCCTGAAGTAGCATCCATCAGTACCCATATATTTGTATACCTGGTGTGTCTTCCCCAATCCACTGACCACCAAATTCTTCTTCACCTTCATAGTGCCGCGCGCTGACTGTGAATTCCGTAGGGAGTGGTACGAGAACCCCAACTTACCACCCGAGACCATCTTATCGTTGACGCCCAATTTGACAAGCGAAACCAAGGAGTACTCATCGCCCACCTGATCCGAGGATCCAGTATAGATATACAGCGGAAACACCTTGTGAACTTCCTCCGAGAGAAGAACCGCAGAAGAATCCTTGACGAAAACGCCAGACTTTGCATCGATTGTTTGGTTGACAACTTGCACCGTGCCATTCGTCGTGTACATATTGCTATTGGCATAGCTGAATCTCTGGTAGAAAGTTGTGGTCATCTCCCCATACGATGATTTCACCCACCCGGTTGCAGAGACACGCCGGCTTGCACCCGTGACGAACTTCCCGTCCAGCCCACTGAATCCAGAATTCACGTCCAGTGCCAATGGGGGCGCGTCGTAGCTCACTAGGCTCCCTACTGTCTTCTTGCTCTTGTGATCCAACCACAGATGCAAATTGGCATCAATGTACCATACATCCAACGCGTTGGTCACACTGAACCCAAAATTGTGCTCCTTGCCGTCCAGGAGCTTGCCCAAGAACGGAGTGATGTCAATGTCATAGGTAGGTAGGTTGAATGAGCCAATGCCGGTGATTGGCCGCCATAGAAGCGGATTGACACCACCGGTGTAGATAACGGTGAACGGCCAGACGGCACCGACAATGTCTTGGTCGACCTTAACAACAACCTCCCGGAAGGCACCATTGCCAGGAAGGCTGGACATATTGTTGGCCTCAATGTACTCATTGGGAGGGTTCGTGTACCAGAACTCGTCACTGCCGTGGAACGAGACGAACACCTCAAGGACCGCCCTGTAGGTGTTCGGCGGAATCGCAAGGCTCTTGGACTGCACGTCGGTGGCGTTCTGGATGGCGAACCACTGCCCGTCGTTCAGAGGCAAGCTTCTGGAGATGGGCACGATCAGATCGGCCTGCTGTGTGAGCGGCGGCGGCGCGGGGTGGAAGTAGAGGTGGAGCGTGAGGTTGACGTTGTAGACGCCCGTGTAGGTCTGGTCGACGAGGTTGCCGAGGTAAACCGCGACCTCGCCGGGGTCCGCGAGGAGGGCCGCGTACCTGGTGACGTCGCGGGACACGGACCAGACAATGCCGGTGGCGCGCGGCTCGGCCGTGCAGCTGCGGAGGAGCTCGGCGCCGGAGAGCCAGACGCCGAAGATGCGGTCGAACTGGCGGCCGCGGCAGTCGGCGGTCCACTCGAGCACGGCGAGCGCGAGGGAACCGCGAGCGGCGGCGAGGCACTCGGGCGGCGTGTAGGCCGCGGTGACCGGGGGCCGGCCGTAGGTGGCGCCGAAGGAGTGGGAGAGGAGCAGCGTGGAGCAGGGCCCGACGCTGCCGGGCGGCGGGCGGATCGGGCGGTCCACCTCGAAGAAGGTGGTCGGCGGCGCCGACGCGTTGAGGGATGCGAGGTGCCGGGACGGGAGGCGGTGCCTGTGCGGCGCGCCGGCGGCAGCAAGCGGGAGAAGTAGGAGCGCGGCGAGGAGGAGGAGGAGGCAGAGGTGGCTCGGGGCGGCGGCGGTCGGCGATGCCATGGCTGGAGAGCGGGGAGCAGCAGATTGGAGCGGTGGGAGTGAAGCTGGAAGTAATTACCTGGGGGTTTAAACGAGGTGGCAGGTCGTATAATAACAGAGGTCGTTGTTAACACGCCATAATCTAGGAGATTTGGTGCGTGTCGTTGGCGTAATCGATGTTGACAGGTGCACTGACGGGTGGGCCCGGCCAAGGGTTACGTGTAGGTTTCAATGTTTGACGAGTTGTATTTAGGAGCCACTTTTTAAGTTATACGGGCAACTATTTTATCCTTTTAGGGCACCACAAAGTTTTCTACTTTACCAGTTATCCTATAATATTATAGTGCACCTCCTCTCCAACATCTGCCCTATCATAGGACATACATAGATTATTTGAACTAAATTTGACAGGAATTCAAACATAGTTTGACGTTTTTTACACAAAGCTTAGACAAACAGAGCCAAATTTAAAAGCTCAAAACAAACATCGAAACTACACCTAAACTAGCCGCCCCTAGCTAGTGTCTTCTAGTCGACACCGGAATCGTCATCGTAATCACAGTCCGATAGACCGGACTCGTCACCGGAAGAATCCTCGAGATCGATCACCGGCGTCGAGGATGTAGAAGGGTCGGCCTCCGTCTTCAGCTTCTTCGTGCCCCAGCTCGCGAAGAACTCCTCCTCCGCCTTCACGAGCTCAGGGTTCTCCCGCCGGAGCTTCACCATCGCCGCTTCATCTCCATGTGCGGCCCGAACGACGAGTCGCGGCCGTAGCCACTATCGGAGCCGCCGTGGGAGCCACCGCGGCCGTAGTCGCGGTCGTAGCTGCCGAAGCCGCGGCCCCGGAGTTGCGGCGCGTGCGGGCGGCCAAATCGAGCTGCGGAGCGGCCAAATCCGGCCCAAATCGGCGGTAGCGAGGTGTGGAAAGTGGCGGCGAGGGGCAGAGAGCGTCGGCGGCGGGCGAACCAGGGCGGTCAAATCGCGGCGGCTGTGGGCGAATCGCACGCAGGGGCGGCGGGGGAGGGGAAGGGAAATGTCGGTTGGCCGCGCGCACGGGAAAGGAAGAAATAGGGCACGGCGCGTGCGGCCTCTCGTGCCCCATATATAGGGCAGAGAGAGCAAAATATAGAGCCGCTCTACAATGGGGCACCATATGGGGTAGCTGTTGGAGAGTGATTTTTGCCCCTTTATGCCCTATAAAACCGTTTTTTAGGGCACTAGGCCTAATCTGGGGCAGATTTTAGAGTTGCTCTAACTTAGACTATCAACATGCATATATTACTACTCTAAGTTACTACCTCCACAATGGAGAGTAGCATGGCCGTAGTGTAATGCACAACTTTATTTATTAGGTTGTACACACATTTTGTCTTGAAAAGTGTGATGTTACGGTAACATATTATGTTACCACTACAATCTCTCTCCTTATTAATTACATGTCATATCACATTTTTGCTTATGTGGCATTGATGTACTACTACACTAGTCTTACAAGACTTGTTGAGCACGTGCCAATTGAGGAAAACTGCCTACTAGGTTAATAGATTAATTTCTCCGTGTGTCGATCCACACGTTTGTAGCTATTCGCGTCGACGCTGGCGGCTAGAGCGATATGGATGTTCTGAAGCGAGAATGTTGATCCGAAGATGATGAATTTGTCGCTTTTCCACTCGTAGATCGGATTTGCCACCCTCCCGATGCCGGCAAGGCCGGACGGAGGAGGAGAACCGATCTGCGGTGGAGGTGGAGGTGGTGGCGGCGCTAGGTTTTCAAGAGGAGCTCTTGTATGTTCTTATCTTTCCAAATCTTGTATGTTATATTTAGCTTGCTAGTTTGACCATGAAAAAGTAAAGAATTATGTCATTTGTGCAGTATATATTCTAAAAGTTTCTATAAATATACTTTACTTAATCATATAGTAGACACAACTATTGAGACATTTGTTAGATCGCAATACTCACAGATTTTGACCATAAATACATACAAAATATATAGATTATGAATTGTAGAAAAAAATATTTCTATAGGATACTTTAGTTATAAAATACATTTTACTATGTTTCAATGTTATTGGTAGAAATAAAGAACACACAAAATATATTTAATAAATTGCTAGTTATGTGGCTAAACTATGCAACAAAAAGTTTATATTTGTGACACTCGAACGTGTTATAAATAAGAGAAATACAAGTAAGTTTAGTAAAAATTGTAGTCCTACCAATCTGGAAGAAGTTTCATAAATTAAGGAAAAGTCCTACCACCATGGTTGTGGAAATGTGTGGGTACTCAGTAGTGGCTACGGTCGTCTGTGCTTTTGGCTGGAAAGGAGGATTGTTGCTTGGTAAAAATTATTCTTCAGATGACTCCCGAGTATAACAATAGAGGGTTTCTCTAAATCCTTGAAAAGCTAGTTGGTTATAGTCTGGGTGGGCCCCCACTCGTCCCGTCGGTGAACGTCTTGTCCGTGAACTTCACGCTCGAGACGTCGCTGAACTCGGTCGACCAACATCTCGACCTCGATCTCCGGGCGGCGATCACGAGGGGAGGAAGGGTGATATGATCCTCGACGAGCAAATGAGAAGCCAGACGAAGGGTTTTTAGGAGATACAAGCCGGTGATGGGTTTATAAGGAAGGGAATCTTGGGAAGCAAGTTGAAAAATCACCCGCACGCAGGAGAATGCATTTCTTCCCGAGGGAAAATATAGTGTTCGAATTTTGGCAATTTCAAAAATTCATTCTCTTCAAAGAACGGCGAATCAAGCATATAAAAAGTTGAAGAAAGAGGAATGACTTTGAAACTGGGCCGCCAATGGGAAGATGGTAGTAGCTTACTCGATTTAGCCTAGAGATTCGCGCTGCTCATCTCGCATGTCCGAATGGGAGCGCGATACCCATAGAAGTGATAGTCTTCAGTAGCTACCTGCAATGAAAAGTATACGGAGTTAGGTTGAGCCTCCAAGTTCAGAGTATGTAGTAAGTGGAAGACGTGTTTTCCCCACGAGGGTGACTCGAGGGTTAAATATCGAACTCTCGGGGAATCAGTAGTGAAAGATTTATCTTCCTATCCTTCTTTTTGGTTACCTACAAAACAAAGTTAAATGTTTTGGTCCTCAACCTCACCTGTGGTTGTCAAGCACAAGGTGTAAGAATGATATCAAGATAGTTATGCAATGCAAACAAGAAATAAATATGCAATGGTGGTGAATGAATGTGCAAGGATGATGATAACAATGATAAATGATATTTTTGGTTTTTTTATGATGAATGCAAGATGTAAAAGTGTTTTTGTATTTTTGGATTTAATAATGGAAGAAAATGGAAAAGTGGTAAAAGTTGTTGGAAAGGTGTTTCTAATGATTAAAAATGGACCGGGGTTCATTGTTTCACAAATGCACTCTCTCTTTAATAAAGTGGCAGACAATGGAACACATAGATTTGACATATGAGATTGCAACACAAAGTTTGATAACAAGTTACTAATTATATGGGCATCACGTCCTAACATATAGATCTTTTGGTTATTAATCTCACTTATACTCCATCAAGATGCGAACCAAATCATAACATCTTAATAATTAAGATAACTCAAAGTATAGCTTTAAGTATCATGACATGAAGTTAAAATAGGAACTTGCTAGATCTAGTCACGGAGAAGTGGCAAATCACCTACAACCCTTGTAGCATGGTATTTTTGTTTATCCCTAGTGAGGCAACAAAGTAAGGTAAACACCCAAGTGGATCGCGATATTACAGTTGTCAACTTACCGCACTCACCACCCCCCGTTACTCCAACTAATGCACACATCACCCCACACACGCTCTCATAAACATGCTTGATCATAACAAGTAGATAAGAACAGGGTACATAATATGCATATATATATATTCATAACTGAAACAAACATTGCAATCTCAAACATATATTAACTCATAAAAAGATCCACCACATAGGTATTACATATATGACCGTAATCATGTTCAGCAGCTCATACGGTGCTAATTAGTGAAGCTCAAAGAGAGGAGAGATACATAAGTTACTTCCACAAACCCATAGTCCAGAGGTGGACTACTCCCTCTTCATCATGGCGACGGTGGAGAAGTCGATGGAGAAGATGGAGACCACGCCGGCATCGCCCCGCCGGAGTTTTCCCCCTCCATTCTGCAACTCCAGATATCTCTTTCGGTGTTTCTGTGTTTCGTCGGCGCTCTCTCCAGAGAACGTCAGGGGGCTTCTTTTATAGGCATTTTTAGGTCAAGACGATGTCGGTGGAGAAAAGATCGGCGGTAGCGGAGCCACGAGGGCCAAAAGAGTGGGGCCCACGTGACCAGGTACAGTGGCCACGTGGGCTACCCTCTTTTGGGCCTCCGGCCTCCGCTTGCTCGCTTCCTTCGCTCCCAAGTCTTCTTCCTTCCAAAATATTGACGTCGTAATTTTTCAGGTCATTAGGATGTCGTTTGGGTCCCTGAAACTTAAAAGGAAAGAAATAGGGTTTTCTGCCAGCGCAGGGTTAATTCCATAAAAATAGGAAATAAATATTTTATTGCCTAAAATCATTATATAACAGTGGTATAACCATTACGACGCGAATTTCCTAACAAGGGTGATAGCAACGCATGCTTTCGTTACCGTTGGATATCAAGCTCAGATTGCTTCTGCACATCCGGAAAACTGAAATCTGTAGGCTCACAGTTAGGAACTTTCGTTAGCTGCCGTTGTTTCCGTCCTGTATCGCAGACGGCGTGGACAAACAATGTCGTTGGACGTGGTATATCACTTTTTTACTACGTCGTTCGTTAGGTGAGTTGAGTTTTCTTTCACCATTTGATGATTTTCTTCCCCGCCTCCGCCGGTGGGCGATGTTTTGTACATGCACAACGGCAAGGTTTGCATGTAGAAATGACCGTTATGATCCATCCTAGGAAAAGCAGAACGGCACGTTTTGCATGTAGAAAACTAAGGGACGGTAGAAAACTATGGAACGGCCGTTGAGAAAAAACGAAAACGACTTTCCTAGTTATTTAAATCCATGTTCGGAGTCCGGTGAGGGAATCCATGTTCGGAGTCCGGCGATGTTTTGTACATGCACAACGGCAAGGTTTTGTACTTGCAAAACTCATGCTTTGATGAACAATTCCCGATATGAACACCGAATATATTACCTTAATAATTGAATGATTTACCGAGCACTGAAATTTCGTACCTGGAGAAGAAGACGACTCTCTTGTCTCAAACGATGCAGCCTGGACGAAGCGTCCGGTGGATGCAGTTCGGATGAATGCTGTTCGGACGTCGTGGCTATCAAATCTCTGAAATATATCGCTGTGGAATAGTGTTGTGCGAAATTCAACATAATTTGAATCCTACCGCGATTGCCGGCAGCCACTTGTTTTGCATCGGTGATGGAGTGTAACCAGAAAACGAAAGCAACGCCGTCCGTGAAGCAAAGAAACCCAACAGAGCTCGCCGAAGGCGTCAAGGAATAAACCCAACCGAGCAAAATATACAAACAATGACCCGCGTATGATGGACAAAAACGTTTTCCTGCGTGCTCTCGATAAGACGGCGTTAGTGTTAGAAGGTGGAGCTTGATGGATGGACGTCAAAGCAGTGTGCTCTCTATGTCAAGATCCAATGGTTGGATGCCCATGCACGGCTATCATCCATGTTATGCCACTATTTTCGATAACCCTTATATGATACAAATATGATTGGAATATAAGTGATATAGTGCAAAGTTCATGTATGCATTTTACATGCGTCAACATCCCCAAGCTTAACCAATACTCGTCCTCGAGTATGAAGGTGATAAAACTAACATGGACTTTGCAATATAACACTAACAATGGATATCAAAAATGATTGCTACTGCTACATAGAGTCAAATGATTCATTCTTCAAAGGAGTAGCAATATGCAAGATAGTTTATGAAGTGATATCAAGTATTCAATGCAAGGATGTTCAATGATAGTTCAAAAAGTGTAACATAGAAGATAGTAATATGGACCACATGTATGCATAATGATAAATAAGATCATCCTACATTGGTCATAGAGTGTAGATGAAAATCTGAATATAAAAGGTAGACACTTTGGAAAGATGTATATGTGAGTAGAGGAAAGCATGCGTAAGTTTCATCAACTAACTTCCAAACTCTTCTACTTAAGTTAATGATTGCAATGTGGAATCGTTGGTGTCAAGCTCTCATTACCCCTATCATGGCATTTTGAATGATTAAAGTTTAATGTGAAAGCCAATATGAGTAGTGCGCTTGACAAAGTAAAGGTTGGATGTCTCATGCCCCTTGAATACAAGTACCTACACCATGAGTTACTCAACTTAGGAAACAAAGCAAGTTCAAGTTATATATTATTGTAAGTAATAATAGTATCATCAAGAGCGTCAACTGGGGTACCTCTTATCTCAGGATATGGAACAAGCCCATATCAAAATGACAAGACAAACAAACAAGATGAACAACCTCAACACCCTTTTTATTTACCATTGAAATAGCTTTTATTATAAGGTGTATCACAGACGGTTCACATAGCATGTAAGTAAATTTCCACCATGAATGATGCATGGCTTAGATTAGCGGCCCAGGTGTCTCTCTAACCATTTATACAAACTCATTTAAACTACTTCATTTCTGCCTTATTTCACCATGATAGGCATCCATAGACAAAAGTACATGATATCAACTAAATAAGATGAAGGAGCATGTTGAAAGCTTTGCATGCGACAACACATATGGGCTAACTCCCAACCTCGGACATTTATCAAGCCACTAACATCATAATCTTAATCACAATGGGTCATGTTTTATTTATGCAATGTAAAGTGTGCATCAAGTTCGTGAGAGCCATATAACCAACTTTTCCCATAACAATCAATAACATAAACATTTTCATTCAAAAGTGTGGATAACACAAGTATCATGATAAACATACTCGGAATAGCATAAAGCTAATTGGTAGATATGGTGGACTCACTGGAATAACTTTGGTTGAAAGTGTTGGAAACAAGTTTTTACTTGTTGGAACTTTTTGGCTAGCGAGAGGGAGAAAGTTGACCATCTAGATGCACGCATGAGTGTCCATAGAACTAACTAATCCATGTTAAACAAAAGTAAAATACCTTTCAACATCAAAACATGAATAAGTGATAGCTCTTGATAAAGCATTTGCAAATTATTACTCATAAACAAGCTCATGAATCATGCAACTATATGTATCATTAAAAATCAACTCAAACATCCCTTTTCCCAATACAATAAAAGCATCCAACATATTTCAACCCATATTTCCAGTAGCTCCTTCACATATAAATGATAGTGTGGTGGTCTCACAAAATAACAATCAAACCAAAAATAAACAAAAAGACGCTCCAAGTTTATGCGATAAAGTGTTTTGATCGAAAAATAGAAGTTAGACATGTGCAAAACGAGAGTGTGTAGGTCCAGTGGGGTTGTCTTCACATCCCCAAGCTTATGGTCTTCACCATCCTTGGATAGCTCTTGGTGCATCTCCTCCAATCCCTGTGAAAAAACTTCAAAACACCGTTTCTCCCATTTTCTTTTCTCTGGGGTGCATTAGTAGTGATAAACAAATAGGTTTCTTGCTGCATATAATCCTTAAACAAAACATAATATGAATGTCCAGAAAGTATATAATGTTCTATGCCTACTCATAAACTCATTTGAATCAAAAAGATTCAAGATAAAAGTTCAAAACATGCATCAAACAAAATGGGACAGAATCTGTCCAGAAAACAGCAGCAGCAAAACGTATTTTTCTACCCTAACAAACTTTGTCAAATTCCGAAACATTTCATGCATACAATGGATGAAAAGTTGCAACTACAGTTTAAATATGAGCTCATTCGGGGTTACAGAATAAGAAATAAAAATCATACCGTGCACAGATTCGTGTTGTAATAAAATCTCCGAATGCTACAAGCAACTTTCTCAAACCAATATGGGTAAAACTTGGCACTTTATTCAAAATTCCAGAAACTAAACTAAAAACAAACTCTCTTGTTACAGAAAGAGGACACAAAGAAAATCACACATAAAAATAACCGGGTTGCCTCCCGCAAAGCGCTTTCTTTATAGCCATATAGCTAGGCTTCTTACTTGTTGTTTATTGAAGATGAAGCTCATGAGGGAGCTTCAACTTTGATGTTCCCCTCTTTCTTGGGAAGTGTTCCTGTCGTGGGGTTGTCACGGTATATGTTACCATACGGTAACTTTGAGTTGAGGGCCAGGCGATACTGGTGTCAGGAAGATTGTTTAGCACGAAAGGGACAAAGGATTTACCCTGGTTCGGCCTCTCCATAGGAGATAAAGACCTACTTCTAGCCATGCTCTTATTACTCGCAATCTCGATAACCCGGCTACAACAACAGAGCCGGATGTCGATTAGGGTTACAATGATTCTCTCTCGTGGGACTTGTGCGATATGAAAAGCTTGTCTAACTATGACCTAGGATCCCGCTTATATAGATGGCCGGGTCTCCTGGTCTCTTACATGGTAAAGCCGGGTTCTACCCGTACTCGGAGTTCTACTCTATCTCCACCTCTTGGTGATCTCCAAGCCTTGGACTCCGTGACGCGCACTGCCTCCGGGTCTTCTAGATCTTTCCTTAGTTAGGCCGGGTTACCGCCAAATGTTCCGGCCCATAGTTGAGTCCAGCCCATGATGGGGAAAGCAGGCCAAGCCCGGCCTCCTGCCTGGCGGGTCTTCTTTCACCTTCATGAGCATACCGGGTTATCTTTCCCCCAACATTAGCCCCCAGATTAGCTTGGATAACAGGATGGTGAATTCTTGAGATGTCTTGTAATCTTGATGTCTTTTGCTCAAGCATTGCCATCCGGGCTATTCAAGTTAATCCCCTGGAAACATAAACATATTTGCACATATAAATCGTTAGTTTCAATCAATCTTTTATTTCAAGGCTGGCTCATCTTGGCGGCCAATCTATAACCCGGCCTTTCTTCCCAAGTCTTCTCATTATGAGCTTCGCTTCCCAATACTTAGCGAAAATTTCACTTAACAAACATATGAACCATCAGTCAACTTTTTAGTCAAAGATTGTGTCTTTCTCTCCAAATCTATCTCCAAATATCTCATCATGAATATCCTTTCCTTTGTCGTTATCTGTTTGTCGTTGACCTAGGTCAAATATTCTCATCGTATCACCTTTTTTACCATAATGCCCTTAGGGCTTTTTTCACCGTATCCTATAAATAAAGGGCCAGGGTAAACGGGAGTCACTTTCCCCATTTCCCTGGCCGCTTCGTCTTCAACCTCGCGCAGCCGCCATTCCCAGATCCAAATCGAGCTCGATCCTCACACGCTCACCACACGATAATCATCCTCAACCATCCAGCAGAGCCGCGTGATCGATTCCCCACTCAATCGCATCTTTAAGCCAAAAAACCGCATCCCCTCCTCGATTCAATCTTCAAACTAGGGTCCGTCAAGTTCATCCCCGCCATTGGTCATCACTAGAGCTCTACGGCAATGGGGAAGGAGAAGACCAAAGCTGGAGGTCCCAAGGCCGTGAAGAAGCTGGCGAAGAAGGGGTCGAGCTCCGCCGAGGCGGCCAGCGTCGCTCCGGTGAACTGGACTCGCTCCTCTGTCACCGAGCTGTCACTGCAGACATTTGCAAATCGAGGCGAGCTGCCATCGAAGAAGGAGATCGAGTGGTGAGCTCCAGGGGAAGAAACACGCCCAAATCCACAGAAAGGTGAAATCGTTGTTCTCCTTGTTGATCACCTTACTCGAGGACTTCGCCCCCCTGGTTCCTTGTTCTTCCGTCGTGTTGTTAAATACTACGGCTTAACCGCATTTGATATTCCCCCCAATTCTGTCCTCAACATCAGTAACTACGTAGTTTTCTGTGAAGACTATCTCCAAATGGCCCCTAGTTTGGAGCTGTTTTTAGAGATCTTTTACTGCAATCCTTCTCGCAAGAAGCAGCCACTAGGCCCTTATGGTGGTGTTTCTATCCAGCACCAGAAAACGAACAATTTTCCGGCCCTTGAGCTTGCCAGCCACCCAAAGGGGTGGCAAAATTCTTACTTTTATTGCAAAGACACTGTTGTGGGTTTGTCACGTCAGGTGTCATGGATGACTTCGTAGGTGTGGGATTACGCGAGTCAAGCATCTCCGAGCTTGGGATCACAGGAACAAAGATCAACACAGATTTACCCAGGTTCGGCCCCTCAATGTGAGGTAAAAGACCTACTCCCTGCCTACCCTAGATTGGTATTGATATGATAATCGAGGTGTTACAATGGAGGCGATCCGATCTGGTACTCGCCGTATGAACTAGGGTTTTAGGGCTTGATAGCTTGACCCGTCTAAGTCCTGCGAGTCCTCTTTATATACACAGAGGCTCGTCAGGTTACAAGAGTTCTACACGAAGCCTGATTGTCTTTCTTGTCTTCCAAGGCAAGTTTACACCGACCTTCTGGAACTTTCCTTTATCGAGTCGTGATGCGAGATTGGCCCATCTTTCACGTGGCCCAATAATGATAGCGCAGCCTTAAGTCGCAGGTTAATCATTCCGCCGACATTAGCCCCCAAGCGTGGCCTGAACTTCATAGTATTTCTTGATCTTGAATGTTTAGGCCGCGCTTTTCCTTATTTCGCGACTTATAATTTGTGCAGGATTGGCCTTGACTCGCACCTGGAAGATCATCTGACTTTGTGAGCTTCTTTGTTTGAGTAGCCTGATAGCTTCAGAACTTGATGACGATCCATCTTCAAATTTTTGATGATAATATGATGTAGCCCCCAAGGATTGAGAGGATGTAATGTAGTAATCATCTCAATTCTTCTCAGAGAATTCTGAAGGTCATCACCTGTAACTTGATATCATGAATAAAACAATTGTTAAGATACAAGTAATTGTAATTGGTGTTGCCGTACTATAAGCAGTACATCGACCTCTAGTTAGGCCATCTGAATCCTTAAGTGGGCACTCGCGTGACTCAGTATTTCCTAGGAACATGTGTGTTCAGGGTCGAGAGCGGCCATGATAGGCAATCAAGCTCGATTGACGCCACACCCCAGTACTTTAGCCACATAATGCGAGTAGCAATCCAACTTAAGGTAAATTTGATAATTGCCAATAAATTGACGGTTTCAGGGTAACAAAGACCCCAAGAAACATAATGTTATTGCCATGATAGGCTAAGCTATGATAAGCTTTGATTATGATGACACATAAGGTCACGCCTTGGTGGCAACCGAGTGTTATACATAGGGTTGGATCGTGCGTAGGTGGCGATCCATGGTGATACATGGGGTCGGTCACGCCTAGGTGGCGACCAGAGATGATACAAAGTTTACGGCCGCGCCTAGGTGGCAGCCGGTTTCTGATACAAGGGTTCAGTTTAAGTAACACATCCATGTAACACATGGAAAAATGTGTTACAGGTAAAACTGTAGTAACACAACGTTGGTGTTGCAGAAGTAGACAGTAACATATAAGAAATAAGATTGAAAAAGGTGTTACAAGTATATTACTATAGTAACACATAATTGAGTTACTCCGAATGTGTTACCAGCGAAGATTGCAGTAACATGTTATCATATGTGGTGGTGCGTATATTCTTACCAGGAAAAAGGAGAAGAATTTTATTACATGGTGTCTCCAATGTAGCATCATAGCAAGCCTGCGCAGCGTATAATAATCCTGGCAAGTCATAATGTTTCGAAATTAAGCTCCTTGCTAGGTTCGAAACCAGCGAACAACATATTTACTACCAACGTGCTAACCATCGGACCAATCATTCTTATGCGATGAAGTTCCACGCTTGCCTCTATTAATTAATGTGTAATAGGCTGTTGGGCCGCACCCAGAGCCTACTAGGAGCCCACTAAAATAACCTGATACGTTTTATTTTTATTTCTTCCACCGAAAGGGCTAAGGGCCCAAAATTTAACCGGACCAAGTAGTGTGGCTATAAGAAAAAGGACGGATAGAAAAAATAATTGGGCTCCAAACCAGTTTTAGCCCACATAAATGAAGAGTGTTCTGATTTATATTTTTTGAAAAACTGACAAAATAGAAATAAGTAGAAAAATTCTTTGAAATGCAAGCATATATTACAATCGAATTACCAAAGAATTACATAAAACAAATATAGCAAAGGAAAAGCAAGACTCATGGGCATCGTCACCACACCTCCACGTGAATGATGGTTTGAGTAATTTTATTATCATTTTCATTCTACTTATTATCTCTGAATGACACTGGCGCCGCCAATTACATTTTCGTTTTCATCTACTTCTATCCCTATCCTTATATCATGTTTCTCGTTCCTTCGTAAAACCTCGATGTTGGGGTTTATGGATCAAGGAGGCTCTAGGAGCGAGCGAATCCACCTAGAGCAGCTAATAGTTGTCGTGAGGTATGCATGACCTTGATGTTGAGGGTACACGATGTCACGTTCATGTAGACTTGAACAAAGCAATAGGGAGAGAAACCATAGCGTTGAATTTAAGACAAAGTGGATGGAGGACGGCGGTGCCTGGACGCTGAGCGAATCGTATGCGCAAACTTTCGGAGCTAGATGGGAAGCCATTAAAAACGGCGCTACTACGACTTGAACCCTTTGGCGGGCCTGAAGCGCCAAAGATTATCACGACGTCGACGACACCACGTGCAAGGGTGCTTATAGGAGCAGGTCACCCGCAAGGACGTGATGTAGGGTCCACCCTCGCCTCCAATATTTGGCGCGCACCTGATAGTCACAACATCGAGTGGGACGAAGTGCCAACCGGCAATGGATCTATGCGACCCACCGCCCAATAAAATGCGCTAAGGGATGGAGAGCTCACATCAATCTGAGAGAGTGGAGGGAAGGCAGGACAAGATGAGTGTTGGTGATAAAATAAGGCATGACCCCAACCCAAGAGTAAGTACTAAGATGGAGCGGAGGGCTTGCCGAGCATTGACGAGAAATCACCGACGGGCAGCGCGGATTCCCTAGCTATGCTATCTGCAAGAGCACCCTCAATTTTTTGGTCTGTCCACGATTATGATAACTTTTCAATTCAATTGAGCATAGTAACCCTTTCTTGTAGTTCAAAAAACAAATTAACAATAAAATTCCATAACATGTGTCAATGTAATTAATACAAACAAAGAAAATTTGCATAACCGTGTCCATACTAAATTAGTGAAAATATAAACACGATTAGTGTGTTTGTACTAGGAAATAATCTTTTTACTAAGTTTTAGAATGCATTGGCTGAAAGCCTGAAAGTTTTTCAAGCCACGCTTGCGGGAGAAAACAGGCGGGTAGATGAAAATTTCATCTATTTTTTGAAACTAGAAGTTTTCCAAGCCACGTTTGCGGGAAAAACAGGCGCGTAGATGAAAATTTCATCTATTTTTAGTGGGCCTAAACTGAAGGGACTCGATCCTTATCAACTCCTCGTCCCAGCTCCCTCCACTTCCTCATCTTCCCCGCCGCCGCCACAGGGGAACAAACCTCCACCGCCGTGCCCTCCCATCATCCTCCTCCCCCCCTCCCCCGCATCCACTACTGCCTGCCCGCGGCCACCCCTACCGGAATTGGCCTCAAGATCGCCTCCCGGTGCCTGCTAATGGCAGAGAACCGCGTCCTCGTCGTGTTTCGACTAGTCTGTCATCGGTGGGCTGATCTCGGGGAGTCCGCCCCGCCGGCCAAGCCTTCTTCCGACCGGAAGAAGGATGACGATCTGGTAAGGGCCCTTGTCCAACCCCTTTCTCCCACCACACATTTTTCTAGGACCTGCGCGGCTGCGCCCGATCTAGATCGGGGACTATTTCGATTCAATCTGCGGTTTCCCTCATACTCATGTGTTTGTTGTTGGGCGCAGTAGGAGAATTCGTGGATCAGCTCAAGCTCTGCGTCGGTATGATGTTTCTTGTGGTGCCTGGGCGAGCCTGCCCGTGTGCATCAGCTCACCGAGACAAGGAGATTGAGCTAGCCTAGCTTGCAAATTTAACACCAGTTCTAAGTCTAACAGGAAGATGCCTGGAAAAATTATCAATCTAGGCATTTCAGTGTGAAATCAGTATGCAAATGAGAATATTTTCTCCCAATGTATAGAAAACCAACGTGATGTGTTTTTGTGTTCATGAGATTTTTTCTAATCTATCATCTTGCTATTAGGGATGGAGTTAGCGAGGGCTAGTTTGCTTAGGTGCTGAAGATTGAACTGGCTCAGATAATTGAGGTAAGCTTTCTCTTATCTCGCAGCTATTTCTGTTTAAAACTATGCTTGTAGCACACATGTTTACTGTAATGCTTCAGTTTGCTGAACCAGGCTATGAATGCAGTCTTTTACCAACAAATACGAAAGAGAATATCCTGCAATCTGTAATGTTTAAGGTATAGGCAAACTTGTAATTTCCTTGTTATATGTGATCGTTCTGGAGAAATAACAGTGTAATCATAATGTAATTTGTTGCAAAGATTTTAATATATACTTGGTAATGGCTTTTTGTGTGCACATTGTGTCGAGTGTTAAGTCTGTCAATAAGGTTAATGTGTACTATACAATGATTTATCACCATGAAAGTTTTTGGATCATTTGGTTAGCCCCCATCTTTCATCGTGCAAGTTTCTTGATGACTAATGGTTCCCCTAGTTCATAGTTATAGTTGCACACAAGAATCATCACATAAGATATCTGAAAATCTACATGATTAACTGTTCATGAGATATCGTTATTTCTATTTAGAACTCACCAGTAATTTTATCTTTGAAGGGACTAGTAAGACGACCCAAGTGCCAGCCCAATAATATCTAGTTTTACTTGAATTAACAACTGTTTTTTCAAGTGCGTGAGGTTCCGGATCATACTGTTGCCTCATACAAAAGTAGTTTATAGTATGTAAAAGGAACTCACGCCAGAAGCTAATGTGAAAAGCATAAGAATAAAGTCTCTTCTTACTGCAGTCTTTAACTCTTTATGACTGTACCTTGTTGTGATATCATGGCACTCATGTGTTGGGGAGTCTCACAATACTAGCGCACGTTATCTGAAAAATATAGTTTACCGTTCATGAGCTATGGTTAATTTCTTTTAAGAGTTGATCTGTCAGTTTGCCATCGATATTTTTCATTGCTGATGCTAAGTTATCTACAGCACAAGCCAACCAATTCTCCAACCTTGTCTTTTTACACAGCTCATAGTTAACATCCCTAGTCACTAGCAGGAATTTCTACTGAATACAGCCACCGATGTTGTTTGCGTCACAGCAAAGGTGTACAATGAGCCTAGATTTGGATCTCAGTAATACCTACCAGTTACACTGAGTTTTTGACAACGATGATGTGATGATAGTCCTCTTCAGCATTCCTAGAAGAAAAGCCATATAGATATGCTTATTCTCGTTGCAGGATTAATGATATTCTGAATCATATTTTGTAGGATTAATCATAACTGTAACATCCATTTTTCTTTTGCAGATTCAAAAGAAGTATGATTAAGTTGACGTTGAATTCTCCCATTGCACCTGGAGCAAGAAGCAAATTAATTTTGAAGACTTCACTTGCCAATAACTGTAGTTCCATTGATAGATTAAAAATGTAATTTATTCAGAGATGTTTTTCTTCGAATTGATGCAAATTCTTCGTGTAATATTCTTCAGAAGGTGTTTTTCTGTAGTGAAGTGCAGATGAATGTTCAGTTGTACGAATAATGTTACTATTTAATTATTGTACTGTATGTGTCCTACACTCCTACACTGTATATCCGCAGTATCCTGATCATGTCAATTTGTGTACGTAGGGGCATCATAATAAAACATGCAATTAAACACATGCAATTATTTCTTTAAATAAATATAATACAGAAAATATTTGCCTAATTTTGTTTTTAATAATTGAAAACACAAATATTAATTATTTGGAGAAGAGAGTGTTACTGTGGTTAGAAAAACGTGTTACTAAAACGTGTTACTAGGATAATTGGCATCGATGAATTATAGTGTTACAGGCAGACATAGTGGTGTTAC
Source organism: Poa pratensis (assembly GCA_947311845.1). Lineage (NCBI taxonomy): Eukaryota > Viridiplantae > Streptophyta > Magnoliopsida > Poales > Poaceae > Poa > Poa pratensis. The sequence goes on from CAMZMU010000035.1 coordinate 21,023,255, forward strand.
TGACGGCATTGAGTAACACATAAGATGCATGTTACTGACGGCTTACTTGCAACACAATTTTTGACATACTGTAACAATTATTATGTGTGACAACTGTCACCTCTTAGTAACACGGCCTAACGTAACACATTACAAAGTGTGTTACAATCTGGCCCAGTAACACTGTTTTGGATCTGTAGTAACACAAAGCTGTGTTACAAAAGCTATGTCCTGTTGTAGTGGCGCCTGGGTGGCGATCAGATGTTGCATAGGTCGCGCCTAGGTGGCGACCAAAGTTGAAGTTCTAGCCCTGAGTGGCTGTGATGATACTCAGCTATAAAGCTGGAAAGGATGATGCTTGGCTCTGATTAGCCTTTTCTTATGTATAGTACGGTCGCAGGTGTGCGACGTTCCAAGGGCGAGGTGCCTCGAGACGATCCTCGAAATCATGGCGTTCGCTGCTTTCTTCCCTTACATCCAGCAGATAGTACGACCCATTGTTTAGCTTCTTGCTGATGATGTAGGGTCCTTCCCATGGAGAGGACAGCTTATGCATTCCCTTGTGATCTTGTTTAAGTCGCAGTACTAGGTCGCCTTCTTGAAAGGTGCGGGTTTTGATGCGTCTGGCATGATAGCGTCGCAAGTCTTGTTGATATACCGCTGACCTTGATGCTGCCAAGTCTCTAACCTCTTCTAATGTGTCCACCGAGTCTTGCCGAGCTATCTCATTATCTGTCTCGATGTAAGCCGCAACTCTTGGTGAATCATGTATGATGTCGCTGGGCATGACTGCTTCTGCTCCATAGACCATGAAATATGGTGTAAATCCTGTGGATCTGTTAGGGGTTGTTCTTAAGCTCCACAGTACTGCTGGCAATTCTTCCACCCAACATCCTGGAGATGCTTCGACCTTTTCAATAAGGCGCGGCTTAATTCCATGGAGAATTTCCTGGTTAGCTCGCTCAGCTTGTCCATTGCTCTGCGGGTGTGCTACTGACGTGAGGTCCAATCTTATCCCATTGTCTGCGCAAAATATCTGTGTAGCCCCTTCAGAGGTGTTGCTCCCATTGTCTGTAATGATACTATGGGGGTACCGAAGCGGAATATGACCTTCTTCAAGAACTTGACTGCTGTTTCAGCCTCGCAATCTCCCACAGGTTCTGCTTCTATCCACTTTGTGAATTTGTCCACCATGACCAGGAGGTGAGTTTTTCCGTTTGAAGACCGTCTGAAGGGCCCTACCATGTCAAAACCCCATACGGCAAAAGGCCATGTGATGGGTATTGTGCGAAGTGCTTGAGCTGGCATATGATCTTGCCTAGCGTATCTTTGACATCCATCGCACACTCTGACAATTTGCTCTGCATCTGCTAATGCTGTTAACCAGAAGAATCCATGTCGGAACGCCTTTGCCACCAAAGATCTTGACGAAGCATGATGGCCACAATCGCCTGAATGAATTTCGTGCAAGATTTTTCGTCCCTCTTCTGGTGAGACACATCTTTGGAATGCTCCTGACACGCTGCGCTTGTATAATTCGTTGTTGATGATTGTATAGGCCTTTGATCGTCGTATGATTTTGCGCGCCTCAATCTCATCGTCTGGCAGCACTCCGCGACTTAAATATGCCATGTATGGCTCTGTCCATCCTGGCTGTTCATGCAGGGCTGCGACTAAAGTTGAATCATCCTCTGGCTCTGCAATGTCAATCTCTGCTGGAGGTTTGACTGATGGATTGTGCAGTTCATCCAGGAAAACATTGGGTGGGACTGACTGTCTGTTGGATCCAAGCCGAGACAGGGCATCTGCAGCTTCGTTTTGTCTCCGATCAATATGTTCAACTTGGTATCCAGTGAAATGTCCAGCAATTCTGTCCACCTCTCTTCTATATGCAGCCATGTTCGCATCCTTGCTGTCCCACGTTCCAGAGACCTGCTGTGCCACCAAGTCTGAATCGCCAAAACAGCGTATGCGACTGATGTTCATCTCCTTTGCTATACGTAGACCATGAAGCAGTGCCTCGTACTCCGCCACGTTATTTGTGCAGTTGAAGTGTATCTGTAGCACATACCGCAGCTTGTCTCCCTTGGGAGATGTTAGAACAACTCCAGCCCCCGAGCCTTGCAACTGTCTTGACCCATCAAAATGCATGGTCCAGTATTTGGTTTCTGCCATGCTAGGAGCGACTTGGATTTCTGTCCAATCGTTAATAAAATCTGCAAGGGCTTGCGACTTAATTGATGTGCGCGGCTCGTAGCTGATGTGATGTGGTCCCAACTCGATCGCCCACTTAGCGACTCTTCCAGTAGCTTCTCGATTACGATGATATCTGCCAATGGTGCTGAACTAACCACAGTTATTGGATGTTCTTGGAAGTAGTGCTTCAGCTTGCGACTCGCCATGAACACTCCAAACACCAACTTCTGCCACTGTGGGTAACGCTGTTTGGAAGCTGTGAGGACTTCGCTCACGTAATATACTGGTCTCTGGACAGGGTATTCCTTTCCGTTCTTGTCTCTCCACAACCATGACAGCGCTCACAGCACGGGAATTTGCCGCTATGTATAGTAGCATGGCTCTTTATCCTTTGGAGCCGCCAGAACTGGAGCATTTGTCAATTGATTTTCAAGGCTGTCAGAGCTTCGTCGGCCTCTGCGTCCCAAACGAAGGTGTCTGATTTTTTCAACAGTCTGTACAAAGGTAGTGCTTTCTCTCCCAATCTTGATATAAAGCGACTCAAAGCTGCTACACATCCGGTAAGTCGCTGCACATCTTTTATCTTTTCTGGTTTTTGGAGATCCATCACGGCCTTTATCTTGTCAGGGTTGGCCTCAATGCCTCTTTCTGATACTATGAATCCAATAGCTTTCCTGCTGGTACTCCGAAGACGCACTTTGTGGGGTTGAGCTTCATGTTGTATTTTCTGAGATTTGTGAATGTCTCTGCCAGATCACTAATAAGATCCTGGCTAACTTGCGACTTAACCACAATATCATCCACGTAGGCGTGAACGTTGCGACCTATTTGCTCATGTAGACAATTCTGAATGCATCTTTGGTAAGTCGCACCTGCGTTCTTCAACCCAAAGGGCATGCTGACATAACAAAAAGCTCCAAAGGGTGTGATGAAGGACGTCTTTTCTTGGTCCTCCCTCTTCATCTTGATTTGATGGTAGCCTGAATAGGCGTCCAAAAAGCATAACAGCTCGCACCCAGCAGTTGAATCAATCACTTGGTCGATTCGCGGCAAAGCAAATGGATCCTTTGGACAAGCTTTGTTAAGACTGGTGTAATCAACGCACATTCGCCACGTACCGTTCTTTTTCATAACCAATACTGGGTTTGCCACCCATTCCGGATGGTATACCTCCGTGATGAATCCTGCAGCCAGCAAGCGAGCTATTTCCTCTCCTATTGCCTTTCTCCTATCATCGTGGAAACGCCGTAGTGGCTGCTTCACTGGTTTAGCCGCAGGGTTCACTTTGAGGCTATGTTCTGCTAATTCTCTTGGTACCCCTGGCATATCTGACGGCTTCCATGCGAAGATGTCCTTATTTTCCTGGAGAAAAGCGACGAGGGCCTTCTCCTGCTCTTCTTCCATGTGTGCTCCAATGCTGGTTTGCTTGGATGAGTCGCCAGGAACAAGATTTATCTGCTTAGTGTCCTGGGCCGCTTTGAATTTCATTGGTGGCTCGGCAGATGGCGTGGTAACTACACTCATGTCGTTTGGGTCCACCTGCGACTTATAACCTTTTAGCTCTTCCGCGGCACAGGCGGATTCTGCGAAGGCCGCATCTCCCTTTTCACATTCTATCGCTTTTTCTCTATCTCCGTACACTGTGATGACCCCTTTTGGTCCTGGTATCTTCAACTGTAGGTACACGTAGCATGGCCTGGCCATAAACTTAGCAAAGGCCGTTCTTCCAAACAAGGCGTGATATGGGCTTTGGAATTTTACCACTTCGAAGCATAGGAATTCGCTTCTAAAGTTCTCTTCTGTCCCAAAAGTTACCCCTAGGGTTATTTTCCCCGCTGGCCGTGCGGACCTTCCTGGGACAATGCCGTGAAATACTGTTGACGTGGGCTGCAGGCTGGAATCCTTGAGTCCTAGACGCTGGAACGTATCGTAGTACAAGATATTAATGCTGCTTCCTCCATCCATAAGCACTTTGGTCAGCTTGTATCCTGCAACGTACGGTGCCACAACCAGTGCCAACTTGCCAGGTTCCCGTACTTGTGGCGGGTGATCGTCGCGACTCCAGGTTACTGCGTATTCTGACCACCTTAACCAATTGGGTGTTGCTGGTATCACGGCGTTCACCTGCTGACTTCTGCGGCTCAATTTCTCTTCCCTTTTGGAGGTATCGATAACTATTGTGTGATACTGCCCGTTGCCTGGGGTTACTCGCGCCGTGCTGCCCAATATTTGTGTTATGAGCCGCACTAGGGTTTCCTTCATGGAATTCCCCCCGTTGTGTTGGCTCTCTTCTTTCCACTTCTTGTAATAGTGGCATTGCGCCTTGGTATGGTCCGCTGGCCGTCCATCACCTGTCGCATGAAGGTCGCATGGCCGGTTAAAAACTTCTTGCATATTGATTGGACGGGAGCCGTATCCTCGACCCCTTCCACGCTGGCCTCTGAATCCTCCACGCGCATTGGCGACGAGCCCTGAGTGACCATCTTCGTTTTTGCGTTTGTTTTGATTCGCGTTGTTGTGGCGTTTGCTGCTGCTGGGGCTTGTTGGAGTTTTTCTTTCCTTTGGCAGCAACCTCCTCTTCTTCTCCGTCTGACGCGTCTCTGGTTTTATCTGAGCGGCATATTTGTTAGCCGCAGCCATCACCTCGCTGAGGCTCTTGACTTTATCCTTCATGCGACCCAGCTTATGAATCAGCGGCTCAAACTTGCAGTTTTTCTCCATACCAGGACGGCTGAGCTTGGTGGTATATTATCTGAGGAGTGTATTATTTCTGCCACCCTTTTCATCCAATGGCGACTTGACTCGCCTTCCTTCTGGACACAACGCTCTAGATCTTCTATATTGCAGAGTCGTTTGCAAGTTCCTTGGAAGTTCTTAACGAAGGCATCCTTCAGTTCCTCCCAAGTATTTATAGAGTTGGGAGGCAAATTTTGCAGCCATATGTGCGCTGCACCTTCTAGCATCATGTTGAGGTACCTTGCACATATTTCCTCTGAGGCGTTCAAATGCTCATCCCCATCTCGTAATTGTTCAGCCAGTGGTTGGATCCATGCTGGCGTTGTAGTTTGCCACCTTGCGTGGCCCTTTGAAATCTTCAGGAAAAGGTTCCGATCTGATCCTTTCAGTGAAACACGCCGGTCCCTTGAGTCGCGAGGACAGGGCTGTGGGCGCGCCCGGGGTTATCTGCGGGCCGCGTTTGCACCACTGGCATATTCGCCTGCGCTTCTGCGACTTGCTCCTGCTGCCTCTGTGCGACTCCTGATACGTTCTCTGGTGGCCTGCTTTGGACGCTTCTTTCTGCTGCAATCCTGTGATTGGCTGGTACGAGGGGCAGCTGTGCTTCGGCTTCCGCCCTATTGGCTTGTTGCAGGACTGCCGTACTTAGCATCTGAATCGCGCGCCGCGCCTCAGCATTGACCGGGTCATCGCCTGTTGGTACCATCTGAGTCAAGATATTAGCCGCAGCATACATATTATCGACAGGGTTCTGGTAATGGCCCTGCGGGGTGTGAAACCTCCTTGGTTGTTGCTGGGTCTCTTGATTTGTTGGTACCCTTCCTTCCGCAGTCGTCTGGATTCCCGTTCCCGCGGCTGGAGTGAGCGGGATTTCCACTGTTGGTTGAGTCGCGCGCAGTTGTGTTTGCGGGTCAACCTGTCGTTGAGTCGCAGCCAGCGCGGCTACTCTCTGCCGCTCCTGTTGGATTCCTTGGTTTATCTGATCGAGCCTGCGGCGCTCTTCTTCCATCCTTCGAACCTCATACAGGAGCTCGGCCCTGGCGGCCTCAATTTCTGTTGCACGGAGGGCGGCGTTCGTGGCTGACACGGGGACAAGAAGTGGGTTGCTTGGGGGTGCCGATGCCTCGGTTTCTCCAGCAGTTCCTGATGCGCCTGCTCCTCCGGTCATGTAAACCGCGACTTGCGCCGTCTCTCGATCTGGTGATAATGCGATTTCTGGTGGGTAACCCCAGCAACTTTCTTCAAAGGCAGGTATAATGGACCCAAACTCTTGCGAGTCCATGCTTTCACGGATTCTTCCCCATCATCGGCGACTTCTTCTACTGAATCGCCTTCTTGGACCGATCTAACGGACCTGCCACCGATGAAGCCAACGAAGACGTTGATGGATCCAAACGGGATGACGTGGCCGGTCTCCAAGTAATCTGCTTCCGGCCCCCAGCTTGAATCGTCGATGAGGGGTGTGCCATTGACCGTGATGATACGGCCAACAACAAGATCTTCAGCTCCCTTCATGGATCCTGCGCGGAACGTGACGCTCTTGACCGCAGGCCCCACGGTGGGCGCCAACTGTCGTGGGTTTGTCACGTCAGGTGTCATAGATGACTTCGTAGGTGTGGGATTACGCGAGTCAAGCATCTCCGAGCTTGGGATCGCAGGAACAAAGATCAACACAGATTTACCCAGGTTCGGCCCCCTCAATGTGAGGTAAAAGACCTACTTCCTGCCTACCCTAGATTGGTATTGATATGATAATCGAGGTGTTACAATGGAGGCGATCCGATCTGGTACTCGCCGTATGAGCTAGGGTTTAGGGCTTGATAGCTTGACCCGTCTAAGTCCTGCGAGTCCTCTTTATATACACAGAGGCTCGTCAGGTTACAAGAGTTCTACACGAAGCCTGATTGTCTTTCTTGTCTTCCAAGGCAAGTTTGCACCGACCTTCTGGAACTTTCCTTTATCGAGTCGCGATGCGAGATTGGCCCATCTTTCACGTGGCCCAATAATGATAGCGCAGCCTTAAGTCGTGGGTTAATCATTCCCCCGACAGCGTCGCTCTGGTGAACTGGACTCGCTCCTCCGTCACTGAGCTTTCACTGTAGACATTTGCAAATCGAGGCGAGCTGCCATCGAAGAAGGAGATCGAGTGGCGAGCTCCAGGGGAAGAAACGCGCCCAAATCCACAGAAAGGTGAAATCGTTGTTCTCCTTGATCACGTTACTCGAGGACTTCGCCCCCCTGGTTCCTTGTTCTTCCGTCGTGTTGTTAAATACTACGGCTTAACCGCATTTGATATTCCCCCCAATTCTGTCCTCAACATCAGTAACTACGTAGTTTTCTGTGAATACTATCTCCAAATGGCCCCTAGTTTGGAGCTGTTTTTAGAGATCTTTTTACTGCAATCCTTCTCGCAAGAAGCAGCAACTAGGCCCTTATGGTGGTGTTTCTATCCAGCACCGGAAAACGAACAATTTCCCGGCCCTTGAGCTTGCCAGCCACCCAAAGGGGCGGCAAAATTGTTACTTTTATTGCAAAGACACTTCCCCAGAGTCGGATGATGCTCGTTATCCGGTTTTCCGAAATTCTCCCTTGATCTACGATGCCAAGATGAACGACTTTGCCAGCGACGAAGACCGGGTCTTACTCGCTGACATCCAGACCCGGGCCAAAGCTCTTCTCGCTCATGGCCTCCGAGGCACTCACTTAGTCAAGTGCTGGATCGGCTGGTTCATCCAGCCACTGAGCATCAGGACCCGGTTGTTTCACCAATACACCGGGTCTACGACAGATGACATGCGTTACTCTGAAGTAGCGCTTCTTGAAGACCAGATTGTTAAGAACGCCAAGACTCTTCTTGGCGAAAAGAAGACCACCTTAGCAGAAACCGGGCTCACCCCATTTTATGCTAATAACCCGGTTCCCACGGTATGATTCCACTTTACCTCCTTTTCACTTTCTTTTGCACCTTGATTCATAAATGTTCTTTCTAACCTTGCGTCCACTTCCCAGGACCCGGAATGGTGGAAAGAGGATTATGCACCCGTGACCACACCGGGTGATGAAGATTCTGACTCCAACAATGATGGAGAAGAAGAAGAAGGTGAGCTTAACTCCTTGGACCGGCTCTTCCTCAACTTACTCGACAACGAAACTTCTTTCCATGGTTAAACTGCTAACTCATCAATCTGCTTTCCAGATATTGCTGGCCCAGCTAACATTGTTTTGTCGGGTCCAGAGGATATTGAACCGCCCAGCAAGAAGAGAACCAGAGCCACAGTACTGCCATATTCTCGCATTTCTAGTTATATGATGAACACATCTCAACCTCAAGCTCAACCACAGGAAAAAGAAGCTGCCAAGGAAAATGAAGCCAGCAAGCGCCGCAAGACCCGGTCCAGCGCTAGCCAAGATTCCTTGAACACAGGTATCCCTTCGTGCTCCCTGTCTCGCTGGACCAAGTCAATACAAAAGACTCCTAGTACTTCTCATCCCTTGGCTGGCAAAGTCTGGGTCTCTAAGTCCAAATCTTTGTCAGTTTCTTCAGATGATAGCGTGAACCTGCCTGACGATTTTCGCGTCAACGTTGGGTATGTTTTCTTTCTTTTGAAGTTTTTCCAACTCCTTTTATTTCTTTTTATCATATCTGAATCCCCTTTCTGTTATATACAACGCCAAAGCTACACCTCTAGATGCGGCCGGGTCTTCTTATCATGCTGTTATGACCGAGCCTGCTCGTACAGAGGCTCCTGTTCATGACACCATCGAGGAGGAGACCCCGGAGAAGGACATGGAAGAAAAGTTATCTTCACCGCAGGCCTCACCTCCTAGGGCAGACCCGGGCAAAACTCCTGCCGGGTCTCCCCTGACCACTGCCAAGCCAATTGAAAAGTCTCCTGAGAAATCACCCGGGTCTGGCTCAGGCACCAATGATGAGGTTGAGTACTTAGGCACCCAAACCATAACTGCTGATGCTCCACCCACTGTGGTGGCCAAGATTATGGAGCCAGAGGTGAAGGCCGAAGCAAGCGCTCACGGGAAAGAGCCCATCATCTACTCCGAGCCACCGGCTCTGGAAAACATGGAACTGTGGGCTCTTATTTCTGAGTACTTCTCCCGGCTCTCCCAACACAAAGGCCTTGAAGCTGAATTCGTTATTGCTATTCAGAAGTGCCACCAGGTAACCTTACTCTCTCCTTTACTCCCTAACCCCCAAGCTCCAAGTTTAATTTAACATGTTTAATAAGCTTGGTGCTTTGAAAGAAAACTTAAAAATAGATTAGCCCCCAAGTGCTAGTTTGTCTGTTTACAGCATACTAGGACTCGTAGCTTTTACTTTCTGAGAACTTCAAATTTCCCAGCCCCCAAGTGCCGGGTTACATGCTTGCAGTAATCTGGAGCTTGTCTTTCTAAATCAACTATACAATGCTGATAATGCAAACTCTTACTTGCTTTAAGAAACTTTCAAATCTGGTAGACCCCAAGTGTCGGGTTGCATGCTTGCAGCAACCCGGGACTTATTACTATGAACTTCTTAGCAAATTTTCACTATCAAATTTTATACTCCACTGAATGCATCACTTTTTCAGCAACATGTGACCCAAGCCACTCAAGAGATCTAGCAGCTCAAAGAGCAATTATCATCTGAGACCCGGCTAAAAGCTGAGTCCCAAGAGAAGACCCAGAACCTCGAGACCTCCCTCGCTGATGTGAAAGAAGAAAACATAGGACTGGAAGACCCGGCTCGAAACTGCTGAGAAGAAACTAGCTTAGGTGCAAAAGAGTTATGACTCCTTCAAACACCTGCTTAAGGAAATCGTTGCTGCTGTTTGGGGTAAACTTGCTCTTATTTTTTATGCATATCCATCATTCCCATTGTCACAACCTTCTACTTATTGAATTCTTCTGTACTAAAATCTTTTCAGGACCCGCAATTCCATGAATTTGAAGACTCCTGATGTCAAACTCCAGGCCTTGCTTAAATTAGTGAGGCAACTATACTATGGAGCCGGGCGTGCCATTGCAGCAGCTCATGGTCTGGAGTCTCCACCAAGCCAACTGAGGGAATTCCTCGGGCAGCTGTCCACAATTCCAGAGTGGATGACCCGGTGGAAATTATCTGGCTGCCGCAAGGGTGCCATGCGTGTCCTGGCTTTGGCCAAGGCACACTATCCAGATATAGACCTGGCCAAGCTTGCTGGCGGGTTTCCCCAGTTCAACTTGGATAACACTGAGTTTGGCGGCAAAGATCTTGCCCAAGTTAGCAAAGTGACCTGGTATGCTGCGTCCATGATTGCTGAAGGATTGTCCTTGGACAAATTTCAGTATGGCTATGACAAGAAGAACCGGCGTATCGATACTCCAGATTCAATGCCTGCCATTCTAATTCCTCCCCAACAGCTGCGCGGCCAAGGGCAAACACCGGCCGTTACAAGGACAGGTACTCCTGCAATTGCTCCACTACCCCGGCCTGTAACCACAGATGATGATCCCAAGAATCAAGGCCTTGCCTTGATTTGTTGGACAACCCCAGCTCAGGAGATAGGAGGACACCAGGAGACCCCAGAGACTGAGCCTGCAGCAGGAGGAGAAGCCCCAAGACCCAAGAGCACCTAAGCGAGACTCCTTCAGCAAATGACCCAGCCGAGCAGACCAACTCTTAATTTTACCTGAACACTACCCATTTGTCCTGAATAGGCTTTTGTAATAACTTTAATACTTTAAGTCCTCATATTTTGATCGTCCGCCTGTGTACGTATGCTACTCTGGTTTGTAACTCTGGTACGACTTTTGGTTTGAATTTCAAGTCTTTAACGGTTTAGATGACCCTTTTGGTTTCTTTAACTATGAGCCGGCTTTCGCATGGATATCTCTGTCGCAACTTCTCTGAAAAACAGGGTCAAACCAAGTCCCTTTAGGCATCATGTTTGATTGAATTTCCAGGTGAGCAATCAGGCCATATAAGTGCGAGTCACATCGAGCTCAATAGTAAGATAACCAAGAATTATACTGGTGGCATCAAGGCCGGGTCTTGAGATTGTAGCTACAAGCTATTTTAGCAAGATCCCCCAAGACCCGGGTCAATGTTCTGGAAAGTAATGGCTTAACTCTGCACATTTACCCCCATTGACCCATATATCTGACTTGCTCGATATCATAATACTATAAAAACTAGAACTTATAACAAAAAGAAATAACTAAACAAGCACAAAGACATAAATAACTTTGTAACTCTAAAGCATGCATGAAAGATAATAACTACGGTGGGCCGGGTCATGAGGTTAGATGTTCACCTTTTGAACAGCTAACCCCCAAGCCTCAATTCATAAATTTTGACTAAGTTAAGTGAGCCGGGTCTTGGGTTAGATATTCACTTTTTGAACAGCTAACCCCCAAGACCTGATATGTGAGGCTTTGAGCAAACTAAATAAGCCGGGTCTTGGGTTAGATGTTCTCTCTTTGAACAGCTAAATATAAAAAACAATATGAAAAAGAACATAACTGAGAAAACATAAATTTATGTTCAACCTTCACTTTATTGATAGGAAAGGTTAGGTCAGCAAGCCGCCTCATTAAAAACCTTCCATCCCCCTTAGGTACCCTGGTAAGGAAAAGAGAGCATCTGAAACCTGCTGCCTGTTACATCATGTGTTACATATCATGACCCGACCTATTGCTAGGTGTAGTAAGGGCGCAAGTGGGCAATGTTCCATGGGCGCTCACGCTCTTGCATCGAAAATGTGGATCTTGTAATGTCATTCACTGTCTTCAAGGATTCTCTTGCATGCACCAGATAATAAGACCCATTGTGCAAGTTCTTGCTCACAATGAAAGGTCCCTCCCATGGAGGAGAGAACTTGTGCATCACATCTCTGTTTTGCGTCCATCGCAGCACTAAGTCACCCTCCTGGAAAGTACGAGTTCTGAACCAGCGAGCATGATATCGCCTCAGATCTTGCTGATAAATTGCCGATCTTTCCAGTGCTTTCTCCCGGTGTTCTTCTAACAGGTCCAACGAATCCTGCCGGCTCTTCTCGTTTTCTATCTCAACATAAGCCGCCACGCGCGGTGTCGTGGGGTTAACACGGCAGATGTTACACGAGGTAACTTGAGATTAGGGCAAGGCGACTCTGGTGTTCAGGAGATTTGTCTAGCTCTACGAGGGAGAAGATGTTTTTTACCCAGGTTCAGGTCCCCTCGGTGGAGGATCCCTACATCATGCTATAAATCACTATATGTTAACATATTACAAGGTACGCCAATGGCGATGTCGCCGGAGTTTAGATGACTCCGGTCGTGGGAGCTCTATCTCTTGAGCTCTCTCTATTTTGTCTATCTTATTCGGCCTCAACTTGTCTCTCTATGACCTAGGAGCCCGCTTATATGGGTGGCTGGGTCTCCTGGTCGTACAAGGTAAAAACTGGGTTATACGGAGTCCTAATATTAGTCCTTCGTGATCTCCAAGTCTTGAGTCCAACTTGTACAAGGATGCCGGGTCATCTAGAATCTTCCTTCTATGGCATCTTCCGAAACTGGGTTATCCTGAAGCTGAGTCATCCTCTGGTCGACTGATCCTCTGGCCGACTGATCTTCTGGCTGAGTCATCCTCTGGCCGACTGATCCTCTGGCTGGGTCAGCCTCTGGCCGACTGATCCTCTGGTCGACTGATCTTCTTGTTGCCGAGTGATCCTCTAGCCGGGTGATGTTCTGGCTGAGTCATCAATCTTTCCTTGTCATAGGTATACCGGGTTATTATCCCCCAACAGTAGTCCCCATGTTTGACTTGAATAAGCTCATCGATCGCTTCACTTGATAATCTTGATCTTGATATGATTACTTGAGGGCAGCTAATGATGGGTTTATTCGAGTTAAACTCCTGAAAACATAATAACCATTAAATAAGATGTGGTCCGGGTTATGTTATCAGACCAGCTCCTTTTGGCGGTTCATTTCATAACCCGGCTTTTCATTTATCTCCAACTCTATAATGCCTCAAGATCTCTCCACGCTGTTCTGGCACTTCTCATTTTTCCAATATTGAACTCCAGAAACATCAATCTGATAGTTATCCTTTTAGCCGGTCAAATCAGAATCTTTAAGTCATATTCTTTAATAGCTTCTTCAGGCTCCAGCGACGAACTTTCTCGTGACTTTGTAGTCAATACCGGGTAATGTTTTTGTCTTTAATCAACATCTTTTATGCATTTTATGCTTTCAACTTGTTTCCTTCACTTGTACTTACTTCTTCTTTCTTCATCACCAAAAGCAACACTTAACGGGGCAAGCCCTCCCATTGCTGAGGAGGACAACATAGAAACCATCCCTGAGTAGAATAATGTGCCTGCTGCCAAATCCGACTGATAATATGGAAGTGGAAATGCCTTCCGCTCCCCCAAATCCGACTGATAAGATGTAAGTGGAAATGCCTTCTGCTCCCCGAATCCGACTGATAAGGACAAAACTTCCTTGACTCCACATTATAGCAATATGAATTTTGAAGGCCTGCTCTCTTTTCTCCATATATTACATACCAAACCTAGTCCCAAGTATCGAGTAAACTGTCCTCAGTCACTCGGTACTTGTAAATATGTATCTTTGTTCAACTTTGAAAACTTCAAAATACCCCAGTCCCCAAGTTCCGGGTTATTAGTCCACGATAACCTGGGACTTGCTATTATCTGTTACCAATACTGCAATCTCTGTAGCTTTATGTAACTTTAAACTTTCAAATCCTCATAACCCCCAAGTTCCGGGTGATCGGTTTACAATCACCTGGAACTTTGAGAAATTGCTTTAATTATAATCTGCAACTTTTCAAAACATACCAGTCCCCAAGTGCCGGGTGATCTGCTTCTTCAGTCATCCGGAACTTGTACAAATGCACTCTTATATCTTCTTTTACTTGTTATCAACTGGACTTACTTTAGTCCCCATGCATCTGATATACTCTTCATATATTTGAAATTTATGACTGATATCTAACCTTCTTTCAATCTTTCCTCTTCATATACTGTAACCCCCAAATACTGGGTTATTAGTTCATGATAACCTGGGACTTGATTTTGGACTGACATCAACATTGTACACTTTTGAATTACCATACACCCCAGGTACCGGGTGATCTATCAACAATCATCTGGTACTTTTAAAAAAAATTGCCCCAATCCTCAAACTACAACTTTGAAAACATGGCAGTCCCCAAGTGCCGGGTAATCTGCTTGTCAGTCTTCCGGAACTTGGATAAATGTACTCTTACGTTACCTCTTGCATAATATCAACCGGACTTACTTGCCGTGGTGGATTGAAATTTATTTCAGTCCCCATGTTTCTGAATTGCTTTTCTCATATAGTTGACATTGTTGCCTGACATCTTATCATCTTTCACTCCTCCTTCTTAACCCAGAATTATATTGCTCATCATGATGAAATACTCTCCCAGATTATCCAGCACAGAAAAAGGCTGTCATTCCAAGCTCCTCCACTTTATAATCCCTGCTCCAACATAAGTTGCTATAGATAAGCCGACTGATGATACAAAAAAAATTCCAAGAGAGCCAATTCATGCTGAACATCAGTCCCAGTCCAGGAAACCTGATGATCACCCGGCCAGTGCTGAAGATCCTCCTTCAAAGGAGATGGAAACTGATAACCCGGCTTCTTGAGCCATGTTATAAACTTTTGTCTTATCTTTCATGGTTTAGATGACCGTTTTGGTTTATCTTTAGCATCTATCAGTCGGCTTTCACATGACTTTCTCTGTTGCCTCCTCTCTGCAAAACAGGGTCAAACTAAGTCCCAATATAGGCATCATAGTTGATTGAAATTGACAGGTGTGCAATCAGGCCATAAAATGTGAGTCGCATCAAACTGGATAAGTAAGTATAACCAAGAAATAACTGGTGGCATAAAAGCCGGGTCTTAGGATTGCAGCTACAAACTATTCAAGTAAGAGCCCCCAAGACCTGGATCAATGTCTAAAGGTAAGCGTTTAACTCTGCCACATTACCCCACTGATCCAAAATCTCTATGCGTGCTCTCTTGGGCAATCAACTATAGGACATCAAGTCTCTATGCGTGCTCTCAAGGGCAACTGCTATAGGATATATCTGCTTAGCACTCCTTTTGGGCAAAGATGTCGAATAATAATCAGTCCAAATAAGTTAGTAACTTACAAATAATTATACTGATGGTGTACATGCACCCTGAGGATTTGCTTTTTTCCTGAACATAATATGTCGTTCTGCAAATCCTTTTGGTTTAGATGACCCTTTTGGTTTCTTTAACTATGAGCCGACTTTCGCATGGATTATCTCTGTCGCAACTTCTCTGATAAAAACAGGGTCAGGCAAGTCCCAGTGGGCCTCATGACTGATTGAATTTACAGGTGAGCAATTAGGCCATATAAGTGCGAGTCACATCAAGCTCAATAGTAAGATAACCAAGAAAATAATGGCTCAAAAATTGGCCGGATCATGAGATTGTAGCTGTACCTTTTCATAAGTAATCAGCCCCCATGACCAAAGTGGCTTATTTGCCGGGTCTTGAGTTTGTAACTGCGCTATTCAAGCGATCAGCCCCCAAGACCTAAAATTTATAATATTGCGAAGCACTCCTGGGCAGCGCTAACCGAAGTTGCGTAGCACTCTTGGGCTAAGCTGTCAATTTTTGTTGCAAAGTACTCTTGGGCATCACTAACCAAACTTGTGTAGCACTCTTGGGTTAAGCTAATATGATTTTTTACAAAGCACTCTTGGGCATCACTAACCGAAGTTGTGTAGCACTCTTGGGCCATGCTAATTTTTTGCTGCAAAGCACTCTTGGGCCGCGCTAACTGAAGTTGCGTAGCACTCTTGGCGTTATTGATAAATAAGCAGGACTAATAATAGTGAATATATGATGATAATGTATGAGCCGGAATACGGCAATTGACGACAGCAATGGAACCGGAGCGAGATGTTGGCACCTTTAATGGCGCACTTATTATTAAGAAATCCATTGCGAGCGATAAATAACTCGACTTTGATAAATCCATTTGCAAGCAATAGATAGCTCAACTTTTGATAAATCTATTTGCGAGTTGTAGATAACCCGACTTTTAATAAATCCATTGATCATATAAATGCTTAACGCTGCTTGCGAAGCGCTCACGGGTATCGCTAAGCAATGTAAAGGCTGAGAGATGTTTCATGGATCGTCCTCCAATATGTTTCACGGTGGGGTTCAGTGTTTGTAACCCGAACGTCATCACACGCGTCTTTTAAGAAGTAGGATCCATGTCTCCAATATGTTTCACGGTGGGGTTCATTGTCGGTAAAAATGTGCCGACTTTATTTAATGACTGAATAATAAAATATAAAACTTAATCATAAACATGACTTAGATGTCTGAATGTTGTTGGCGTTGATGATGTTGTGGAGGTGCGCGGGTCGTCCTGGGCGGCCGCAGCAATATTGAAGGTGATCGCGTTGCCGTGGGAGCCGGCTCACGGTCCGGTCCCCAATAGTTATCTGAAGCCGGTGCGTGGTCGGGTCATCAATCCTTGCGAGGTCGTCTGACTCCGGCCCGATTCCATGGTCATCAGTGGTTGTAAAAATATTACACCCGACATGCGTCCGGTTTACTATCGCTGCTATTGACTTGATCGATTTGCCTGAGTATAATCGGCATCCGGCTCATAATTCTTTTTGCTCAGCTCTCGTACATGACGTCCATGCAACGGAGTAAAAATTAGCTGCTCCAAATTTCCTTTCTTCTTGAAACTGCTCCCACGATGCATGTGCTGGTCAACCTAGTAAACTAGAGTTTTTATTTCCTCATAGAAACGATGCACCGATACTAATTTGCCGACCGACCCGGCCCACCAAGCGAACACCTGCTCTTTTTGTTTTTCCTCTCACGTGAGGTGGATCGACTTGCTTTTTTTTTCTTTTCTTTTTTTTCTTAGAAACCTGGCTGCATATGGGTACATGAATACTGGTGCCACTCGGTTTGCTCTCTTTCCGTACTAGCATCCAGCGTAGCTGTGTTCAAACCGATTCTCCTTCCTCCTCGGGACTTGCTCCAATTAAATCCTTGTCCTAATCAAAGTAGTAAATTGGGATTTTGATTTCCTTACGACGATGCACTCATGCTGGCTTGCCGGCTGACCCGGCGTACGTGCTAGCCTCTTCTTCCTTCCATATGAGGTGAATCAATTCTCTTTTTCCACCTCTGACCTTTCTTTCCTTTAATTTGATGCCCACGTTGAGGCATCTCGCGACAGCTTCCGATCCGCGGGCAATTGGAATAGGATCTGTTCTGGTCGGTTTCCTATGATTTGGTAACTTCTTGTATTCCGTGTCCAGTTAAACTAGGCCGTGCGTGACTCGATCAGGCCTCGCGCAGGCTCACGAGCGATGCAGGATCCAGCCGCCGGCCACACCTGGCATAGCGATGACGACACCAGGTTCTCTGCTATTGCCGGCTTTCCCGAGTCTGGTTCCTCCACAGCCGGTTTGCCTGATTTCTTCAATGCCGGCTTCTTTATGTTCGGCTTCTCTTTTTTCCAGCAAATCTGCTTCCAAGTCTCAACTGAAATCATGAACGATACAATCTTCTTGTTGGTTGCTGATTATCTCGTCGACGGCGATTTTCTCCATCCCTCGCAACGCTTCTCCCTTGATGAGGACACACTTGGTCGCAGCCCCACGGTGGGCGCCAACTGTCGTGGGGTTAACACGGCAGATATTACACGAGGTAACTTGAGATTAGGGCAAGGCGACTCTGGTGTTCAGGAGATTTGTCTAGCTCTACGAGGGAGAAGATGTTTTTTACCTAGGTTCAGGTCCCCTCGGTGGAGGATCCCTACATCCTGCTATAAATCACTATATGATAACATATTACAAGGTGCGCCAATGGCGATGTCGCCGGAGTTTAGATGACTCCGGTCGTGGGAGCTCTATCTCTTGAACTCTCTCTATTTTGTCTATCTTATTCGGCCTCAACTTGTCTCTCTATGACCTAGGAGCCCGCTTATATGGGTGGCTGGGTCTCCTGGTCGTACAAGGTAAAAACTGGGTTATACGGAGTCCTAATCTTAGTCCTTCGTGATCTCCAAGTCTTGAGTCCAATTTGTACAAGGATGCCGGGTCATCTAGAATCTTCCTTCTATGGCATCTTCCGAAACTGGGTTATCCTGAAGCTGAGTCATCCTCTGGCCGGCTGATCTTCTGACTGAGTCATCCTCTGCCCGACTGATCCTCTGGCTGGGTCAGCCTCTGGCCGACTGATCCTCTGGTCGACTGATCTTCTTGTTGTCGAGTGATCCTCTAGCCAGGTGATGTTCTGGCTGAGTCATCAATCTTTCCTTGTCATAGGTATACCGGGTTATTATCCCCCCAACACGCGGCGAGTCATGAATGATATTGCTTGGCAACACCGCTTCTGCCCCGTAAACCATGAAGAAAGGAGTCAAATTGGTGGATCTGTTGGGTGTTGTGTTGATGCCCCAAACTACTGATGGTAACTCTTCTACCCAAGCTCCAGCAGCTTTGATACATGGGACCCAGAGTCATGGTTTTAGACCTTTGAGCACCTCCTGATTAGATCTCTCCACTTTCCCATTGGCTTGAGGGTGAGAAACAGAAGCCACATCCAAACGTATGCCGTTTCTTCCACAAAACTTCTGCATCTCCCAAGTGACATGTTGGTTCCATTATTTGTAATGATGCTATGCGGATACCCCAATCTATGGATGATCCTTTTCAGGAACACAACTGTTGTGACTGCCTCACAATTTGTAACTGGCATTACCTCAACCCACTTTGTGAACTTATCAACTGCTACTAAGAGGTGGGTCTTCTTGCAAGGAGACATTTGAAAAGGTCCTACCATGTCCATCCCCCAAACTGCAAATGGCCAAGTCAAAGGGATAGTTCGCAACTCCTGAGCTGACACATGAATCTGGCGGGCATATCTTTGACACCCATCACATCTACTCACCAAGCGCTCTGCATCTTCGTTTGCTGTGAGCCAGAAAAAACCGTGTCTGAATGCCTTTGCTACCAGTGATCTTGTGGAAGCATGGTGCCCACAATCTCCTTCATGTATCTCCCTCAAAATTTGCCGGCCTTCCTCTGGTGAAACGCATCGCTGAAACACACCAGAGGTACTTCTCTTGTAAAGCTCATCATCAATGACCACGTAAGCTTTGGCCCGGCGCACAATTTGCCGGGCTATAACCTCTTGCTGGGGCAACCCCCCCCATAAGATAAGCAATGTACGGTTCTGTCCACTCAGGAATTTCATGTACTGCTGCTACTAACTGAGAATCCGGGTTACCCGATACGCATAATCTTCCTCATCTTCAGGTTTAACTAATGGAACTCGCAACTCGTCCAGGAAGGTATTGGGCGGAACCGGCTCCGTTTTGAGGCGAGTCTTGACAAAGCATCTGCAGCATCGTTTTTGCACCGCTCTATGGTGATCCACTTGATATATCCAGAAAAGAACCCGGCAACTCGGTCTACCTCTCTTCTGTAAGCTGCCATCTTTGCATCTTTTCTGTCCCAAGTGCCAGAAACTTGTTGAGCCACAAGATCTGAGTCCCCAAAACATCTGATGTACTTGATCCCCATCTCTCTTGCGATTTCAAACCATGTAACAGAGCCTCATACTCAGCCACGTTATTGGAGCAATCAAAGTGAATCTGTAAAACCCTTCGGTTATGTTTTACAGATTCACTTTGATTGCTCCCTTTGGGGAAGTTATATTAACTTCGGGAGCAAGGTTCCTGAAGTTATATATTATCTTTTCTCCCTTTGGGGAAGTTAATATAACCCGGCTCCTGAACCTTGCTCCTGCTTGGACCGTCAAAATGCATAACCGAAGACTGAATTTTTGGAACAAGCTGTGGTGCACTTATCTGTGTCCAGTCATTGAGAAACTCCACCAAAGCCTGAGACTTGATAGCTGTTCTGGGCTCATAGTTGATGTGATAATCTCCCATATCAATGGCCCACTTGGCAACTCTCCATGTAGCTTCAGAATTTCGTATGATATCTGCAAGTGGGATCGAGCTCACCACCGTAATGGGGTGCTCTTGAAAGTATGGCTTCAACTTTCTGCTCGCCATGAACACACCAAACACCAGCTTCTGCCAATGAGGATATCTCTATTTTGTTTCTGACAAGACCTCGCTAACGTAATAGACCGGCCTTTGCACCGGGTGTTCCTTGCCTTCCTCTTTGCGCTCAACCACAACCACAACACTCACTACTTGAGGCCCGACAGCAACATACAGTAACATGGGTTCCTTGGGACTGGCGCTGCAAGTACTAGCGCTTTGGATAACTGCACCTTCAAGGCTTCAAACGCATCATCTGCCTCTTGATTCCACACAAAATTATCTGTTTTTTTCAGGAGCTTGTATAAGGGTATTGCTTTCTCTCCAAGCCGGGCTATAAACCGGCTCAAAGCTGCTACGCAGCCTGTGAGCTTCTGAACATCTGCCAGTTCCTTTGGCTTCTCCAAACACTGAATAGCCCATATTTCGTCGGGTTTGCTTCAATTCCACGCTTAGATACAATGAAACCCAGTAACTTTCTAGCTGGTACTCCAAACACACACTTGGTTGGATTTAGCATCATCTTGTATTTTCGCAAGTTTGTGAACGTTTCTCTGAGATCAGTGATAAATGACCGGCCTTTTCTGACTTGATCACCACATCATCAACATAAGCATGGACGTTACGCCCAATCTGATCCGCAAAACACTTATGGATGCACCTTTGATAAGTGGCACCCGCATTTTTCAATCCAAAGGTCATAGTCTTGTAAAAAAAGGCACTAAAGGGTGTAATGAACGAAGTCTTCTCCCAATCTTCTCTATTCAACTTGATCTGGTGATATCCTGAGTAATCATCCAGAAAACACATAAGATCACTTCCTGCTACTGCATCAATGATTTGATCGATATGCGGTAAAGTAAACGGGTCCTTTGGACAGAACTTGTTCAAACTGGTGAAATCTATGCACATCCTCCACTCATTGTTCTTCTTCAGCACTAGAACCGGGTTAGCCAACCACTCCGGGTGAAAAACTTCCATGATAAAGCTAGCTGCTAAAAGCCGGGCTATCTCTTCTCCTATGACCTTTCTTCTTTCTGCGTTCATTTTTCTTATACCCTGATTCATTGGCCGGGCTTTAGGATCAACATGTAACTTATGCTCAGCGAGTTCAGTCGGAATACCTGGCATGTCACTAGGTGTCCATGCAAAAACATCCCGATTCTCATGGATGAACTCGATGAGCGCGCTTTCCTAATTATCAGTCAGGTTTGACCCTATGGAGAACTGCTTGGAAGAGTCCCCTTCCACGCCCTGTCATCTTCTGTGGTTGATCTTTTCAGAACCGTATTATCTACCGGGTCAAGGTTCGCCCTGTAAATTTTCAACTCCTCCTTGGCACATGCGTGCTCTGCCATGGCCGCATCTCCCTCGTCACACTGAGCAGCTATCTCTCTGTTTCCATGCACAGTAATAATCCCTTTAGGACCCGGTATTTTCATCTGTAGATACACATAACAAGGTCGGGCCATGAACCTGGCATAGGCCGGCCTTCCCAGTAACGCATGATAAGGGATGTGAAAGTCAACCACTTCAAAATCTAACATCTCCGACCTGAAATTCTCACGAGACTCGCCAAAAGCCACTTCCAATGTGATTTTCCCAAACGGAGTTGCTGATTTCCCGGGAGTATACCATGAAAAATTGTGGATGTCTTCTGTAACTGAAACTTTTTGAGACGCATACGCAAGAAAGTTTCCCAGTATAAGATGTTGATGCTACTCCCTCCATCCATTAGAACCTTTTTCAACTCATAACCCTCCACTAGAGGGGCCATGACCAACGCGAGCAGATCCGGGTGTTCCACATGATCCGAGTGATCCGCTCTACTCCAAGTGATTGTGTGCTCAGACCACCTTAGATACCTAGGTGCTCCCACAAATCCCGTGTTGACAGCCCTTTGAATTACTTATCTCTCCCTTTTGGAAGTGTTTGATGTATAGACATGATATGAACCAAGCTGCTTAGGCTGAGTGTTAAACCCGCCCTGGCCTTGCTGACTTGAGCCGGCGGGAGGGCCGGTTGGTGTCGCATTTGCTCCAGTGAGCGGTGCCACAGCTGGGTTTGCACCCGAGCCGGGTCCTCCACCCTGTTTGCTGCTTGTAACGCCCTATGTATCTCGTTATTCTTCCATCTGTTAAGATCTGCACACTGGGCCAGCGAGTGATTTGTTGGCTTACCATTCCTACTATGATGTGGACACGGCATCCTGAACGCCTCTTCCGTACTTATGGGACGTGGTCCATTAAAATTGTTGTAACCTCTGTTGTTCCCTCTGTTATTATCATTATAACCTCCATTGTTTCCCCTATTGCCATCATTATATCCTCCATCAGTTCTGGGTCTCTGAAACCCGGCATTTGTGTTTGCCACAAACTCTGAGCTTCCCTCATTATGGCCTCTCTTATGCGTGTTGTTGTTGTTGTTGTTGTTCCTTCCGTTGTTTGCTGCGCCTTTGCCCTTTTCTTCCTCGGGATCATCTTGTGTTTGGTCTGTTGCTGCGTGCTTATTGCAGGCCTCTAATAACTCGGCCATTGAGACGGGCTTGGCCTATGGCTCTCTTTTAGACGTCCCAGTTTCTGGACCAAAGGTGTATATCTGCATGTCTTTTTCATCGTTGATATTGCGTCCTTAGGCTCGATACCCGCTGACGTGTGTAAAATCTCCGTGACCCGGCCCATCCAGTGCCAGGTTGACTCTCCTTTCCTTTGAACACATCTATCAAGATCCTACAGAGAAAATAAACGTTTGCAAGTGCCCAAAAAGTGCTTGATAAAAACTGCCTTCAACTCTTCCAAGATTTAATGGATTTCTCAGGTAAGTTCTCGAACCATAACTTTGCTGCACCATCACTCATCATCAGATACATGTATTTGGCACACACATTTTCTGTCGCATTGCGTATGCACATTGCCATCTCATAACTACTCAACCAACTGGCCGGGTCCATGCTTGGCTCGTAATTGGTTACTTTGCTTGGTTCTCTAAACTTCTCAGGAAAAGGCTTGGATCTGATTGCTTCTGACAAACACTTAGGCCTGGCTAACCCGGAACCTCCAGCTTGATGATTTGCAACCGGCGAACTTGCCGACACTGCTGGCTGAACAACTTGTTGCCTTGGAACTAATACTGGAGCTGGGATGACCGGGTGAACACTCGTGGCTCGCCCTGCTCTTGATCTATTTACGATCTGCTGTGCCACTGAGACTGCAGTAGTCGGCTGATACTGCTGAACATTATGCTGACCCAGCGCAACTGGCCCGGCCTATGGTGCTGGGGTCTCACCGTGACGACTGTGAGTACGCTTACTGTTGTATGGTGTTGAGTGCAATGCACTCTTATTTTTGGAATACTGACCTTGCTGCACCACGGCCGTGCGTAACATATCAATGGCTCGCCGGGTCTCCAACTCTGCAGGTGAATTTCCCAACGGGATACGATCAAGTGCTAAAGTTGCTACATAGACATTATCTGACGGGTTAGAAAAGTGACCCCCTGGCGTGTGATACCTTGGTGCTGCTGCAAGATGACCCGGCCCCGGCTCCTCTGGCAGGCAGACCCGTCGACCTCCCAGTTGGTCCAACAGCTCCTTCCGTGTTTCTGTTCGCCCCCGCACTTACTCTAACTATTGGCACTGCCTGAACCGTACCAATGGGTTGATCCATTGGGGTTCTGAACAGCACTGCTGGTTGTATGATGTTTTCTCCAGGAGCCAGCCGGCTCTAATGCCTTCTCTGGTATTGCATAGTCAAATCGTTCTTATGAGCTTGTAACATCTCCTCGTTCTACCTCCAGCAGTTCTCTCTTTCCTCAATCTCTCTTGCCCTGGCTGCGATTTGCTGCTCATATGCCGCCGTGTTTCGCTGGGTCTGCTCCAAAGCTCTGCGCGCAGTGTCCAACTCCATAGCCCGGGCTGCGTTCTCCGGCGTGATAATCCTTGTAAGCATCGTTTGGTCCAAAACCAAGCCATTGTTGAACAGAGCCGGCGCTGGTGCCGGGTTAGGTGTGACTTCTCCCTGGGCCCGGTTATTGAGAAAACCGAACGTGTTTCTGTATTGTGCGCGACCCTCACTTTCATCTGATACCGATGCCGGCTCACCATCTGCGGGCCCCTGGTTCAACTCAATTACCGGGTTTGGTTGTTGCTGCGCATTGATATTCGGTGGGGGAACAACTCCTGACCCCCTGCTCCCAAAGCAAGATCCAGATTCATCGACGGCGCCGTGTAAACCGCTACCCTTCGAATCGGACCTGGATAAGACTCCATCTCGTACCGATCTTCATCCTCCTCTTCTTCCGGGTCATAGCCATATCTTCCCTCGAACAGAGCCAAGATCGATTCCGTGTCGTCCTCCCTGCCTGGTGCATCACCCGGGATCCGTGCCAGGTTTACCAACTGTTTGACGTGTCTGATCACCAGGTCCTCATGATTAGCTGTTCCTATGGACTCTTCCCCATCTGATTGGACTAGGGTGGCAGCTCCTGACACAGAATCATACTCTTGATTACTAGAAGACCCGGTTGCATGTATCATACCAACGAAAACATTAATCTGGCCAATTGGAATAACATCACCTGATTCAAGCAGATCTGACTCCGGCCCCAGCCAGAGTCATCGATGATTGGTTCTCCTTCCATGTTGATGATGATCCGGCCTACCACCAGATTCTTCGCACCTTCCAGAGCACCGTCCTTGAATGGATTATGCTGCACCATGTTGATCAAGTCAGGCTTGATCTCCCAGTTATTTGCCTGAATGGCAGGCATAATAACATCTGCATTTGATATCTGATCCTTGGGGATCCACAAATCTCTTAGTTTCTTGTCACCCATCTTGAATACTGCATGTCATTCCTCTGTTTCCTCAACTGAAGACACTGAAGCTGCTCTTCTTCTTGCAAGAAAAGTTCTTTCAAGTTCTGGATCAAATGGAGCTAGAGGTGAATCTTCAGACGACTGCATCAACAGAATCCAAACACTGCATGAAAGAAATCATGTTTCTCTACACACAGTCACAAACAAGAACCTTTATCAAGGGTTAGTGAATTAAAACCCTAATAACAATTCTATAGCGAGTACGCAATTGCGTACCATAGTTTTATAGAAGAAGAGTTTTGATACAAAGATTTGACAGTGTGTTGCACACAACCACTGTCAAAACACCCCACCACCACACACGCCTAACTTAGTGAACTACTCTTGCAAAATCGCTACTCCCTCCTAGCCCTACCAGCTTCCATTGCTTCCAATCTTCTATAATCTGAGAGGCCAAGCCATCAACCGAAAACTGACCATTGGGGTTGTTAAAGGCTCTGGCATTCCTTTGCTTCCAGAGCCTCCAGCCAACTAAGATGACGATGGTGTCAAATGATCTCTTCTCTTTCTTTCTGAATTTTTTCCTCTCCCTGCTCCACCATCCTTGCCATGAGTCTGTTTGCTGTGGTGTGTCGGCTGTAATCCCTAGCTGCTGAAAGCAGCTCATCCATACTTGCCTTGCATAGACGCATTCCGTCAGAATGTGCTGCACTACGTCTACCTCCTGCAAGCAAGTATAGCAGGCCGATTCTTCATCTTGCAGGCCATGTCTTTTTCTCCTGTCTGATGTCCATAGTCTGTACTTCACAGCTAGCCAAGCAAATATTTTGCATTTCAGCGGTGCCCAACTGCGCCAAATATTGCTTGCTCCCTCCATTCTAGTTGTGCCCTGGCAAAGAGCTTTGTAGGTCGACTTTGCTGAATAGAGCCCTGTTGTAGAACATGTCCAGGTGAAAGTGTCTTGCATAGTGGCATCTCTATTCATGCTGCATATGGCCGCTAGCAGCATGCAGCATTGCATTGCCCCCTCTACTGACAGACCCCCTCTGATGTCTTTGATCCATC
Organism: Poa pratensis; assembly: GCA_947311845.1. Lineage (NCBI taxonomy): Eukaryota > Viridiplantae > Streptophyta > Magnoliopsida > Poales > Poaceae > Poa > Poa pratensis. The sequence continues at coordinate 21,049,146 of CAMZMU010000035.1, forward strand.
TGTGATCCAATAAAGCCTCCTGCACTGTACGCCTATTTGCACAGCCCTCACTGACTATCATGGCAGCCAACGGCGCGAAGTCCTTGACTGCAGCTCACTGAATCCAGCAATCCCTCCAAAAGAGTATTCTTGCTCCATCGCCCACCTGTATAGCAACAAGGCTGCTGAAGACATCATAGGTTTTCTTGTCTTTTATCATCTCCAATCCCTGCCAAGGCTTGTTCATGTCTGTCCTCCTCAGCCAATCCCATCTGACATGCAGAGCCAGCCCTTGCAAGTTCAGGTCTTTTATGCCAAGCCCTCCAAACTCCACTGGCTTGCACACTCTTTGCCAAGCAACCAAGCATTGTCCCCCATTCACTTCCTCTTCTCCTGCCCAAAAGAAGGCCCTGAGCCAACTATTGATCTCCTCTAGCACCCACACAGGTGCCTTGGCCACAAGTAGATGATGGATTGGCCTTGCTGTGAGCACAGACTTGATGATAGTTAGCCTACCTGATCTCTGCAATAAACCCCTCTGCCAGAATGGCAAGGCGTTCAGAACCATGTTAATGATGGGCTGCCACTCTGCCTTTGTGAGCATTCTCGTCGACAGTTGTAAACCCAGGTATTTGCATGGGAACTTCCCAATCTCGCACTTCAGCAAAAACCTGACCAGTAAGTTGTCCCGTGGTTCTCCTCTGATAATAATCGCCGAGGACTTCTTGTAGTTCACCTTGAGGCCTGAGACTTCCCCATAAACCCTAATAACAATTCTAGTTCTCAGATTACAGCACGAAAAGCATCAAAAGCATCTAGATCATGCAAATTTGTTTAACAGTTTTACTGAAATCACACCGTCTAGTCTACTGCTCTTTCAAAGAAATAATCATAAGTCAATCCCCGGCAACGGCGCCAATTTTTATCAATGCAGAATATAGGGGGGTTTGTGTTATCGTCTCCACAGGGATCAACAAGGTTATGATGTTTTTAAGGGTTGGCAGAAGCTAGACCAAAAATTTAGGTTTTTAGGTTTTCAGCAAGAAAGTAAAGGTTTTCAAAGGAAAAGGGTTTAAGAACTAGTGTTCAGAATTTAACTTGCTGCTTCTGAGTTGTCAATTCAGTTGCTGGCAAGGATCTAAGCAAGGTTTAGACAGGGAACAAGATTTACTCGAACAGCTTGCAGAGACTAGTCATGCAAGCAAGGGTTTTTAGCAGTTTTAGGCAGGAAGAAAATGCATAACACAAAGATCACTGCTTTCTGGGTTGTCAAGCCAGATCACAAGTGAGTTAACAAGCAAAGGGGGCTAGGGAAAAAATTACAACACTCAGTGTGCTGGGACTAGCCTTACAGACACAGATCACGACACACAGCAAGTAAATCATGCAAAACTTCACATAAAGCAGTGAACCGTGTCACTCAATTCACTGCAGTAGCCAAATATCACAAGTTCTACTCACATTTGGCTTTAGCTCACAGAAACCCTAATCGAAGCAGAGGAAGCAGAGGAGTGGAAGCAGAGTTGCAGATCATGAGCTTCTGGTTACCAAGGCCTTGTACTTCTTCTCCTGGCCTCCTTGTTCATCTTGTTCTTCTCTGGATCTTGCTGTTCTTGGAGTTCTTGGTGTTCTTGGTCTCGAGTTGGTGGTGAAAAAGTGTAGTGGAGGCTGAGGGAAAGGTGGAGTGGATGGTCGAGTGAGTTGCGAGTGAATGGGCGAGAGAGAGGTTATGTGGTGGTGGTGGCTTTATACACCTTTTTCCATTTGTGGTGAAGGTGTGGTACGAGTTGATGGAGAGGGAAGCTTCCTCCTTGGCCACAGCTCACAGTGCACATGGCATGTTTCTCTCTTTTTCACCTTTTTGCCTTTACGCCTTTTGTGGTTTCCTTGATCTCCAAGTTGATCTCCTTTTGGTCTTTCTGGTTCAAACATATTTGAATTGCTTCTCTACTTTGCTTCACTTGTGCTTTGCTTCGAATGATGATGAAGAACTTGAGTTAACTGACAGAATTGATCTCTGCCGGTTACTGTTCACTTTCTGGCACAGTTGTGTTCTTCAGGTTCTAGCTTGATTTGGTCTTGTTGATAATGGCCATCTTGTCTGCTGCATTGGTATGAGTAGAATGTTGCTTCTTGCATCACTTCTACATTGGATCTTCAGGAGATTATGTGCCTTTGCGCACTTAACTGTAAAAGGAGTGAAAGCACTGTAAAATGCAGATAATTGCAGCTCTTGATATAGTAGCAGTGATGTTTTTGAGGTTTTAGGTCTGTGAATTATGCATATAAATGATGGTGATCAAACCCCCAGACTTAAACCTTTGCTTGTCCTCAAGTAAAGAAAATTGGATACAAATGACAACAAGCAGAATATGAATAGTGCAAGGTTCTGAAAACTTAGCAGTTCATTCAAATTGGATTCAAATGCAGTTCTGTTTACTATTAGAGCAAGTGCTAGTTTAGAGACAAGTTTCAAATAGCAGGATTTAAACATTTCTAAGTTCAAGTGCTTGGGATTAGTGTGACAAGACAATTTGCACAGAAATGGAGAGTAAATGATCCAGAAAAATAGCCAAGATGCAAGGATGCATGCTTAGTTAGTGCTTCACCCACTACAGTTCCAGGGAACATAGTAGGCTAATGCTGCGGGAATGCGTGAGTTAGTTGGTTAGTGTTAAGAAAGCACTTGTTTTATTAGTTAGTGCGTCACAGGCTACCATCCCAGGATCATAGCTGCTCATGCCAAAATTGTTGCTTGAAGATTCAGTTAACCTTTTCCTTGTTAGTGCGTCACATACCACAATCCCGAGATTGTAGTTGCTAATGCAAAAAATTACTTCCTGTTAACACTTTTTCAGTTAGTGTTAGTGCTTCACCAATCACTATCCAGGGATATTGATTGCTAATGCAAACAATGCAAATATGCAGAAATGGAGTTAGTAAATGGCTCTAAAATAGATCATATAATTCAGTTTCTGGCAAATGGCATTATCAAATATTCCACATGTTTTAAACAGAGAAATAAGCAAATTCTGCTTTGAATAATGGACCTGAACATAGCCTTTGTAGGAGTAATAAGCAGATACAATACATGATTCACAACAGCATGTAATGCTACTTAATCAGAACTGAGCAAAACCATAAAATTTTCTGTAACAGCCATAAAATTGCCAAATTAATCATAATATTGAAACATGTCATAACAATGTTATTAATGATGTGAATAGGGTATAAAAGATTGGAATGTTTCCACCTGGTGATTGCTGCTGCCTCTTGCTTCTTGATATCATAGCCAAGACTTCTCCACTTCTTTTTATTCAAAATCTAAAAAACAAAGACAAAAAGAAAAACACACACAAAACATAGCAAGTAAAAGGAAATAACAAGTACATAATATACAAAGGTACCAGGCTGCCTCCTGATGAGCGCTTGTTTATAGTCATGAGCCTGACTGTAGCTCCTTCACTAGTTCTCAGCTGCAGAGGATGCATTGGAATCATCCTCAGCTTCATCTTCATATGTTTCTTCACTTTCATCAGTGTTCAACTGCTCTCCTGCTCTGTAATGCTTCAGTCTCTGTCCATTCACCTTTAAAGTACCATCTGTTGCACTTTGTACTTCAAAAGCACCATGTCCTAAGTCTCTCTTGATGACACAAGGGCCAAACCATCTTGACTTGAATTTTCCAGAGAACAAATGCAGTTTAGAATCATAAACCAACACTGTCTGTCCCACACTGAATTCCTTTCTAAGAATGTGCCTATCATGCCATTTCTTGGTCTTGTCCTTATAGATCTTTGAGCTTTCATAAGCATCATTTCTCAGTTCCTCTAATTCACACATCTGAAGCTTTATTGCAGTTCCAGCTTTGCCTAAATCCATGTTAAGCTTCCTCATTGCCCACTGTGCTCTGTGTTCTAGCTCAACAGGTAAATGACATGCTTTTTCATAGACTAGCCTGAATGGTGACATACCAATAGGTGTCTTATATCCTATCCTGTATGCCCACAGGCTATCTGGTAATTTCATTGACCAATCCCCCTGGACTTAGAAACAACTTTCTCCAGAATTTGTTTCACTTCTCTGTTTGACAGCTCAACTTGTATATTGGCTTGAGGATGGTAAGGTGTAGTTACTCTGTGGTTTCTCACACCATACTTGCTCAGGAGCTTCTCTAACTGTTCATTGTTGAAATGAGCTCCCCCATCACTGATCACTACTCTTAGCACTCCAAATCTTGGGAAAATGACAGTTTTGAAGAATTTGCATACAACTTTTGAATCAGCACTGACAGTGGGTATTGCTTCAACCCACTTGGACACATAATCCACTGCAACTAGTATATGCTTGTATCCATTTGATGATGGTAAAGGGCCAACAAAATCCACTCCCCATACATCAAATAATTCTACCTCCAGAATTCCCTTCTATGGCATTTCATTTCTTCTTGATATTTTTCCAGTTCTCTGACATGAGTCACATTGCTTCATATAATCATGCACATCTTTGAACAAATTAGGCCAATATAATCCAACTTGCAGGATTTTTGCTTGTGTCTTCATAACTCCAGCATGGCCTCCATACATGCCTGCATGGCATTGGTACATAACATCATTGATTTCTTCAGCTGGCACACATCTTCTCACAATTCCATCTGCACAATGCTTGTACTGGAATGGCTCATCCCAGTAATAGGTTTTTACATCATGCATGAACTTCTTTTTCTACTGGTAAGACATATCTGCTGGCAGAATTTCACAGACCAGATAATTCACAATATCTGCATACCAAGGAGAACTTGCATTTACTGCCATTAGCTGCTCACCGGCATTCTATCTTGTATCTCTCTGCCTTCTGGGCAAATGATTCTTGACAGGTGGTCTGCCACTGAATTTTCAGACACCTTTTTATCCTTGATTTCAATGTTAAATTCTTGCAGCAAGAGAATCCATCTGATCAGCCTATGCTTAGCATCCTTTTTGCTCACCAAGTATTTTATTGCTGCATGATCTGTGTAAACAACACACTTGTGCCCAACAACTGTAACACCCCAAAATTTTGTCCCTAATTTTTGTTGTGTTTTCTCACACCCGAAAAACTTTTCCCTCGTATCTTAAAATTATTTTGCCCTCTGATGCTAGATGATGCCCTCATGTTCCTTTTCTCTCAAATAATTCTAGAGAGTCTCCGGTGATTTCTTTGCCACTTTGAAAACCTCCGCTAAGGTTTTTCCAAAACCCCGAAAGACCAAATGTGGGGATCTTTAAAATCCTAATATTCCATCTACATTCTGAACCATATTTTCCTAGCTTGGAAAACTCCACCAAATATTCCAAGATCACCTTATCCAATTATTATCCTCTACATGCAAAATATTGCATATTTACCAAATGCAATGTTTCCGAAACTCTCGATAAATATTTTAGTGCTTGTCTTGGTCAGGAAATTATTTTCCTAACATGTATCCCTCTACACTCCTCATAAATCCATGATATAATCATTATGCCATTGCCTACACCCACAAAATATGGCATGATCATTTGAGCCAATTATCCACCACACCCTTCTTACACCCCAAGGACCATAAATATCTTCATGTTTGGATAAGAGCCATGTGAATTCATCACATGGGATAATATCAACCAGCCCACATATTTTATCCAAGAGGCCACATAATCCTTGTTTTGGTGAAAATTAAATACCACACCATTATTTCTCACCCACTTTTGGAACCATGCCAACCTACCTCTTGTGCAAGATATTTCTCCATGTAGGATGATAAACCCCCACTTTCTTTCCTGGTCACTCTCATGGTGCCTAGGTATTCAACATGAACCAAAAACTCATAATCAAAACCACCAACGGCGATGATCATGTCACATGCCACTCTGTGAATTCTTCCAAGAACCCTAGCCAAGTTGCACCATTTGACCTCAAAGTCCAGAAACCATCTCCTAGCATCCAAACCTAGCCAGTGGAATTTTTCTGGAATTTTGTAAAATCGAAAAGTTCATTCGGGCATTTCATCGAACACCTTCGGACAGATTTTCAAACTTGCTTAGAACTCTTGTTTTGCTAAACCTAGCCCTAACCCTCCTGCACCAGTGCCTCCCCTGTGTGCCCTGCTCGTCCAGCACCTCATCCCTATCCCCTTCTCCCCTGTGGACGAAGCTCACGTAAGCCATGACCTCAAGGGCACCATTACCACCCGAGCTACCATGCACCTACCCCTCCTCTCCCCGGCTATATAAGCCACCCTCGAGCTCTCCTGTTCACTCACCCCTCACTACTCTCCCCCAGGCCTCGCTCTCTCCCTGGCTCTACGAAGAACCGAGCTCGCTAGAGCTCTCTAAAGCTAGAAGTGGCCGAAACCCTAAAACTTAGCCCGAGTGCCCCACAGCCCCCCTCCGCCGTAGGAACCAGCTCACACGGGCGCGTTAAGCCGTGGCGGTTCCCTTCCCGCCGACGGCGAGCCCCCTAGCCCACCCAGCTGCCCACGCCGTCCGCCACCCGAAGCTCCCACCATGGCCGCATGGTCGAGCTCGGGCGCGCACGCAGGAGGCCATCCCCGCCCCCGGTTTTCACTCCCCTGGGTGCGGTGGGCCACGGCGTGCCCATCCCCGCCGCCGGCCAGCCTCCCGGCGTCCTCCACGGCCGTTCCCGACTGGCCTCCGATCGATCCACGCACAGAAGCAGGCCGGCCTGCCAGCGGCCCAGCAAGGCGCAGCGCAAGCGCGCACAGCGCAGAGCGCGGCCGCGGCCCATTTGCGGCCCGATCGTTTGTTTTTTTCGCGCGGAACTTTTCGTTTTCTTGCTGGACAGATTTTCGAACATCAATATCTTTCGAACCGTAAGTCCGTTTTCGGTGATTCAAATTTCTAAATTTGTATCTCGACGAGCTCTTTCCGGTGGGACTGATATCATCTCATTCCAAAATACTTCTATGAGGTGCCCTTTGTACGTGCATTCCGGAGTCCGTGGAACGGGGCTATCGCTGCCCTACGCCGCGGAACCAACCCGACCTCTCCAAGCCCAAAGGATCCCCGTCTTCGGAGGCAAGCTAACCCCTTGCTATGAGCCATCCTGCAATGCTTGTTCGTTTGATTGCTTAATACCATGTCGGGTGTTATGTCTGTCTTCTATTATTGATATATCTGTCTGCTATTATCGTTGCATGTCTGTATGCTGTCTATGTTTTATATGAACCTTGTATTGCTGTATGTGTATCGTATTGCTTTTAAATTATTGCACTACTTTATAACTGCTTACCTATGCATCACTCACATTCCCGAGACAATGGCCGGTGGTACCGCCTTAGTCAAAGGAATGGGGGAATTATTACAACTGTGCGTCTCGCGCTTGCGGGGCTTTGTTTGCTTCTTCTTCTTCGCCGAGGTGAGGAGCGGACGAATGTCGTCTTATGATCCTCGGAGTTGGGGGCATTTTCCAAAAGAGTTATTTGCCTTGTCCCTCCGTCAAATATGGTTGGCATAGACCACCCGGACTGCGACGCTTGGGAGCTGACTTTCCATTTGGTTCTTATTGCCGAGGTTGCTGACACCACGTCGGGGTAACCCTCGAGTGGAATGGATGCTCTCTCATTCTTATGAGTGCTTTTCGGTTCATTCTTTACGGTGACACCGGCCGGGTCTCCCGCCACCGTCATCCGTTTGAAACATTATGCGATTATTTTGTGAACACTAACCCCCGAGTGACACCGGCCGGGTCTCCCGCCACAGTCATCCGGGTATTATTATTATTGTTATGTTGATATCTATACGTGCAAGCATTATGTTGCTAATGCCTTGTTGTTGTTGATGTATGATATTGATGTCGTGATTACTATGCTAGACTAATCCTCTGTTTTGGGACTTGTTGTGGTAAAACTTGATTTAAATGAAACCACCCTCCATCAGCGATAAGGTCTGTTCATAGTGCCACTAATCTGAACCCTTGAATGCGATACCACCGTTGTCCCATGGAAACCGTGACCTAGTAGGTTGTTGAGCCCCTTTTGTGCCATCCATTGGGCGCAGTCGTTCGGTTGTGCTGTCCGAGGGTAGAGGTCGACAGCCACGGGCTCGACTGTGATAGGGAGTCCGGAGCTAGGCATACCCGGTAGCGCCGGGGGATGTGCCGGATTTACTTGCCCGTTGTGCCACAAGCATAGGGTGGTGCAGGAGAGTGTCTTAGCAAGTGGACCGTCATGTGAGTGTATTTTGCTTAGTACGATTTTGGGCGTGACAAACCTGAAGTGTCGGCTGAGTGGGGTGCATTCTGATAGGTGGGAAAGCAAACTCTCGAGAGCGTCAACCTAGCAAGCTAGCCTCGTTCCTAGGATATGGAACAACAGTTCAGTGTCGGTCACACTGTGTGTCCTCGTCGTGTCCGGAGGTTAAACTTAAGATTTGTTTGAAATAATTAATGAACGACCGGATTACACTAAATGAACAAATAAGATGATGCAGGGAATATTGTCCTGAGATGTTGATGGTAACCCATGATAGGGATGGCGGTGTGATGCGTTGGGAAGCCTATAGTTAGGCCAGAGCCCACATCAACAGTGCGTGCCCAGAGTGAAATGATGAGGCCAGTGGGCCTAGCAGTGATCACAGGTGCTGTTGTGTATTATTTGGTACCAACTGGTACACTCGTTTACTCGTCACAGGTAAGTTGTTTGTATGATTGCCGATGCACGATCCAACCCCACCTGGCTTGGACTCTGTACTGGTGATACCCCGTTGCTTGCTTATGCCATGTTTTGCTTGTGATGCCATGCTACTTTTATGTCTTGTATCTAGAGTTGACACTTGCCATGTGTAGAATTTTATTTCAAATGTATATCTTGCTGCATGATTGTTGGATTATTTGTAGTAAGTGGCGATTCTTGCTGAGTGCATAATAATGTACTCACGGGCCTTGTGATTGTGGCCAGATTTTGGCGAGGATTCATCTTCTACCTTAGCAAGGATTTGGAGCCAGAGCGTGCTAGGATCAGTAGCCCAGCCAGATGCCTGTGGAGTGGAGCCGCTCCAAGCCGTAGCCTCTCATATGTCTTCCGCTGCCAGTTAAAAACTCTGTATCGTGCCATGCTGGGATTGATATTTCGTCATTCCTTGATGGCCTTGTAAACCATTTGTAGCACTGATGTGCCTGATTGTGTAATGATGTCCATTATGTTACACTGTTGTGACGTGCGGCCAGTTATCTTGGGATGGCGCACGGGACGACTGCCTCTCTGGTGATATGTGCCAGGGAGGGGTGTCACAGAGGTGGTATCAGAGCACCAGGCTGGCTGTAGACTACCCTAGCATGGAAAGCCCCGCCTTACTTTTGCCCGACAGTGAGCCCGATGGATTTAACCCATCTCCGCCTAACCGGCATGGCTGGTGTCGGTCCACAGTAAGGTGCAGTAGGACTTGTCCCATTCCCTGAGAGAGGCTCGCCAGTTTCTTTCAAGAGAAAGAGACGACACAACCCAGTATATATGAGACCCAGTCCTAGCTGCCGTTTATCCCCACCCTCGCCAGCTATCCTTGGCGACCCAGCTCTCTTGAAGCAGGATCCCACAAAGGAATCCCGCGTTCTTATCTCATCCTACACCCAGAGCCAAAATAATCCGATGGTGAACCCCAAGGTCGTCCTGGAAACCACTGCAGAGGACCACGGCGGATTTCCACTGATGCTTTTGGAGGTCGTCTATGATCTTCTTGGCAGGCCTGCTCGCCCCCGATATGTGGTGTACGAGAACTCACTCTCACCTGCCGGGAATGAATTTCAAGCAGACGTACATGTCGGCTCGTGCCCGTTGGGTACAAGTCAGCCTTACGTGATCCAAGGTAGGAGCATGCCCACTCTTCCTCAAGCCATCCAGGTAGCAGCCTGGGAAGGTCTCGTCCGCCTGCGGTACTCAGAACCGGCAATGGCGGAAAGTCGAGCTTTCCACCTTCTCCCAGCCAGACCCCATGATGGTGCGGAGGCTATCCCAACTCCCACTAGAGGGGAAGTCGACCCTGCCGTAATCACCCTGGTCAACTACGGAGCGGCAATGACAAAGTTTTGCCAATCCCTGAGGGATGAACTCTTCGTCACAAGGCGCAACCTTGGTCACGCTCACCTGCAACTGTGTCGAGTAAGGAGCCTACCTAACCCCAACCTTGGGCCAGCTCAGGGTACAGGACTCCCGTTCCCAGATGATTTGCCGGGATCCAGTCTTGATGCCTCTGGGACACAAGCACTAGCCCCAGTCCAGCAGTACCTCCAAGCAGGAGGTATAATCCTCGAAGGCGTGCCTGCAATTCCCCACCCCGCGGGAGATGGAGATGTGGACACCACTCTTCGTCTCGGCTAAGCTCCACCGACTACCAGAGGCCGTCAAGCGGAGTAGAACCCATGTTTAGTTAGCCTGAGTGGCGCTTTTATGTTGGTAGGTGAGAATCAGCGAGGTTGTTTGTTTTTCTTGTGTTGGCTTGTGATGCAAGTTTGTTGTCTGTTTTCTGGTTGATGTCGAATCAGCCGTAATAAAACTTGGTGTTCTGATTCCCTTTTTAACCACTTGGTTGACGTGTGACGGAATATCATGTCCTTTTTTCAGTTGAAAAGTTTTAAGAAATGACAGATCACATAAAAACAGAAGTGGTATATGTGAACCCAGACGCATATACCCGCTTGTAAAATTAATACAAACTTTGATTGGGACTATTTCAAGTAAGAAAAGTATGTTTGCGTGTGTTGCACAAGTTAGCCATTAAGTGGGAGTATTTCATACCGTACTCCACGGTACCCGGCTTGCTTATTGCTGACTTGTGTGTAGGTTGGGAAAATCACCTGCTTGTTGCTATACATGGTTCATCACTTGGATGTTTTGTGTGTCGCATACAAGTGGAGAAAATTTTGCTATGTTATTTGGATAATTGTTTGATTGTGCTGGCTTATTCGGTATGGTTGAAATGATTATGCCATACCACTTCAAATGATTTGTGGAATAGCCTTATTCCACGGTGTCTGTGAGCCAATTATCGGTGGCACAGATATTTTCTTCTAAAAGAAACCCTGTTATTTTTCAAAACCTGTGTATATATGAAAATGAATATACAACTTTTCTAAAATAAAACCGTAGACCGTTGTGTTCCCAAACTTGAGGTAATTATTTGGCCAAGATAAATCTTTGTTTGTTGGTTGATAGTTGATTGTAGACCTTGTTTGATCTTGCCATGTTTATGTCTGCTAGAGCAAAACTTTATATTTAATTTTTTTTATACACCTGCTAGTAGATCCTATGTTGATTGATTGAGTGAGCCCCTGCCATGCCATCTTTTAAATGCATTGAGTGTGGTAGAAATATCATATAAAATCTTGTTGTGTGTCGATCAGTTTGGGTGTCAAAATCCTGTTATTTTGTGGAAAAGCTTTTAAGTAGGGTTTTTATGGATCGTGCAAGAAATATCGTATAACTCCCCGAATCTCGGGACGAGATTATTTTTAAGAGGGGAAGGTCTGGAACACCCCAAAATTTCGTCCCTAATTTTTGTGGTGTTTTCTCACACCCGAAAAACTTTTCCCTCGTACCTTAAAATTATTTTGCCCTCTGATGCTAGATGATGCCCTCATGTTCCTTTTCTCTCAAATAATTCTAGAGAGTCTCCGGTGATTTCTTTGCCACTTTGAAAACCTCCGCTAAGGTTTTTCCAAAAACTCCAAAGACCAAATGTGGGGATCTTTAAAATCCTAATATTCCATCTACATTCTGAACCATATTTTCCTAGCTTGGAAAACTCCACCAAATATTCCAAGATCACCTTATCCAATTATTATCCTCTACATGAAAAATATTGCATATTTACCAAATGCAATGTTTCCGAAACTCTCGATAAATATTTTAGTGCTTGTCTTGGTCAGGAAATTATTTTCCTAACATGTATCCCTCTACACTCCTCATAAATCCATGATATAATCATTATGCCATTGCCTACACCCACAAAATATGGCATGATCATTTGAGCCAATTATCCACCACACCCTTCTTACACCCCAAGGACCATAAATATCTTCATGTTTGGATAAGAGCCATGTGAATTCATCAAATGGGATAATATCAACCAGCCCACATATTTTATCCAAGAGGCCACATAATCCTTGTTTTGGTGAAAATTAAATACCACACCATTATTTCTCACCCACTTTTGGAACCATGCCAACCTACCTCTTGTGCAAGATATTTCTCCATGTAGGATGATAAACCCCCACTTTCTTTCCTGGTCACTCTCATGGTGCCTAGGTATTCAACATGAACCAAAAACTCATAATCAAAACCACCAACGGCGATGATCATGTCACATGCCACTCTGTGAATTCTTCCAAGAACCCTAGCCAAGTTGCACCATTTGACCTCAAAGTCCAGAAACCATCTCCTAGCATCCAAACCTAGCCAGTGGAATTTTTCTGGAATTTTGTAAAATCGAAAAGTTCATTCGGGCATTTCATCGAACACCTTCGGACAGATTTTCAAACTTGCTTAGAACTCTTGTTTTGCTAAACCTAGCCCTAACCCTCCTGCACCAGTGCCTCCCCTGTGTGCCCTGCTCGTCCAGCACCTCATCCCTATCCCCTTCTCCCTGTGGACGAAGCTCACGTAAGCCATGACCTCAAGGGCACCATTACCACCCGAGCTACCATGCACCTACCCCTCCTCTCCCGGCTATATAAGCCACCCTCGAGCTCTCCTGTTCACTCACCCCTCACTACTCTCCCCCAGGCCTCGCTCTCTCCCTGGCTCTACGAAGAACCGAGCTCGCTAGAGCTCTCTAAAGCTAGAAGTGGCCGAAACCCTAAAACTTAGGCCGAGTGCCCCACAGCCCCCCTCCGCCGTAGGAACCAGCTCACACGGGCGCGTTAAGCCGTGGCGGTTCCCTTCCCGCCGACGGCGAGCCCCCTAGCCCACCCAGCTGCCCACGCCGTCCGCCACCCGAAGCTCCCGCCATGGCCGCATGGTCGAGCTCGGGCGCGCACGCAGGAGGCCATCCCCGCCCCCGGTTTTCCTCCCCTGGGTGCGGTGGGCCACGGCGTGCCCATCCCCGCCGCCGGCCAGCCTCCCGGCGTCCTCCACGGCCGTTCCCGACTGGCCTCCGATCGATCCACGCACAGAAGCAGGCCGGCCTGCCAGCGGCCCAGCAAGGCGCAGCGCAAGCGCGCACAGCGCAGAGCGCGGCCGCGGCCCATTTGCGGCCCGATCGTTTGTTTTTTTCGCGCGGAACTTTTCGTTTTCTTGCTGGACAGATTTTCGAACATCAATATCTTTTGAACCGTAAGTCCGTTTTCGGTGATTCAAATTTCTAAATTTGTATCTCGATGAGCTCTTTCCGGTGGGACTGATATCATCTCATTCCAAAATACTTCTATGAGGTGCCCTTTGTACGTGCATTCCGGAGTCCGTGGAATGGGGCTATCGCTGCCCTACGCCGCGGAACCAACCCGACCTCTCCAAGCCCAAAGGATCCCCGTCTTTGCAGGCAAGCTAACCCCTTGCTATGAGCCGTCCTGCAATGCTTGTTTGTTTGATTGCTTAATACCATGTCGGGTGTTATGTCTGTCTTCTGTTATTGATATATCTGTCTGCTATTATCGTTGCATGTCTGTATGTTGTCTATGTTTTATATGAACCTTGTATTGCTGTATGTGTATCGTATTGCTTTTAAAATATTGCACTACTTTATAACTGCTTACCTGTGCATCACTCACATTCCCGAGACAATGGCCTGTGGTACCGCCTCAGTCAAAGGAATGGGGGAATTATTACAACTGTGCGTCTCACGCTTGCGGGGCTTTGTTTGCTTCTTCTTCACCGAGGTGAGGAGCGGACGAATGTCGTCTTATGATCCTCGGAGTTGGGGGCATTTGCCAAAAGAGTTATTTGCCTTGTCCCTCCATCAAATATGGTTGGCATAGACCACCCGGACTGCGACGCTTGGGAGCTGACTTTCCATTTGGTTCTTATTGCCGAGGTTGCTGACACCACGTCGGGGTAACCCTCGAGTGGAATGGATGCTCTCTCATTCTTATGAGTGCTTTTCGGTTCATTCTTTACGGTGACACCGGCCGGGTCTCCCGCCACCGTCATCCGTTTGAAACATTATGCGATTATTTTGTGAACACTAACCCCGAGTGACACCGGCCGGGTCTCCCGCCACAGTCATACGGGTATTATTATTATTGTTATGTTGATATCTATACGTGCAAGCATTATGTTGCTAATGCCTTGTTGTTGTTGATGTATGATATTGATGTCGTGATTACTATGCTGGACTAATCCTCTGTTTTGGGACTTGTTGTGGTAAAACTTGATTTAAATGAAACCACCCTCCATCAGCGATAAGGTCTGTTCATAGTGCCACTAATCTGAACCCTTGAATGCGATACCACCGTTGTCCCATGGAAACCGTGACCTAGTAGGTTGTTGAGCCCCTTTTGTGCCATCCATTAGGCGCAGTCGTTCGGTTGTGCTGTCCGAGGGTAGAGGTCGACAGGCACGGGCTCGACTGTGATAGGGAGTCCGGAGCTAGGCATACCCGGTAGCGCCGGGGGATGTGCCAGATTTACTTGCCCGTTGTGCCACGAGCATAGGGTGGTGCAGGAGAGTGTCTTAGCAAGTGGACCGTCATGTGAGTGTATTTTGCTTAGTACGACTTTGGGCGTGACAAACCTGAAGTGTCGGCTGAGTGGGGTGCATTCTGATAGGTGGGAAAGCAAACTCTCGAGAGCGTCAACCTAGCAAGCTAGCCTCGTTCCTAGGATATGGAACAACAGTTCAGTGTCGGTCACACTGTGTGTCCTCGTCGTGTCCGGAGGTTAAACTTAAGATTTGTTTGAAATAATTAATGAACGACCGGATTACACTAAATGAACAAATAAGATGATGCAGGGAATATTGTCCTGAGATGTTGATGGTAACCCATGATAGGGATGGCGGTGTGATGCATTGGGAAGCCTATAGTTAGGCCAGAGCCCACATCAACCGTGCGTGCCCAGAGTGAAATGATGAGGCCAGTGGGCCTAGCAGTGATCACAGGTGCTGTTGTGTATTATTTGGTACCAACTGGTACACTCGTTTACTCGTCACAGGTAAGTTGTTTGTATGATTGCCGGTGCACGATCCAACCCCACCTGGCTTGGACTCTGTACTGGTGATACCCCGTTGCTTGCTTATGCCATGTTTTGCTTGTGATGCCATGCTACTTTTATGTCTTGTATCTAGAGTAGACACTTGCCATGTGTAGAATTTTATTTCAAATGTATATCTTGCTGCATGATTGTTGGATTATTTGTAGTAAGTGGCGATTCTTGCTGAGTGCATAATAATGTACTCACGGGCCTTGTGATTGTGGCCAGATTTTGGCGAGGATTCATCTTCTACCTTAGCAAGGATTTGGAGCCAGAGCGTGCTAGGATCAGTAGCCCAGCCAGATGCCCGTGGAGTGGAGCCGCTCCAAGCCATAGCCTCTCATATGTCTTCCGCTGCCAGTTAAAAACTCTGTATCGTGCCATGCTGGGATTGATATTTCGTCATTCCTTGATGGCCTTGTAAACCATTTGTAGCACTGATGTGCCTGATTGTGTAATGATGTCCATTATGTTACACTGTTGTGACGTGCGGCCAGTTATCTTGGGATGGCGCACGGGACGACTGCCTCTCTGATGATATGTGCATGGGAGGGGTGTCATAACAACATAGGGTCTGAATTTATCAAATGCAAACACAACTGCTAGCAATTCTTTCTCAGTGGTTGTGTAATTGATCTGAGCTGCATCAAGTGTTCTGCTGGCATAGTAAATCACATGGACAACTTTTTCTTTTTTTTGGCCAAGCATTGCTCCTACTGCAAAATCGTTGGCATCACACATCAGCTCAAATGGCACTACCCAGTCATGTGGCTGCACTATTGGAGCTGTAACCAGAGCTTCTTTTAGCTTGTTGAAAGCTTGCATACATGCTTCATCAAACATAAACTGCACATTATGGTTCAGCAAGTGTGTAAGTGGTTTTGCAATGTGAGAAAAATTCTTGATGAACCTTCTGTAGAAACCAGCATGTCCCAAGAAACTCTGTATTCCTTTTACATTTTTAGGAGGTGGTAGCTTAGCAATTACATCTACTTTTGCTTTGTTCACTTCTATTCCTCTTGCAGACACCAAGTGACCAAGGACTATGCCTTCAGTTACCAAGAAGTGGCACTTCTCCCAGTTTAAGATCAAATTTTGTTCAGAGCATCTGTGCAATACAGCTGTCAGATTTTTCAGGCAAGAGATGAAATCTTTTCCATATACTGTGAAATCATCCATGGATACTTCCATGATCTTCTCAATTTGATCAGAAAATATAGACATCATACACCTCTGAAATGTGCCAGGTGCATTACACAAACCAAATGGTAATCTCTTGTAAGCAAATGTTCCATATGGACAAGTGAATGTTGTCTTGTCCTGGTCAGATGGATGAATGGGTATTTGCAGAAACCCAGAATATCCATCTAGATAGCAATAGAATTTCTGACCAGCAAGCCTTTCCAGCATCTGATCCATAAAGGGTAAAGAAAAATGATCTTTCCTTGTTGCCTTGTTCAGTTTTCTGAAGTCATTGGCCATTCTCCATCCAGTAACTGGCCTTGTGGTCATTAATCTCCCTTCATCATTTTCTACCACTGTATAACCTCCTTTCTTAGGTACAATATGTATTGGGCCCACCCACTCACTATCAGAAATGGGGTAAATCATTCCTGCCTTTAGCAGTTTCAGTACTTCTTTTTTCACAACTTATTGCATTGCTGGGTTCAATCTTCTCTGCCCTTCTCTAGTTGGTTTACTGCCATCTTCTAAGTGTATTCTGTGAGAGCAAACCTTTTCATCAATTCCTCTGATATCATCAATAGAGTAACCAATAACATTCTTGTACGGCCTCAATACTGACAACAAGCTTTCTTCTTGTTCACTATCCAAAGCAGAACTGATTATCACTGGATGTATCTTTTCCTTCTCGAGAAAGATGTATTTCAGATGAGATGGTAATTCTTTCAACTCAACTGTAGAATTGTGAACTGATTTACTGGTTTCAATTCCTACAGCATCTGCATCTTTCTCACACAGAGATATTCCACACAGCTCCTGGTGATTAGAACTATCTGCTGTCACAAACACTTGTGCTTCAGGCTCTTCTGTCTGCATTTCTTGTAGTGTGTCCATCACACTTTGGTCTATTACATCAATGGACTGGGATTGCTCCAGTATGTTTGGCAAGTGAGATGCATGCTTCATGCTGAACTCGGCCTGTTCAGAACCAAACTGCAGCTTCAGAGTTCCACCTTTTACATCTATAATTGCTCCAGTTGTTGCCAAGAATGGTCTGCCTAGTATCATGGATTCAGAATTGTCTTCCATCTCTAGTACCACAAAATCAACTAGATAAGCAAAATTTCCAACTTGTACTGGCACATCTTCTAGAATTCCAGCTGGTTTTCTCAGTGTTCTGTCAGCTAACTGCAGAGTCATTGATGTAGGCTTCAGATCTCCTAACTGTAATATTTGACTAACAGCCAGAGGTAAAACACTAACTGATGAACCCAAATCACACAATGTTGTGAATGTTCTCTTTCCTACAACGCAAGGGATGCTAAAACTTCTTGGATCACCAAGTTTCTTTGGCATGTAATTCGGTATGACAGCACTGCAGTCTTCTGTCAGGGCAACAATTTCTGGGTCATCCAAACTTCTCTTCTTTGTTATCAGGTCTTTGAAAATTTTTGCATACAAAGGGATGTGTAACACTGCATCCAGGATGGGTATTGTGATCTGAACTTCCTTCATAGTTTCTAGGAACTTAGCATACTGCTTTTCATCCTTAGATTTCTCCAATCTTTTAGGGAATGGGATTTTTTGTAACACATGCTTTTCTGTTGCAGGTTTGTCTACATTGTTGTCTGCCACCTTCTCATCTGGGACTGTTTCTTGCCTGACTGTTTGCTGAGTATGAGCTCTTCTCTGTGGTGTTACATAAGTGACAGCTGGGGATGTTTTGAGCACTGGTTCAGTGTTTATTCCACTCCTAGTTGTGACCACATCTACAACTACAGAAGTGGATATGGCTCCACACTATTTAGAATTCTTTTCTGCTTGTGCTGGCAGCTTGTTCTCAGACTGATTGCCTTGAGTATTAGAGATTCCAGTTGTTAGTTGCTGCATTGTTTTATAGAAAAGCTCATATTGCATCTTCATTGTTTCGTGCATACCACTGAACATTTCTTTCTGCAGCCTCATCATTTCATTTATTTTAGACTTGCTATTACTTGTAGAAGCATTCTGCTGATTAGCTTGATTTTGCTGTGGTTGTTGTTGTCGCTGTTGGTACTGCATATTGCCTTGTGGTCTGAAATTTTACTGAGATGTTTGAGCATACTGTGGCTGGGCTGCTTGATGGTAATTCTGTTGATTTGCTTGAGGATAACTCTGCTGAGCTGCATTCTTGTATGATAAATTGGGATGGTTTCTCCAAGCAGGGTTGTAGCTCTGAGAAAAAGGGCCTTGATTCTGAGTATAGTTCACTTCTGCCAGTTGGTTGTCTGTGGGCACAAATAGGGTTCACTCTTGAGGTAAATGCCCTTCATTTCCACAAATGAGACAAGTGGCAGAAACTTGGTTCACAGGCACTATTTCCTTACTGTTCTTCTCTTGCATAAGCTGAGATATCTGAGTTGTCAAACTATCAAGTTTTGCTTCCAGAGCACCCTGACCATTTGGATGAACTGTCCTTTCATTGGTCCAAGAGAAATTATGAGAAGCCATACTCTCAATTAATTCAGTAGCTTCATCTAGTGTCTTGTTCATAATTCCTCCACCAGCAGCTGAATCAACAAAAGCTCTAGTCTGTTTTGTCAAACCTTTATAGAATGTTTGCAGAATTAGCCACTATTCCTGACCATGATTAGGACACATTCTGATTAGTCCTTGATATCTCTGCCAGGTATCATACAAACTCTCACCATTGTACTGCACAAATCTGGTGATTTTGTCTCTGCACTCAGCTGCTTTAGTGGGTGGAAAATATCTCTCAAAGAAGGCATGCACCAAATGTTCCGAGGTATCTCTGCAATGAACTGGTAAAGCATGATACCATATCTTTGATGTGCCTGACAGAGAAAAAGGGAACAACTGCATCCTTATTGCCTCAGGGGGCACACCATTGTGCTTGAGGGTGTTGCAATACTCCAGAAAATTCCTGATATGTTCATGTGGACTTTCTAAAGCACTGTCCTTGAATGGATTATGCTGCACCATGTTGATCAAGTCAGGCTTGATCTCCCAGTTATTTGCATGTGGCAGGCATAATAACATCTGCATTTGATATCTGATCCTTGGGGATCCACAAATCTCTCAGTTTCTTGTCACCCATGTTGAATACTGCCTGTCTTTCCTCTGTTTCCTCAACTGAAGACACTGAAGCTGCTCTTCTTCTTGCAAGAAAAGTTCTTTCAGGTTCTGGATCAAATGGAGCTAGAGGTGAATCTTCAGACGACTGCATCAACATAATCCAAACACTGCATAAAAGAAATCATGTTTCCTCTACACACAGTCACAAACAAGAACCTTTATCAAGGGTTAGTGAATTAAAAACCCTAATAACAATTCTAGTTCTCAGATTACAGCACGAAAAGCATCAAAAGCATCTAGATCATGCAAATTTGTTTAACAGTTTTACTGAAATCACACCGTCTAGTCTACTGCTCTTTCAAAGAAACAATCATAAGTCAATCCCCGGCAACGGCGCCAATTTTTATCAGTGCAGAATATAGGGGGGTTTGTGTTATCGTCTCCACAGGGATCAACAAGGTTATGATGTTTTTAAGGGTTGGCAGAAGCTAGACCAAAAATTTAGGTTTTTAGGTTTTCAGCAAGAAAGTAAAGGTTTTTAAAGGAAAAGGGTTTAAGAACTAGTGTTTAGAATTTAACTTGCTGCTTCTGAGTTGTCAATTCAGTTGCTGGCAAGGATCCAAGCAAGGTTTAGACAGGGAACAAGATTTACTCGAACAGCTTGCAGAGACTAGTCATGCAAGCAAGGGTTTTTAGCAGTTTTAGGCAGGAAGAAAATGCATAACACAAAGATCACTGCTTTCTGGGTTGTCAAGCCAGATCACAAGTGAGTTAACAAGCAAAGGGGGGCTAGGGACAAAATTACAACACTCAGTGTGCAGGGACTAGCCTTACAGACACAGATCACGACACACAGCAAGTAAATCATGCAAAACTTCACATAAAGCAGTGAACCGTGTCACTCAATTCACTGCAGTAGCCAAATATCACAAGTTCTACTCACATTTGGCTTTAGCTCACAGAAACCCTAATCGAAGCAGAGGAAGCAGAGGAGTGGAAGCAGAGTTGCAGATCATGAGCTTCTGGTTACCAAGGCCTTGTACTTCTTCTCCTGGCCTCCTTGTTCATCTTGTTCTTCTCTGGATCTTGCTGTTCTTGGAGTTCTTGGTGTTCTTGGTCTCGAGTTGGTGGTGAAAAAGTGTAGTGGAGGCTGAGGGAAAGGTGGAGTGGATGGTCGAGTGAGTTGCGAGTGAATGGGCGAGAGAGAGGTTCTGTGGTGGTGGTGGTGGCTTTATACACCTTTTTCCATTTGTGGTGAAGGTGTGTTACGAGTTGATGGAGAGGGAAGCTTCCTCCTTGGCCACAGCTCACAGTGCACATGGCATGTTTCTCTCTTTTTCACCTTTTTGCCTTTACGCCTTTTGTGGTTTCCTTGATCTCCAAGTTGATCTCCTTTTGGTCTTTCTGGTTCAAACATATTTGAATTGCTTCTCTACTTTGCTTCACTTGTGCTTTGCTTCGAATGATGATGAAGAACTTGAGTTAACTGACAGAATTGATCTCTGTCGGTTACTGTTCACTTTCTAGCACAGTTGTGTTCTTCAGGTTCTAGCTTGATTTGGTCTTGTTGATAATGGCCATCTTGTCTGCTGCATTGGTATGAGTAGAATGTTGCTTCTTGCATCACTTCTACATTGGATCTTTAGGAGATTATGTGCCTTTGCGCACTTAACTGTAAAAGGAGTGAAAGCACTGTAAAATGCAGATAATTGCAGCTCTTGATATAGTAGCAGTGATGTTTTTTGAGGTTTTAGGTCTGTGAATTATGCATATAAATGATGGTGATCACATACTTCCAGCCATGCTCTTATTACCCGCAATCTCGATAACCCGGCTACGACAACAGAGACGGATCTCGATTAGGGTTACAATGATTCTCTCTCGTGGGACTTGTGCGATATGAAAAGCTTGTCTAACTATGACCTAGGAGCCCGCTTATATACATGGTCGAGTCTCCTGGTCTCTTACATGGTAAAGCCGGGTTTTACCCGTACTCGGAGTTCTACTCTATCTCCACCTCTTCGTGATCTCCAAGCCTTGGACTCCGTGACGCGCACCGCCTCCGGGTCTTCTAGATCTTTCCTTAGTTAGGCCGGGTTACCGCCAAATGTTCCGGCCCATAGTTGAGTCCAGCCCATGATGGGGAAAGCAGGCCAAGCCCGGCCTCCTGCCTGGCGGGTCTTCTTTCACCTTCATGAGCATACCGGGTTATCTTTCCCCCAACAGTTCCATGCACTTCTTGTATGGAAACTGAAACTTCACATTCCCCTCTTTTGAATCAATGATGGCACATGTAGTACGAAGAAAAGGTCTTCCAAGAATAATAGGACTAGAGGTTTTATTCCCCATGTCCATGATTAGAAAATCCACAGGCACAAAAGTCATATGTAACTCTACCATGACATCACTTACTTTCCCTAAAGCATGTTTAATGGAATCATCAGCAAGTGCAAGTTCAATAGAGCATTTTTCAAGATTTTTCAATTCAAGTACTTCATATAGTTCTTTAGACAAAACAGAGACACTAGATCCTAGATCAAGTATGGCATGGTGTGTCTCTTTACCAATAGTTACTAGTACCTTGGGAATACATATATCCCCAAGCTTAGGTGGTATCATGGCCTCTTGGTTGTACCTAGCAATTTTTCTTTCAAGACATGATTAGCAATATAGGAACCAAAGCCAGCTTGGTTAGTGTTGATGGAAGGATCACTTGCAAACTTTTGTAAGATAGAGATTAATTCATGCAAGCTACAATTTTCTAAGTCAAGCAAAGGATCCTTGACTTCACTAAGCATTTTAACTTCCTCAACTTCTCTCTCTTTCATTACCCCAATAGATTCTTTAGCAACTCTCTCTTGCTCATGAATGTGTTCCCAAGACTTATTGATAACTTCTTGGCAATATTTAATTGTTTCCTCATGTTTTTGGGCTGTAATGATACTCTTTAATGATGAGACTTCCTTAGCAAGCTGATCTACCCTTTCAAACAAAGCATCTTGTTTTTCAAACTTAGAGATAAATTCCTTATTAAGCTCTTTTTGGGTAGATATAAAAGATCTAATGGTGTTTTCCAAATCACTAGAAACATTACCACTAGTAGCATATTTATTTGGCACATATGGGGGTTTATTATAAGAGTTGTATTATTGTTACCATACCCATTATTACCATAGTTCCTAATGAAGTTGACATCAACATTTTCAGAATTATTACCAACTAGTTCTTGCAAAGGAACATTTTCAACACTA
This sequence comes from Poa pratensis, assembly GCA_947311845.1. NCBI lineage: Eukaryota > Viridiplantae > Streptophyta > Magnoliopsida > Poales > Poaceae > Poa > Poa pratensis. The sequence continues at coordinate 21,071,789 of CAMZMU010000035.1, forward strand.
GGTTTATTAAGCAAAGCAAGAATAGTATCCATTTTAGATGACAAATCATTAGTTTCCTCAATAGAATTCACTTTCTTAGAAGGATTGGGTGCCCTATCAGTATGCCATTGACTATAGTTTTGCAAAATGCTTTCCAATATATTTTTAGCTTCTACTATAGTCTTACTCATAAAAGCACCTCCAGCAGCAGAATCAAGTATGTTTCTAGACATGTAGTTTAAACCATTGTAGAAAGAGTGTAATATGGTCCATTCATTAACCCCATGTGATGGACAAGTTCGAAGCATAAGTTTAATCCTATCCCAAGCCATAGCAACATGTTCATTTTCATTTTGCCTAAAAGAAAGGATGTTGTTTCTATTTTGCAAAATTTTAACAGGAGGATAGTATTTCTTAATAAAAGCTTTTTTAAGATCATCCCATGAATTAATACTACCGGATGGCAATGAATGCAACCACTCTTTAGCTTTCCCTCTAAGTGAAAAAGGAAATAGCTTCAATTTTAGGATATCACTTTCAACATTCTTAAACTTTTGCATGTCACATATTTCAACAAAATCATGAAGATGCATAGAGGCATCCTCCATAGCACTACCACCAAATTGTTCCCTAGTTATCAAGTTCAACAAACTAGGACTTACTTCATAGCTATCAGCTTTAATCTCAGGTGTGGCAATAGCTTTAGATATGAATTGATCATTAGGAGTGTTTGTGTAGTCACACAATTTAGTTCTTTCTCCCATTTTAGCAAGTTTTTATGTATTTTTTTAATTTTTTATGCAAAACTGAAAGTAAAATGAGTCTTACAAATGCAAACCGAATTACAAATGCCAGACAATGCAAGACAATGACAAAACAAATAATTTGCTTTGAAGGTAAAGATGGATAAGATGATGCTCACGTAGGTGCAACCTCCCCAAGCTTAGGTGTTAGCACAAGTTGGTGATGTTGACTTTGTTGTGGTCTCCTTGGATAAACCTTCGCAGCTATGATTCCCCGGCAACGGCGCCAGAAAACAGTCTTGATACCCGTAGAAGTGATAGCCTTCAGTAGCTACCTGCAATGAAAAATATACGGGGTTAGGTTGAGCCTCCAAGTGCAGAGAATGTAGTAAGTGGAAGACGTGTTTTCCCCACGAGGGGACTCGAGGGTTTAATATCGAACTCTTGGGGAATCAGTACTGAAAGATTTATCTTCATATCCTTGTTTTTGGTTACCTACAAAACAAGTTAAATATTTTGGTCCTCAACCTCACATGTGGTTGTCAAGCACAAGGTGTAAGAATGATATCAAGATAGTTATGCAATGCAAACAAGAAATAAATATGCAATGGTGGTGAATGAATGTGCAAGGATGATGATAACAATGATAAATGATATTTTTGGTTTTTTTATGATGAATGCAAGATGTAAAAGTGTTTTTGTATTTTCGGATTTAATAATGGCAGAAAATAAAAAGTGGTAAAAGTTGTTGGAAAGGTGTTTCTTATGATTAAAAATGGACCGGGGTTCATGTTTCAAAAATGCACTCTCTCTTTAATAAAGTGGCAGACAATGGAACACATAGAGTTGACATATGAGATTGCAACACAAAGTTTGATAACAAGTTACTAATTATATGGGCATCACGTCCTAACATAGAGATCTTTTGGTCATTAATCTCACTTATACTCCACCAAGATGCGAACCAAATCATAACACCTTAATAATTAAGATAACTCAGAGTATAGCTTTAAGTATCATGACATGAAGTTAAAATAAGAACATGCTAGATCTAGTCACGGAGAAGTGGCAAATCACCCACAACCCTTGTAGCATGTTATTTTTGTTTATCCCTAATGAGGCAACAAAGTAAGGTAAACACCCAAGTGGATCGCGATATTATAGTTGTCAACTTACCGCACTCACCACCCCCGTTACTCCAACTAATGCACACATCACCCCACACACGCTCTCATAAACATGCTTGATCATAACAAGTAGATAAGAACGGGGTACATAATATGCATATATATATATATTCATAACTGAAACAAACATTGCAATCTCAAATATATATTAACTCATAAAAAGATCCACCACATAGGTATTACATATATGACCGTAATCATGTTCAGCAGCTCATACGGTGCTAATTAGTGAAGCTCAAAGAGAGGAGAGATACATAACTTACTTCCACAAACCCATAATACAGAGGTGGACTACTCCCTCTTCATCATGGAGACGGTGGAGAAGTCGATGGAGAAGATGGAGACCACGCCGGCAGCGACCCGCCGGAGTTTTTCCCCTCCAATCTGCAGCTCCAGATCTCTCTTTCGGTGTTTCTGTGTTTCGGCGGCGCTCTTTCCAGAGAACGTCGGGGGCTTCTTTATTGGCGTTTTTAGGTCAAGACGATGTCGGTGGAGAAAAGATCGACGACAGAGGAGCCACGAGGGCCAAAAGAGTGGGCCCCACGCGGCCAGGTACAGTGGCCGCGTGGGCCACGCTCTTTTGGGCCTCCGGCCTCCGCTTGCTCGCTTCCTTCGCTCCCAAGTCTTCTTCCTTCCAAAATATTGACGCTCGTAATTTTTCAGATCATTTGGACATCGTTTGGGTCCCTGAAACTTAAAAGGAAAGAAATAGGGTTTTATGCCTGCGTAGGGTTAATTTCATAAAAATAGGAAATAAATATTTTATTGCCTAAAATCATTATATAACAGTGGTATAACCCTTATATGATGCATATATGATTGGAATATAAGTGATATAGTGCATGTATGCATTTTACATGCATCAGAGCGCCGGAGTAGCAACGCCCGACCAATGAGCCGGGCCCAATTCAGATCTGATGGCGCACGGACGGGCTCGCCGAACCGGCAATAGAGTCACTCGCCGACGTCGCTAGGCAGCCGACAAGGTGCCCGCCGGCGCCGGCAATTTTCCAGATCCGCGCGCCTCCCCCCGCCCTTCCTCGCTTGCTTCCAGGAGGTAGCCAGGAACGCCCCTGGCGGGCCATAGTCGCCGCATGCGCGAAGGCCTTCAAGATCTAGCCTCGCATGTGGGCGAGTTCGGGATTAGGTTTTGCCGGAAAGACGTAGATGGGGATTCTTTTGCGTTTCGGAAGGACGGTTGTCGTGGTCGGGGTTGTATGGTGCCGCGCGGGGTGTGAGGGGTGTGGGGGGTTGGGAAGGCTTCTGTTGCAGAACTAAGAGAGCATCCCAAACAGCGTCGCGTGAAAAACAGCATTTTAGCGCTCACCGGATCATTTCGCGCCATCCGGCGGACGCGCATCGGTACAAAGGAAGCTCCCAACGCCATGACCATCAGGTCTTGGAATCCAATATTTTTAAGCAGAAAATTGTCACTAATTAAAATGAAGTTACATTTTCCTAAGAATGGACCAAATCAACATCTGGGGACTAAGAAATAGTGGTATCAAGTCAATGTCATGATTTTGTACGAGGTTGATTTCTCAAGCCGATGAGCGGGCTCATGTGGCTGTCAATTTTGTTTTTGCTCTGCGTGGTGTGTAGGACACAATGACGTCTGGCCCCACATGTCAGTGGCCAAACAATGGGTGTTCTACCTTGGCGCCAACCTCTATTCCGCGTGCGTCCGTGCTAAGCTAGCGGTGTTGATGACCAATCCTTTTGTAAACACGGCCATAATCAAATATCAGTCCAACGCTAGCTCCGATAATTGGAGTTGATTTTTCTTATTATTCGTAGCGCATTTTCTTGCGACGAAGGCCTTTTGGGCAACCCAGCACCTTACGTCTCTTTCCCCTCACCCCGTGTTACTGTTCGGGAGAGGCGAAACCTCGTTTCCTCGCGTCGCCGACGGCCGGTCTGCCGGTCCCCTCCCTCTCCGGCTGCCGTTCCGGTGGCGGGAGAGTGGGGGGACCCCGGATCCATGCCTGAGGCCTGTATATAGTAGGGTAGCGGTTCCTGACGACGCCGTCGAGGTGGTGGAGGCGGAGTCGCAGTGGAATAAAGGTGCAGATGTTCCTTCCCCATCTCGGCGAGGTCCTCTGTGGCGTCGTCGGTGGACGTCTGGCGGTGGGTGCTCGCCGATCTACGGATCTGGCGGGTTTTGGTCCCCTGATCGAGGTCGTGGCGGCGGAGGTGACGACCTCGATTTGGTGCTTTTGTCCCCTGTCTCCGGCTCCGCGGCGGTGTGGTGGGCTCCGGCCTCATCGTGGGGTTTCTGGGGGTGGTTCCGGAGTAGGTGGTGCTGGTGTGTGCTTCTGGCTCTCCTGGCCGGCCGAGGTGGCGAGGGGTGGAGCTATGGCTGCGCTGGTCTTCTTCAAGCTCTTCTTCTTGTTGCGCGTGCTCGTTCTGGCCGCCGTGGAGGTGGAGGAAGGGCTGATGCGTTGGAAGATGGAGCTCTGCTGGTCTGGCTGTTCCTCCTTTTGTGCTTATGCGGATCTTGCTGCTGGCTTCGGCCGGTGTTGCAGCTCCGACTGCTAGCTGGGATCGGGGCGGCGCCCCCGCCGATTTGCTTTGACTGTCCAGATCCCGGCGTCCGCGCCGGGTGGTCACTGCGGCGACTCCAACGAGGTTTTCTCCTCTATCGTTCCCTGCTGGTGACTCAGTTGCTGTTGCTCTTTTTCGTCTTCGGCTCCGGCGTGTCGCCGGTGGTGCTCAGTGCGGCAGCAGCAGCGGATGCTTCGTTGCAGAGAAGATCCCAAGGACCTAGTTGTTTTTTTCTTGTTGTTAAGGGGTTTTCCTGTAGTTTGGAAACAGCTGTGTTGTTTCTGGATTTTCCTGTATTTCTGTTTTCCTTGCTTGATGTATCCAGGAACTTGTATAAAAAAAAAAGGCCTTTTGGGCAAGTGAGCGATGTCAAGCGCATTTTCTTGCATTTTCCAATAAAAATATCTAAACAAGGCCAGCGGGTGGGACCTGTGGCTTAACAGTGGCCTGTGAACTCTGCTCACGCGCACTGACCATCACCGGGCACCGCGCCGGCGACCATACTCGTAGCTACTATCTGCTCGTGCTCTGCTTCCCTTCACGTAGCTTGCACGCAGAGTGTTCATACGGTGTTCACGCCGCCAGCACCAACGGCTGGAACAAGGACGCAGAACCGTGAGCAGCAAAGCCTCTCTATTCTATTGGTGTTTGATGCAGCTGCAACGAACTACGATGAATTGGTGTTCGTTGGTAGTGTGTCGTGGAAACAGGCAGGAGAAATGGTTAACAGAACGATTAGTCAGTGAGCGTGAGTTAAAATATATACATATAGTGCTACTACTGCTCACTCGTTGGATTGTTTTTGCTGGATGCGAAATGTCCTCCATTTCATTTTCACCGAGACGTGGCGTAAGGCGAAGGAGAACGGCGTTTGTTACGACTACTGTGATCTTATAAAGTGTGTTTATGCATAAAGGAGACAATGCGGTATCTCTCCTCGAAGAATCCAAACAGAAGGAGACATACAGTGGCTTCTCCGCATCAACAGCAAGGAGAGAAGCGGAACCAGCAAATAAAAAAGGGCGAGGCGCGGAGGGCGGGAAGCCGGGAACAGAGAGCTCGATCACGTTTCACGTTTGCCTTGCACGTCCGCGTATTTTTTTTTGCCAAATATGGTTTTTTTGCGAAATTAATCTCAAATCTGACCTCTCTCCAAAACTATTTCTAAATCTGCCCCCTGAGATCGGCTCCAACGAGGAGGTCGGATAAGTACAACAAAACAAAAATGGGAGGAGTCGTGCGATCAGGGATACGAAAGCTAAACTTGAGTAAGTTGGATGAGATTCAGATTAGACAATAATGCGCACTAGTACCATGTTAATTGGGCATGGGAGAGGAGTGAGAGGGCGTGGATTAATCTGCACCAATTTCGCTGTGACAGTAGAGGTTTAGTATGCAAATCGTGATTTGATTCAAAACAATTATCATTTTTTTTGAGAGAGGTACTACTCTATTACATGTCTTGCAAACTTACACGAAAACCTACTGGCGGTTCAAGGAGCCACAGGCGGCGTCCAACACTATCAGACACAGCGCTTCTAGCAAGCGGATGTGCCTCCTTATTTGAGCTTCTACGCTCGTGACAGAAAACTAGTTCTTCAAACTCTCGCTGCGCTTCCGTGATCTCCCGAGCAATGTGGGCATAGCTTCCCATCGTTCCTTTCTCCAAGCTTGTAATCACATTTTGGCAGTCACTTGCAACTCTCACTCTACGGGCGTTGATATCCCGTGCGAGTGCACACGCCTCGTGGCAGTGGCGGCGCCAGGTGTATTCACCTGTATGCACGTGAATACCCATGTTTCTGACAAAACTTTCTTATATATATAGAGTACGTTTCAGCAATTCAGCCCAGCCCAACACGGGCAACACACCAGCCCAGCGCAGCCGCAGTGCCGCACGCTCGCTTCGCTGGTTGCGTGCTTCTCGACCAGACACGCACACAATCGAAGACAGAACAGAACCAGTCGCCCAGCCCCAGCCCTAGTGCGATTGCCGCGGCCAAGTCGCCGACCTGCTCATCCAACCTCTGGCTCCACGCCCCCGGCCACGCCGGCGCTCGCCCGCCGGCCGCCACCCCGCCCCTGACTCCCCGACAGTACTGCTCCCCGAGGGCCCTTCTTCAGCAGCAATTTCTCCCCCGCGGGGCGCGGCAGGCGCCAGAACCAGCCGGCAAGTTCTTGATTTCCGGAGCTTGCCACCATCTAATTTTTCCAGATGAATTTTTGTAATTTCCTCTTGTTTTCTTGTAATGTTGATTGTAGATGAAGAAAAATTTCCCCTAGATTCCCCCTACTGTTTGGTTCATATATTGATTTGGAGCAACAAAAAAAAGGGGTGAATACCCACCCTCCAATTCCTGGCGCCGCCACTGCCTCGCGGCAGGCCAAAGCCTCAAGGGTCTCCGCGTCCGTGCTTCCCGGGAACACAAGAGACGATGCGCCTAAGAAGGCACCCCTCTCGTCCCTCGCCACTGCTGCCACTGTCCCACGGCCAGTGTTCTTCCCCACTGCGTTCAAAACAATTATCAGAACTCAGAATCCCGCCTCAGCACCAAAAATTCGACCACGTTGGTCCAGACGGCCTGACCCGACCCGGCCCGAAAATTCTGGTTTGATCTAGATCATGCCATTGGGCCTAAATTTTAGACCAATAGTCTGGCTGGACCTGGTTGGCCCCAACTTATAGGACCCGACAACCGGACTAGGGTGGGATCGAGCATTGATTTCATCACACGCCTTTTTGTGTGTATATTTTCAACCCAAGAATTGTTTGGTGCACCAGGGAAAAAAAACTTATAGGACCCGACAACCGGACTAGGGCGGGATACCCATTATCTCACTGACAAAACGAGTGTCAGAAGACGAGTTGTACTTGGTTACAAGATTTCTGGTGCACGTGTCAATTGTGAAAAAATGCCTACTGTGCGCATAAACTCTCCCATGAGCTCCGTGGAGCTCAGACGCCGCTCTCCTACCGCTTCCGTGCTCGCAGGCCTGTGGTGCTGCTGTGCATGGTCTCCCCTTCGCCGCAAGCCGTGGGATGGCGGCTCCGGCGTCGACGATGTTCGTGCAGATGGCTGGCGAGGTCCAGATCGACGACGGCGACAACCGATGGTGTAGGTCCTCTGCGGCCGGCGATCGGCGACTTCCCGTCTGCTCGGGGGTGCTCTTGATCCAAGGCTTGAAGAGCATGAGCGGCGGCGCGCCACCGACGGCGCCGAGGTTGAAGACGAAGTCGAGCTTCTCCAGGGTTTGGTTTGTATTTCTTTTCTTTATGTGGACCTTGTTGTAAGTTCTGGATTTTGTCCAGCCCCTGTACTCGCAAAAAAAAAAAAACTCTCCCATGAGCGCTATACTCTGCAGGCGGCAGGAGGCCGAGCAGCACATTAAGAAGGACATCATCTCGCCGGTGCAGGCAGGATCTGAACAACTTGACTTGTCGGGCTTCCTCGTCCGGATCTCGACGCCGCTCAGCTCCTATGTTATGGGCACACCGGCCTCGACGTTGGTCCACGAGAAGGAGGTTGAGGCGTTGTCGGCACAGAGGAGCATCAGGTTCGCCGAGATGCACCCTAAGGGTGCCAACATCGAGCAGCTAGCCAAGGAGGCCGTGGCGCGCCGTCTCGGCTTGCTGCCTGAGGTGGCCTTCCTTTGGGACCGCCGCCGACATGAGTATTTTGCCCTCTTAGATGGCGCCATCTCAGACAACGCAGCGGCAACAATCGACGACATTGTCCTTTCCGTGAAGAAGTCCAAGAAGAAGAAGACGACAGGGACCGGATGATTCCGCCGAAGGTGGATTAGATGCCGAAGCTTATGATGCTGGGGCGCTCCTCGACGCGCTGGTTATGGAAGGGGAGGGAACATAAAACTTTTCGTAGAGCGGTGATCTCACCTACGGAGGTGGTAGCTTTGGTGTCGGAGGACTTGGCGTTGCGGATTTACGCCCACACGCATGATTCTGTAGACTAGTTTTATGTTTTGTTTTTGTTGAAAAAGGATTTTTTTTCCTTGCTCAAAATTTTGTACATAAACCTCTATTCTATCTAATTGGATGGCGAATAAGACAGTTCTAACCTAAAAAAAAAGTTCCTAAAAAATAATTCAAAAAAATGATACTCATTCAAATCGGCATCTCTCTTAATTAGGCCAAACTGAAGTAGCCGAATTTTGAAACAAAATAAAGTACTCCTAACTAGACACTGATTCTAAACCTAACAGATTTACTACATTAGGCACCGGCCGGCCGGAACACACACGAACTGGAGTAGGCAATCCAAACCTCTCAATCCGATACGAAATATGAGTACGGTACCCACTGCAGGCCCATATATTTTTGTGCGAAACTATTCAGGCCCGTGTACGAGTCGGATTATCCCGTACCGACTTCGAATCCCCTAGGTTTAGCCTTGCTCCCTTCGAACCGTCTATAAAGGAAGCAGCCGAACCTGCGGTAGGCACATAACAGAAGAGACACGATCCAATCTGTGTAGACGCTAAAGAAGGAGAGAGGGGAGATCGATGACGAAAGGAGCCAGGTCGAACGCGGCGGCGAAAAGGGCCGTCGTCGCCGGCGCCAGTGCCGGAAAGGAGCAGCGTAAGCCGATGGTCGAGACAGAGGCGCAGAAGGCGGCGCGGCTGGCCTTCGTCATGGCGGGGTTGGTAGAGCACAGACGCTACGAAGCCATGGAGGAGAACAACATGATGGAAGAGTACCGGCGGGCCGGCAAGCTTCACACGTTCGACCCGGATAAGGAGACGGACAAGCGCTTTGCCGGAGTCGTCAAGCTTAAGCCGTTCCGGTGGCCCGACCATGTGGTCCCAGAGATTGAACAATGCCTGAGACACCTGCAGGAAGACGACGACGATTTTAGACTAGGACTTCATTCTTTCATCGGGGATTGATAGCTTAAATTAATTTTATACATAGATTTACACTCACATCATATGATGGTAAAACTTTTTTAATTCCGGTTAAAATCCACTTTGGCTTATATATAGGTGCATCTACACACACTATCTAAAAACGAATTTTAAAATGTCAAAAAAATTCAACCAAATATTTTTGGAGTACATATAAACACGTTCTAGAATGTTCATACGAAGAAAAATGGGGATGAAAACACATTTTGAGCAGCCGGTGTAAAACATACAAATCACCAGTAATTCGCACCGACACCTCCCCTCTCGTTCCCCACCTACAGTGTTCAGAGGCGATTTTTGGGCGTCGCTCGCGCGGACCAGCTCGCCGGCGGCGATCCGCTTGATTCCTCGCCCTCCGCGGCCGCTCCGGCGGCGGGAGGACGGGGAATCGACGGATCCCGCCGTGTACATAGTCTAGGTGTGCATGGGTGGCCTGCCGGCGACGCTGTGGGGTCGGTGGCGTGGTCGGAGAGGCTTCTGGCGGCGGCGGTTCCCTCCTCTGTTCTTGGCGCTCCGGCGGAGTCCAAGGCCAGATCTGCCGTCGCGGGCGTGGCTGCTGCTCTCCGGAGTCACGGCGTGCCCTTCCTCGAGCTGGCGGCCGTGGTGGCGGCGCTGGCTCGTGCTTTTGGGGTTCGGCTGCCTCCACTTCGGTGGACGGGCTTTTGCTTAATCCTTCTGGGAGTTTGCAGGCGGATCTCTCTTCCTCGTCGGTGGCTGCGGTGGAAGAAGGGTGGTGCTGTCGTTTCCGTCTCCGGCGTGAGACGGTGATGGCGGCGTGGTGGCAGCTCGAAGCTGATGCTCCTTCATCGTCCAGATTAGCTTGCGCCAGATGGATCCTGCGGCTTTTCAACGTTGTTGTTCGAGCTGGCTCCTCTGGTGCGAGGTGCGGCCGCGTTCTTCGTCTCCGGCGGCGTGCTGTGGGTGGTTGAAGACGGCGGCCTGCTTGGTGGTTCCGCCGCCGCTGTGTGTGAGTTTGATCTTGTCCTCGTTCGTGCGTGTGTGTGCTTGTTCGTGTTGATCTTGTACACGAACTTCCTGTCAAAAAAAAAAAATACAAATCACCAGTGTTCAAAAATGTCTCTTCACGTAACATTTTTTTTTATCTTCTTTATACCGGTCACAAAATATCATTTCGATGCGAAACTTTTTTACGGATACACATTTTCATATGAACCAAAAAAAAAATATTTGAATTTTTTAACATTTTAAAACTCACTAAAGATGTATTTTACACAACGAGTTCATCTGCATATCGTGTCCTTAAGCTTCTTTGCTTCTTTAACTAGCAAATATGAACGGTGCGATGGTTGGTGGCGCGATGATTTGCAAACTGGTCACTGCTTTGTCAGGTGGCGCGGGCATGCCGCTCGTGATGCGATCTGCGCGGTAGAGCTTGCACGGTGTGCACTGCTGCGCCATCACTTTGTCCATGCCTCATCCTTAACCGTGTTCCCTCCGCGGAGATTATTGTTCAGGCGGTGCACTCTTCACTGGACAACCAGGTCACCCATTGACCCCTTGCACCATCATGTGATCATGATTTTTTACAAACACAGTATAACGCAGACGCTCATATACACACGCATACACTCACCCCTATAAATGTACACATGCACACCCTATTCCTTTGAGCACCTCCGAGACTTAGCCGGCGGATCAGGTCTTGAGATTGACGAAGTCATCACGAGCGTCTCACCGTCGACGGGAACGTCGCCTCCCACTGAAGAATATTCCGCCTTAAATGAGAAACATCAGCGTCAAACCTCGGGTTTGAATTCTGGTGGGCTGGGGTACAACCACCCTGCTAACCATCTTGCCACAGGCAAGTTCTCTCATGTGATCATGATTTGGGGTTTGCCCTTCGATGAAATGAAAATTAGGACATTGCCAACGCGTTGTGGAATCGTTTCCCTACTCCATTTCTTTTTTCCTCACGATCGAGCGAACCTTCCTCTCTCCCGAGCCAATCCCCAACACTCTAGGGTTCCTCTCCAATTCCCACCGCCGCCTACCTCATCTCGAGATCACGGCCGCAGGGGAGGGTGTTTGCTTAGGCTTTTTATTTGACTTTTGGCTTTGACTTATTAACCAAAAAAACATATAAATAGATGCTTCGAATGTATTTTTTTTAATGTATTTACATGTGTATATGCATGTTTTACTGTTTATGTTCACTAATTTGAGTTTGCACCTAGTTAACATGTGAGAGAACCTAAAACATCTTATATTTGCAAACGGAGGGAGTAGCACAGAGCATGTTGCCATAATTGCCGAGAATGCGAAGGAACTATGAATACTACAACTACCGTGAGCAGTCCGACTGTCCGAGCAAAGATGGCCGGCCGGACGTCAGATGATGGAGTGAGTTTGCCAAATCTCAATCCGATACGCGCAGCAATCGGTGCACGTGGGCAATAGGGCAAACAAATCCATCCCTCAATCCTCAATCGGTACCAACACGATCGGGTACGATTGCTGGACCGACTACGAGCCGTCTATAAAGGATGCAAACCGAACGTCCGGTACGCCACGGAGAAGACGCGATCTACACGCGGTGACTTTGGGAATAAATCTATCGACGTGAGGGTGAGGCTTGTGAGATCTACACGAGGAAAGAAGAGAAGGACCGGTGATCGATCTGGAAGGCATGAAGAAAGGAGCCAGCTCGAACACGGCGAAGACTGCCGGCGTCGCCAGCGCCGGTAGCCCAAAAAAGCAGCACAAGGCGATGACCCTGACAGAGGAACAGAATGCCGCGTGGCGGGCGGCGCACCGGGCGTTCGACAAAGCGGTAACGGCGGACTCCTTGCTGTACGCGTCCATGGAGGAGGAGGACGTGGTGGAGGAGTACCGGAAGGCCGGCAAGCTTCACACTTACGACCCGGACAAGGATTGGCAGAAGCGTTATGCCAGGATCGCCAAACTCCACCCGTGTTCGTTGCCCAAGGAAATGGTCGAACAGATCGAACAATATATGAAGTTCCTCGAGGAAGAGGAGGAGGACTTTAGGATCGGACTTTATTCATTATATTATTGGGGGAAGAGATCAAGATCGATTAGTTATAGTTTGTAGTATGATGAATTCTTGTCTCGTCGTATGCTCTGTTTATTACGAGTACTTTTGATCGTTTCTGTACATTTTTTATTAGTAATTACTAGTAAACGTGCACCTTCAACGCACTATTATTAAGTCGGTGAACACTATTTACTGATTATTTATTTTCTTATTTTTGGCCTTTTATCCTTTGCTTGTAATTCAGTCATGATTACATTTTGTCTCTGAATACAAAATGATAAGCGTTTTGAAATGTGTTGGAGAGAGAAATGAGATCCAAGACTCAAAACCGCACATACTGAGGCATGTTCTACTTTGGCAACAGCAACGATGTCATGAAATTAGAAGCAACCGCATAACAGCGCAAAGGGGAGATTTCAAGAGAATTTGAAGAATAACATGGATCGCTACAGTAACTAGGAGATATGGTGAGCTAAAAAAATGGCTCAAACATGCAACTACAAGCAACATCAAATTAAATCTTAGCAAATTATGCCACATACAGATTGGTCTGAGTACATAAAAAGAGGGATGCCCATTCTTGTTATTACACTTGATACACTTCAAAATGATTTAGTGAATGTAGATCAAAACCGCTCTCTGTGGAAATTGTGAATCCCTAATATTTCGTTGTTGTTGATCTGACCCTCGTGGGGTATATAAGGAGTACAAGACTTGGGAGGCAAGTTGTATGTTACTTGGAGTACAAGATGATCTCTAATCTAATCCCTAGTCTAATACGCGCATGTATTCTAACATTCCCCCTCAGTCGTAGTGGGAGTGAAGCAGACGATTGCGACTGGCTTTGAGGCTTGTGCATCCGTCGTTCCTCCTCTTTGTCATCATCAACTACGTCTCTGATGGTCTTCCTGTGGGGACCCCGGACTAGCTGTCCGAAATACCCGATTATGCTTAACACAACGATCCCGTGATCAGTCTGTCGTTGCACATAATCCGAACTGAATATCAAAGTTTACATCCATACAATACCGAGTTTAAAGTCTTACACACATGGCCATACTGGCCTAATTATACATAGGTGCCTTCAAGGGCCAAATCCTCTTTATTCAGCGGAAGCTACGGTAGTAGGGCTAATCCATCCTAACAGCACCGACAGGCAGCTGACTTATGAAGATCTCAGTTCGCATAGACGTCGCCAAACTCCTCTTCAACGTAGGGTTCCTCGAAATCTGGCTAAGACAATAGCCAGGGACGAAACCAATATGAGTACATTTGATTGTACTCGCAAACTACCCCAACTTGAGTAAGCACTAGTTTTTATTTCTTAAAAACTTTTATTTGCAAAACTCTCAAAAATCTTTTTAATAAAAAGGGGGGTGAGAAGAAGTTTATAACTATCCTTTAAGAAAACGCCATTTTTGCTGTTTCTCCGGAACTCCTCCGGTATCCAACCATACCCTGATCATGGTTCCAAACCCATCACCACCTCGTACCAACTCATTGGTACAGGTGGGAAATATTCCTTTCCAATTCAATTTCCTCAACACAAACCAGAGTTTGCAAAACTTTGCACATGGCCTTAGTAGTTCTTCCCAACTGTCCATATCCGAGGACTCGGCTATTCGAATAGTTTTACCCTCTGCAGAGGTAGTACGCTTTTCCCACACCCATCCGGTCACTCATCGTGTCAGCCACGTCCCGCCATACCAGAGGTATGCGAAGTTGAGTTCCCGGCCATAGCCTGTCCTTTGCTCATGCTAGTATAGGACCCTGCCGCTACGACACTTTCCATCGACACTTAAATCCTCAGAAACTAAGTGTGAGGACTCGTAGTTCTGCCCGGCGGACCCAAGGGAGCCCTTCAATCCTCTTCCTCCGACATGTTCATACCGGCTTCCGGTAGACTTCAATGAAGAGGACCCAGGTCAGGGGGTAGGTCCTCAGACCATCCCCTCATGGAACGAGGTTCTCCTCGTTATTGAGGCATCCAGTACTAACACGAGCAAATTATATGACTACGCCCTTGCCCATATGTGGGTAAATGTGGTCGCACAGATTTTTGGCTGGGGATGTAAGTACAAGGACACAATGTGCATTTTTCTTTCCAGAAACAACACCATTCTCTGGTTCTTCACCTTCATACCGACCTTTCGGTACTTCACCTTCATTCAAGTACTTTCAAAGGAGTTTTGAATAAACATTGTTTTTCCCATCCTACAGTTGTAAAATAACTACCCTATATTTCTACATAGGGTGGCAAAAATAGTTTTCATTGTTTTGAAAAAGGGGTTTTCCAAAATCATCGATACTTTTGATTAACTCTTGAGACTAAAGTAGAGGTATATAAATGCAAGCTCAGTGGAGTAGCTTGCCTTGCTCAACAAAGTGGTACTGGTCCTGATCTTCGGGTTCAGCAAAACCTCCTTCCTCGATGAATCCGTCAGCGGTATCGTCTAAACGTTTAAGCAAGCAAAACAACAATCACTACGCTAGCTCAAGCATCAACACAGCATTACAATCACAAATGCTATAAATAGCTACTGCACACATCAAGCAATACGAGGTGGTTTTAATTTAATTGAATTAATCTTTAATTAATTATTTCCAAACTAAGGCAGAAACTAGTTGTACACCAAATAATTCACCATTTAATCTATGTTTGTCACAAAAATTCAAACTAAAATTCTATGGGTAGCTACTGATGTGTAGAAGACCACCCAATTGGATTGGGGTCATTTGGAGTTACCAAACTCCCTACACATTTGTTTTAGTTCAGAAGGTTTTTAAACAAGTTTTAGCTACCAAACAAATTAGGTTGCTCCAAAAATTAAATCCTTTTAGGGGCAACTAACTTTGGCTACAAGTGATCTAACAAAATTGGTTTGAGTTTAATTGGACCTACTAATAAATCACACTAATTGGTTTAGTGCAGAAGGGTGCACTGAAGTTCAACCAAAGGCTAAGGATTTTAGACTACTCAATTAATCCTACCAAAATTTGGGGAGCTAAAGGATCCTAATACAAAGCTACAAAAATTGGTTTCAAGTTATTTGGATTTATATAACTCCAGAAACAAAAGGTTTGGTGTTTTAAACCTTCTGGAGCATTTTTATTAATACCTTTTTATTATTTATTTAAATGAGATGAGACCACTTTGGTGAGTTAAAGGATTTCATAAGCTCTCCAGAACAGTCGAGTTTGATTTATTTGGATTCCTAGAACTCGAGTTGTTGAATTTCAAAACTAGGTCCAGTACTGAATTCAGAAAAGATTCAAATTCGAAAATACTGGATAAAGATGAGATCCCTGACGGGTGGGGTCCACTCGTCAGTGACTCAGTGGAAAACGTCTCGCGCGCGCGTTTAAGTTTAAAACGCTGACGGGTGGGGTCCACCAGTCAGCGACTGATTACACGAACCGGTAAGCTACCGTTGATTTCCAATCGAACGGCGCCTGGAGCTCGCGGTCGTCGACGACCTCAGACGGGCGGTGCCGCGGCTCCGGCGACGGCGAGATGCACGGGGAACTCACCTAGGGGCTCGGGAGGCTGCGGAAAAGAGGTAGATCGATGGCGGAGATCGTGGGGAAGCCCCTGGGACGAGGTGTGCTTGCTGGGGATGCTTCTGGCGTCGGCGATGATCAACTCCTCCTCCGCGGCCGTGCGGCAACTCCGGGGAGCTTTCTGCGTCGCGCCTGTGCAGGAAACACGGGGAAACGGCGGCGGGTGAGTGCGGTGGTAATGGTGATGCTAGGATAGGCCAGAGAGGGGAGAGGGGAAGCGGGTGACGACCTGGCCGTGCTCGACCTCAACCTCGGCTCCGGCGAGAAATCGAGGATGCTCGAGGCGGCTGGGGCTTGCGGGACAGCGTCACCGCTCTCCTAGCGGTGCACTGAGGGGTGGAGAGGGAGTGGGGGATGCTGGAGTGAGCGATGGCGGGGTGTGGAGGCACGGGCGGGGCGGCTTTTTATTGCCGAACTCCGGCGTGTCGTGGACCGGGTGCAGGAGTGGTTTGGGGAGTGGGAGAGCACGCCATTGGTGGCGGTGCTGCACGGCGACGACCGTAGGGTGTCCTTCTAGGGCTTAGGGGGAGAGAGGTGCACGCGCGGCTTCGAAAACGAGCTCGACACGGCACGGCGTCCATGGCGCGTGCCGCGGAGTAGATGGATCAATGGCGCGGCTGCGGGCCACTAGGGCTGACGGGGACGTGTCCCTGAGGTCGCTGGGTGGCAGAGGAGCGTCTGCGACGAGCCACGCGAGCTGGGGTGGCGTGGTGGAGAAGAACGGCGTCGGCGTCCACGCGCGGCCAGAGCTCGGAGAGCTTCGACATGGCGGCTGGCGCACGGCGCCTCAGAGCGTCAGGGCGCGGTCTCCTCCGTTCTGACGAGTGCGGTGAGGGGTGAGGTGATACATGGTGCAGGGCTGGGCCAGCTGGGCGTCTCCTCCGCACGTTTCCATCGTCGGCACGGGTGCACAGCACGGTGGCGTGCGGCCAGCGGCGGCCACGAGCCGAAGGACCAAATGGCACGCCTCCTCCTTGCTCTGGCGACTGAGGGGAGTGAAAGGGGAGGGTGTGGAGCAAGCAATGGATGCAGGGATCCATCAAATCGATCGATTTGATTTCGGTTTCAACGGGTTGGAGATGAACTCGAGTTCTGTCTCCAACGTGCTCGATGAAATGCTCCACTGAAACTTTAATTCTATTTTCTAGGATTTCTTTTCATGGTTTGATCCTTGTATGTTTGACAAGATTTATGGTATGGTGGTGGACTTTATTTGGTATGTGCAACCTAGCACATTTTGTGGTTTGGGAAAGTTCAAGAAAGAAATGAAATTCAAATTTAAGATTTTTAGAAATATTTTTGGAGAGGGAAAAGAATATGAGAACAAAGAGAGAGTGATCACCTGTCACCCCACTGAATTTTGTTTTAAAAAATAAAATTTGATTTTCTTAATAAGATGAATTTTGTGTGACTTTTGTCACATGATTTTATGGGGAACTTTTTATTATGTTTCTTTTCTTTTCTTTTTATTTATTTTTGTTTTAGCAAACAATCCAACACAAGCAAGCAAAAACAACAAACACACAAAAATAACAAAAGTTTTTGTTGGCCCACAAATTTGACTAATAAAGCTGGGTTACAATTTTGGGATGTTACAGATCCTTCCCCCCTTAGAATAAATCTCGTCCCGAGATTGGCTGGGCTTAGGTGCTAAAGAGGTGGGGAAATTCGCTCCTAAGATAGTCTTCACGTTCCCAAGTTGCTTCCTCTTCGGAGTGGTTAGTCCACTGGACTTTATAAAACTTGATCTTGTTCCTCCGGGTGAGACGAATATCTTCGTCGAGAATTTTGAATGGTCTCTCACGATAAGTCAGATCATGGTTCAGGTCAATGGAGTGGTGGTCAATGTTCTTGAAAACATCGGGCTGGTCAGGAACTTCAAGACACTTCCGGAGCAGAGAGATGTGGAAGACGTCATGAAATTCCGATAATTCTGGGGGCAACTCTAACTGATAGGCTACTTCTCCGCGACGGGCAAGAATCTTGAAGGTCCAATATATCTGGGTGCCAACTTTCCTTTGACATGGAAACGTTGCATCCCTTTGAGTGGTGTCACCCGAAGATAGACAAAATCTCCAGGTTGAAAGGTGACGTCACGACGCTTGGGATCAGCATAACTTTTCTGACGGGATTGAGCAGTTTTGAGACGTTCACGGATAAGTTGGACTTGCTCCTCGGCTTCACGGAGGGTATCTGGTCCAAACACTTTTCCTTCTCCGGTCTCGGACCAGTTCAAGGGTGTACGACACTTCTTGCCGTAAAGTGCTTCAAATGGGGCCATTTGCAGACTGGACTGATAACTATTGTTATAGGAAAACTCTGCAAATGGAAGACAATCTTCCCATTTAGAGCCATAGGCTAGGACACATGCACGAAGCATATCTTCCAGAATCTGGTTTACTCGCTCAGTCTGTCCTCCGGTCTGAGGGTGATAGGCTGTGCTGAATGATAAGTGGGTTCCGAGGGCTTCGTGAAGAGCTTTCCAGAACCGTGAGGTGAACTGCGTGCCTCTGTCAGATACGATCCTCTTAGGCACTCCGTGCAGGCTTACTATTCTGGAAATATACAAGTCTGCTAGCTGGTTCCCTCTATAAGTGGTGTTGACAGGAATGAAATGGGCAACCTTGGTCAATCGATCAACTATGACCCAGATGGAATCATGGCCTCGGTTTGACCTAGGAAGTCCGGTAATAAAATCCATTCCAATTTCATCCCATTTCCACTCGGGGGTCTTAAGGGGTTGGAGCAATCCTGCAGGGCGCTGGTGCTCTGCTTTGACTCGCTGACAGATATCACACTTGGCCACGAAAGAACCAATCTCTCGCTTCATTCCATGCCACCAAAACTTCTCACGAAGATCTTGGTACATCTTGGTTCCTCCGGGGTGGATCGAGTATGGGGTATTGTGGGCTTCTTTTAGGATCAGACCCTTGAGTTCCTTATCATCGGGCACACATAGGCGTCCTTTGAATCTCAGAACTCCTTCAGCATCTATGGCAAAACCAGGTGCTTTGTCAAGGGGTACCTTCTTTTTAATTCCTTCAATACTCTCATGACCCTTCTGGGCTTCTTTGATTTGGTCCAACAGGGTTGGGGCTAACTCCAGGTTGGCAAGATATCCATGGCTAACCAATTCAAGTCCGAAATCTTCGAACTCCTTAAACAAGGCTGGTTGCTCTGCTTGGATTAGGGTATTCAGGGTGCATGGCTTCCGGCTCAAGGCATCGGCAACTACATTGGCTTTTCCGGGATGGTAATGAATTCCGACATCATAGTCCTTAATCAATTCCATCCACCTTCTCTGCCTCAGATTCAACTCCTTCTGAGTGAAAATGTACTTCAAGCTTTTGTGATCTGTATAGACCTCACAGCGATGACCCACAAGATAGGGTCGCCATTTTTTAAAGCAAAAACCACAGCTGCTAACTCCAGGTCATGGGTTGGGTAATTCTCTTCATGCGGTCGCAATTGTCGAGACAGGTACGACACAACTTTCCTTCTTGCATCAGAACGCAACCAAGTCCGAGACGTGAAGCATCACAATACACGTCGAAACTCTTGGTGACGTCTGGCATGATTAGGATTGGGGCTGAAGTCAGTCTCTTCTTCAGTTCTTGGAAACTATCTTCACACTTCTGGGTCCATTCAAACTTCTTATCCTTTTTCAACAACTGGGTCATGGGTTTGGCTATACTGGAAAATCCTTCAACGAACTTGCGGTAATAACCTGCCAGTCCGAGAAAACTTCGGATTTCCGTCACACTGGTGGGTGATTTCCAGTCTAGAATGGCTTTGATTTTCTCGGGGTCAACAGAGATTCCTCCTGCAGACACACATGTCCGAGGAATGCCACTTCACTTAGCCAAAATTCACACTTGCTAAGTTTGGCATACAGTTGTGTTCTCTGAGGGTCTCCAAAACTAGACGCAGATGTTCAGCATGCTCTTCTTCGTCTTGGAGTAGATAAGGATATCATCAATGAAGACAACCACGAACTTGTCGAGGTAATCCATGAAGATCTTATTCATGAGATTCATGAAATAAGCAGGGGCATTGGTCAAGCCAAAGGACATAACGGTGTATTCAAACAATCCGTATCGGGTGGTGAAGGCGGTCTTGGGAATGTCAGACTCTCGAATCTTCAACTGGTGATAACCTGTCCGAAGATCGATCTTAGAAAAGACTCGGGCTCCGTTCATCTGATCGAACAGATCCTCGATCTTGGGCAGGGGTACTTGTTCTTGATGGTTACATCATTGAGCTTGCGATAATCCACACACAGACGTGTGGTACCGTCTCTTTTGTCCACGAAGATGATGGGAGATCCCCAAGGTGATGCGCTTGGGCGAATCAGACCTTTGCTGAGCTGATCAGCTAACTGCTTCTTCAATTCCACCAGTTCCTTTGGATTCATCCGGTAGGGTCTCTGGGATATAGGGGCTGTTCCAGGAATAAGTTCAATCACGAACTCAATATCCCGGTCTGGTGGCATACCAGGCAATTCCTCCGGAAAACATCCTTGAATAGGTGGACAACACGGATCATCTAGCTGGTCGGGCTATGCCTTCATGACAACAGGGTTGGGATTGATTGGCTTGTGATGCATACTCCACTTCGGTTCCTTGGTCTGTGGTGAGAGATACTGCTCTTCTGGCGCAGTCGATACGACCATGATACTTTGCTAACCAATTCATACCCAGAATGACATCTATGCCTTGGGTTCCTAGAATGATTAGATCGGCTGGAAAGTTTTCTCCTTTGATCTCAAGAGAGACGTCGGGACAAAACAGCTTGGTCTCTACTAGGAACTCTGGGGTTTGTATAAGCAGGGGTTTGGACAAGAGGCTCCCGACTAGACCTCCCTTAACAACAAACTCCTTGGTAACAAAGGAATGGGTAGCACCAGAATCAAACAGGACAGTTGCAGGTACTGAGTTGACAAGGAACGTACCCAGCACAACATCTGGCGCTTCCTGGGCTTCTTCAGTGTTGATGTGGTTCAGACGGCCTCTTGCAACAGCAGCATTGCCACGGGGTGCAGCATTCTTGCCATTTCCATTTCCATTACGGCCTTGTCCAGAGTTGGGTGCTGGTGCATTGGGGCGCTGAACGTTCCTCTTGGGATTGGGGCATTCTCGGGAGTAATGACCCTTGTTGCCGCATTCAAAGCAGACAACGCTGGCAGTAGGGGTAAAAGTGTTGGTGTTTCCTCCGGGACGATTGTTGCCATTGGGTGGTAGTTGTTGTTGTTTGGGCGGGGGACATTGTTGTTGCTGTTGGGACGGTTGGGATAGTTGGGACGTGGAGCTGGGGGTGGTCGATAAACTGGCTTGGGTGCTGGCTGGAAGGTGCGGGGTTTCTGGCTGCTGGAACCTTCCTGAATATTCATCCTTCTCTTGCGGCCTTCAAACATGGATTTGCGCTTGGTCTCCAGCTGAATGGCCTTGTCCACAAGTGACTCCAGATCACGGAAGTCTGGACAACCAAGGCACATTGCATCTCATCATGGAGTCCATTCAGAAAACGCTCCATCTTCTTCTTCTCCGTGTCAGTATCTTCAGGAGCATACCGAGCAAGATCGGTAAACTCATCCAGATAACCAACCACATCTCTGCCTCCCTGCCTTAGCTTACGGAACTCATCCTTCTTCCTCTCGATAAGACCGCTAGAGATGAACTTCTTGCGGAATTTGTCCTTGAACTCCTCCCAGGTAATGACATGACCTGCGTGCTGGAGGGTCTTGGTAGTCTCCCACCAAGCTCTTGCAGGTCCAGCAAGGTAGTGGGTAGCATACAGGACCTTCTCATTCTCTCCCACCGAGGCAACTTCCAGGTCGTTCTCAATAGTGCGGATCCAGTCATCTGCTTCCAGGGGGTGAAGTCCCTTGGAATAGGTGGGCGGTGTGGTCTTCTGGAAGTCACTCAGGGTAGAGCGTTGATTTCCACCCTCGTCGCCATTACCATTGCCACCATTGTGGTTCTGGTTGGCGTGGGCAGCGGCAAGTTGCTGCAGGGCGGCGAGATGAGCTTGACGCTCTTCCCGGGCAGCTTGGCGATCCTCCATGATGATCGCAAGCAGTTGGGCAGCGGTGGGTTCCGGCGGGGGTGGTGGTGTCGCGTGCTGGTTGTGGCGAGTGTTCGTCATCCTGGAATAGATACGATATAAGAGGCAAGGCAAAAGGCTTTGGCTAACGATGAAGTCACAAAGGGGTGGTTGATGAAACACTAGTCAAACAAGACCATCACATTTATTCAACACAATCATCACATCAAGGAGTTCACACATCAAGCTTACAACATCCTACTACACCTAATGTACATACAACATGGTTTCTCTAGGAACCATCACATAAACTCTACTCGCATAGGGGGTCGACACAGTCCTAAGGTAGTGCTCTCGTCGCTCAACTACTGAGGTGGAACCTCAGGCTCGACGATCTCAACATCTGAGTCGTAGGGTGGCTCCTCGGGATCCTCCTCCTCGAGAACTGGCTCAGACGGCTCCTCCTCCTCGTCAACTAACTCCTCCTCGTCGTCCTCCTCCTCATAGTCCATCTCCTCTAAGTAGTCCTCATCATCACTGATGAAGGCACTGTTCTCCTTGCGGAGATCCTCGCCCTCCTCCTCCATCTCGTTCGCCTGCTGCTCCATCTCGTCTATCATCTCGTTCTGTCTGCTACCGTCTTGCGGAGCCTGACGATAGTCCTCCTCTGACGGGCCAGCTTCAGGCGGAGATTGTCATTCTCCCACTTCAGCTGGGTCTCACGGACTCGGGCATCGTCGAGGGAGCTACGCTGGAAGTGAACCTTGAGTCTAGCATCGCGCAGGTTCTCCTGGGTGTCGTGAAGTAGCACCTCCATGTCGGTGATGTACTCGCCGAAGAGAGTGTGCTGCGCGGGGTAGGTGGGGTTTCCCTCATCGTCACGTCTCCCAAAGTACTGGAAACGAGTGCCAACCAGCTCGTCCTTGTGCTCCTCACAAAGGCGGGCTAGCAGTCTCTGCATAACTCGGGTCAGACCATCAACCCAAGTAGTGTCCATCGTGGAGTAGACCAAGTCCTTGGAGCGGGGTGGCTGAATCCTGCCTCGGACGGACGACTTGATGAGCCAGGACAGGTTCCCATCACCGAGGGAATCGACCTGAGTTCCCTCAAACTCTGGAACAGGGCGTCCCAAAGTCTGGCTCAACTCGTACAGTCCTGCTCGAACATCAGCAGGCCGTCCTTCCTAACTTGGACGAACTCGGTGACGTTGGGTGCCATCTACAAATTTAAGCAAAATTTTAAGTTAGTTAAGTGACATGAGACATAATGTAGACTTAATGGAGTGACAAGTGTGCAAAATTTTAAGGTTCAAGAAAAGACAACTCTTAATGAGTATAAGGTTTTTACATAAATGGAAGGGTTGGGGAGATAAGAAATTTTCGAAAATACTCCACTTCCTTGTTTTAGAAATTAACTTTTGTAACTCCTACTAACGCCCATGTTAACTAAGGTCTCCTAAAGTCAGGATGGCTCTGATACCAGCTCTGTGGGGACCCCGGACTAGCCGTCCGAAATACCCGATTATGCTTAACACAACGATCCCGTGATCAGTCTGTCGTTGCACATAATCCGAACTGAATATCAAAGTTTACATCCATACAATACCGAGTTTAAAGTCTTACAACATGGCCATACTGGCCTAATTATACATAGGTGCCTTCAAGGGCCAAATCTCTTTATTCAGCGGAAGCTACGGTAGTAGGGCTAATCCATCCTAACAACACCGACAGGCAGCTGACTTATGAAGATCTCAGTTCGCATAGACGTCGCCAAACTCCTCTTCAACGTAGGGTTCCTCGAAATCTGGCTAAGACAATAGCCAGGGACGAAACCAATATGAGTACATTTGATTGTACTCGCAAACTACCCCAACTTGAGTAAGCACTAGTTTTTATTTCTTAAAAACTTTTATTTGCAAAACTCTCAAAAATCTTTTTAATAAAAAGGGGGTGAGAAGAAGTTTATAACTATCCTTTAAGAAAACGCCATTTTTGCTGTTTCTCCGGAACTCCTCCGGTATCCAACCATACCCTGATCATGGTTCCAAACCCATCACCACCTCGTACCAACTCATTGGTACAGGTGGGAAATATTCCTTTCCAATTCAATTTCCTCAACACAACCAGAGTTTGCAAAACTTTGCACATGGCCTTAGTAGTTCTTCCCAACTGTCCATATCCGAGGACTCGGCTATTCGAATAGTTTTACCCTCTGCAGAGGTAGTACGCTTTTCCCACACCCATCCGGTCACTCATCGTGTCAGCCACGTCCCGCCATACCAGAGGTATGCGAAGTTGAGTTCCCGGCCATAGCCTGTCCTTTGCTCATGCTAGTATAGGACCCTGCCGCTACGACACTTTCCATCGACACTTAAATCCTCAGAAACTAAGTGTGAGGACTCGTAGTTCTGCCCGGCGGACCCAAGGGAGCCCTTCAATCCTCTTCCTCCGACATGTTCATACCGGCTTCCGGTAGACTTCAATGAAGAGGACCCAGGTCAGGGGGTAGGTCCTCAGACCATCCCCTCATGGAACGAGGTTCTCCTCGTTATTGAGGCATCCAGTACTAACACGAGCAAATTATATGACTACGCCCTTGCCCATATGTGGGTAAATGTGGTCGCACAGATTTTTGGCTGGGGATGTAAGTACAAGGACACAATGTGCATTTTTCTTTCCAGAAACAACACCATTCTCTGGTTCTTCACCTTCATACCGACCTTTCGGTACTTCACCTTCATTCAAGTACTTTCAAAGGAGTTTTGAATAAACATTGTTTTTCCCATCCTACAGTTGTAAAATAACTACCCTATATTTCTACATAGGGTGGCAAAATAGTTTTCATTGTTTTGAAAAAGGGGTTTTCCAAAATCATCGATACTTTTGATTAACTCTTGAGACTAAAGTAGAGGTATATAAATGCAAGCTCAGTGAGTAGCTTGCCTTGCTCAACAAAGTGGTACTGGTCCTGATCTTCGGGTTCAGCAAAACCTCCTTCCTCGATGAATCCGTCAACGGTATCGTCTAAACGTTTAAGCAAGCAAAACAACAATCACTACGCTAGCTCAAGCATCAACACAGCATTACAATCACAAATGCTATAAATAGCTACTGCACACATCAAGCAATACGAGGTGGTTTTAATTTAATTGAATTAATCTTTAATTAATTATTTCCAAACTAAGGCAGAAACTAGTTGTACACCAAATAATTCACCATTTAATCTATGTTTGTCACAAAAATTCAAACTAAAATTCTATGGGTAGCTACTGATGTGTAGAAGACCACCCAATTGGATTGGGGTCATTTGGAGTTACCAAACTCCCTACACATTGTTTTAGTTCAGAAGGTTTTAAACAAGTTTTAGCTACCAAACAAATTAGGTTGCTCCAAAAATTAAATCCTTTTAGGGGCAACTAACTTTGGCTACAAGTGATCTAACAAAATTGGTTTGAGCTTAATTGGACCTACTAATAAATCACACTAATTGGTTTAGTGCAGAAGGGTGCACTGAAGTTCAACCAAAGGCTAAGGATTTTAGACTACTCAATTAATCCTACCAAAATTTGGGGAGCTAAAGGATCCTAATACAAAGCTACAAAAATTGGTTTCAAGTTATTTGGATTTATATAACTCCAGAAACAAAAGGTTTGGTGTTTTAAACCTTCTGGAGCATTTTTATTAATACCTTTTTATTATTTATTTAAATGAGATGAGACCACTTTGGTGAGTTAAAGGATTTCATAAGCTCTCCAGAACAGTCGAGTTTGATTTATTTGGATTCCTAGAACTCGAGTTGTTGAATTTCAAAACTAGGTCCAGTACTGAATTCAGAAAAGATTCAAATTCGAAAATACTGGATAAAGATGAGATCCCTGACGGGTGGGGTCCACTCGTCAGTGACTCAGTGGAAAACGTCTCGCGCGCGCGTTTAAGTTTAAAACGCTGACGGGTGGGGTCCACCAGTCAGCGACTGATTACACGAACCGGTAAGCTACCGTTGATTTCCAATCGAACGGCGCCTGGAGCTCGCGGTCGTCGACGACCTCAGACGGGCGGTGCCGCGGCTCCGGCGACGGCGAGATGCACGGGGAACTCACCTAGGGGCTCGGGAGGCTGCGGAAAAGAGGTAGATCGATGGCGGAGATCGTGGGGAAGCCCCTGGGACGAGGTGTGCTTGCTGGGGATGCTTCTGGCGTCGGCGATGATCAACTCCTCCTCCGCGGCCGTGCGGCAACTCCGGGGAGCTTTCTGCGTCGCGCCTGTGCAGGAAACACGGGGAAACGGCGGCGGGTGAGTGCGGTGGTAATGGTGATGCTAGGATAGGCCAGAGAGGGGAGAGGGGAAGCGGGTGACGACCTGGCCGTGCTCGACCTCAACCTCGGCTCCGGCGAGAAATCGAGGATGCTCGAGGCGGCTGGGGCTTGCGGGACAGCGTCACCGCTCTCCTAGCGGTGCACTGAGGGGTGGAGAGGGAGTGGGGGATGCTGGAGTGAGCGATGGCGGGGTGTGGAGGCACGGGCGGGGCGGCTTTTTATTGCCGAACTCCGGCGTGTCGTGGACCGGGTGCAGGAGTGGTTTGGGGAGTGGGAGAGCACGCCATTGGTGGCGGTGCTGCACGGCGACGACCGTAGGGTGTCCTTCTAGGGCTTAGGGGGAGAGAGGTGCACGCGCGGCTTCGAAAACGAGCTCGACACGGCACGGCGTCCATGGCGCGTGCCGCGGAGTAGATGGATCAATGGCGCGGCTGCGGGCCACTAGGGCTGACGGGGACGTGTCCCTGAGGTCGCTGGGTGGCAGAGGAGCGTCTGCGACGAGCCACGCGAGCTGGGGTGGCGTGGTGGAGAAGAACGGCGTCGGCGTCCACGCGCGGCCAGAGCTCGGAGAGCTTCGACATGGCGGCTGGCGCACGGCGCCTCAGAGCGTCAGGGCGCGGTCTCCTCCGTTCTGACGAGTGCGGTGAGGGGTGAGGTGATACATGGTGCAGGGCTGGGCCAGCTGGGCGTCTCCTCCGCACGTTTCCATCGTCGGCACGGGTGCACAGCACGGTGGCGTGCGGCCAGCGGCGGCCACGAGCCGAAGGACCAAATGGCACGCCTCCTCCTTGCTCTGGCGACTGAGGGGAGTGAAAGGGGAGGGTGTGGAGCAAGCAATGGATGCAGGGATCCATCAAATCGATCGATTTGATTTCGGTTTCAACGGGTTGGAGATGAACTCGAGTTCTGTCTCCAACGTGCTCGATGAAATGCTCCACTGAAACTTTAATTCTATTTTCTAGGATTTCTTTTCATGGTTTGATCCTTGTATGTTTGACAAGATTTATGGTATGGTGGTGGACTTTATTTGGTATGTGCAACCTAGCACATTTTGTGGTTTGGGAAAGTTCAAAAAGAAATGAAATTCAAATTTAAGATTTTTAGAAATATTTTTGGAGAGGGAAAAGAATATGAGAACAAAGAGAGAGTGATCACCTGTCACCCCACTGAATTTTGTTTTAAAAAAATAAAATTTGATTTTCTTAATAAGATGAATTTTGTGTGACTTTTGTCACATGATTTTATGGGGAACTTTTTATTATGTTTCTTTTCTTTTCTTTTTTTTATTTATTTTGT
The DNA here is from genome assembly GCA_947311845.1 of Poa pratensis. Lineage (NCBI taxonomy): Eukaryota > Viridiplantae > Streptophyta > Magnoliopsida > Poales > Poaceae > Poa > Poa pratensis. The sequence continues at coordinate 21,099,395 of CAMZMU010000035.1, forward strand.
TTTAGCAAACAATCCAACACAAGCAAGCAAAAACAACAAACACACAAAAATAACAAAAGTTTTTGTTGGCCCACAAATTTGACTAATAAAGCTGGGTTACAATTTTGGGATGTTACACTTCCTCTCTTCCCTCCCGCAGTCACAGCGGGAGTGGTGTGGACGCAAGTGACGATACGGACGTTGTTGACTGAAGTTGTTGCCGATGTGTTGCTGTAGACGATGCCATGGATGTCGATGTCGAGGTAGCCGGTCGTGATGTAGCCATGGTTGATGTTGTCGTAGTCGTGGTTGCTGTAGTCGATAGCGCCGGAGGCGCAAAAAATTGCGCGGTTTTGGTCGTAGTGTCTTAGGTTTTATGCGACGGCGGCAGGGATCTGCGGCGGCGGCGGGTAATTGTGTCATTGTGCGGCAGCGGCGGAGGTCTGCGACGGCGGCGGTTTTTGTGTCATTGTGCGGTGGCGGCAAGGTTTTGCGGCGGCGGCGGGTTTTTGTGTCTTTGCGGCGGCGGCAGATATCTGCGGTGACGGCAGGTTTTTGGGCGGCGGCAACGGCAAAACACGGCAAAACACGACGTGGATGTAGACCATGGCGATGATTTTGTTGGCGACGTAGAACTCGAAGATCTTGACGTAGTCGTACATGTCGATGTAGATGTTCGGCTTGGTGTAGATTGGCTTGATGCAGTGCAGATCGGTGGGTGTTGGCGCGTGATGTTCGGCTCGATGTAGACGGTGTGCTGACACCGCGTGACGATGGGAGGTCGATGGAGAGCTTGATTGGCGTCAGGACGTGGTCTAGTGTTGCTCCGTGTGCCTCCAGCAAGTTTGATCCGCTCGTGGTAGGGCTGCCCGTGAAGTCCAGCTCGGTGCAACCTCATGCATGTACGTACCATACCTTGTTCGGATCGTATAGGGCGCTGCTGGAGATGGCCGCCTCGATCCGGCAGCTAGAACAGAGATTGGAGATCGCCGTGGAGGACATAGTCCATGCAGACCGATCTGTCGGACAATTTTCTTGCACTGATTTCACCAGGATTTTTTGGGGGCCATGGAGGTATAGGGATTTATTTGTGGCTACGGATCTAATCGGGAATTTCGAAAATATGATCTATGAACTGGATACTAAATCTAGGAACCGATCCGATCTTTGATCGAAACCGGGTGTCGTGCCCCCAAGGAGAAGAGATTGATCTCCCGGGGGCGGCGCGATGCGGAAGTGTTTAGAACCCTAAGATCGGCGTCGTTAGAATACATACGCGTATTAGACTAGGGATTAGATTAGAGATCATCTTGTACTCCAAGTAACATACAACTTGCCTCCCAAGTCTTGTATTCCTTATATACCCCCAGGAGGGTCAAATCAACAACAACGAAATATTAGGGATTCACAATTTCCACATGGTATCAAAGCCAGGAGGTCTCAAGTTTAAGCCCCAGCTAACGCGCTATTTAATATAAAAATAGTTGCGCCCTCCCTGCTACTCCACGTTTAAGGTCTTACCGATTGTCCAGCCTAGACGTGAGGGGGAGTGTCGGACTTATGGATAGATGGCTAGTGCATACGATTCTACATGGTATCATAGCCAAGAGGTCTCGAGTTTGAGACCTCGCTCACGCAGATTTAAAAAACAAAAGAAAAAAAGATCCTGCGACCCGCTCCTATCCCACGGTAAGAACTAAAATAGACTAGACATGAGGGGGAGTGTTGAATATAAATATTTTGCCTATCCCTTTCCATCAGTTCGGACTTATAGATAGATGGCTAGTGCATACGATTCTACACTCTCAACAACGAGTCCAATAGACCAAAAGTTGTTAGCATGCCCTACTAGAACGTCCAGCAACCCTGCTTCTCGCCAACCGCGGCAACGCGTGTGCGTCTGGCAACGCGCGAGACCGACGCATCAGCGACACAGCGGTTCATGCGGTTTTATTGTGGCCGGTGCGCTCGTTCTAAGGACACGGCGGCTCCCTAGGCGGGCACGGACGCTGCGACGCGTCGAGCGCAACACTAGTAGCCCACGTGGTGGTGCGCGCTCGTCGTCAACGCCAATGCGCCTGGCAGACGAGCCGGTGGAAGCATTAATGCGGCGCCAGCCTAAAATAGCACCCGACGCGCCTCTCCTCTCTACACAACACTTCACCTCTCCTCTCGCCTCCAAAACCCTAGCAAGGATGCCTCAAAACCACAAGCAGCGACCAGGGATGACCAAAGAGAAGATCATCCGCCACCATATGATAGTTGTGGAAAGTGAAGCTCGGCGCGAGCATGCCGCAAGCGTCGCAACCTCCGAGCGCCCTAGAGTAGCAGGAGAAGCACCTTCTCCTGAACAAGGAGCGGATGTTAGTCCGCTATTGTCCACGAGATGCGGGCGCGAGTTGGAAGAGTGGAAAGCATCCCAGGAACGGCAGCTCCGCCTCATGGACCAGATGCGGCGCTTCGAGCAAGGAATCTCAATCCCTTCTACGCCATGTCGGCGCCATACTAACAAGACAAGGTGGACGTGGAGCGTCGCGGTAGCTTCTTTCTCCCGGCTGGCATGCGCGAGTCACCGGCGGAATTGTTCGCCTCGGACAACAAGTGGGCTCATGACGACGAGTTGTGTGATTTTTCCGTTACCACCAGCACCAGCGCCGGCACCGGCACACGAACCTGCCCCACTGCCGGCAGCGGCACTGAACGAGGGGGCGCAGGACAACGACGACTACTAGCCAGAGCTGGAGCGGGAGGGATTGCATAACGCCATCGAGGCCTCCCTCCGTCACCTCTAGATTCTGGACTATTCTGTGTCCCCTGCATTGTTTCCAGTTACCATTTTCTTTCTAAAAAATACAGTTATGATCCTACTATATGAGCACTAGAACTAATTAAGAAAATGTGTACACGAAAATTATGCGCGTTCACGAGTAGGTTTCATTCCCATATTCAGTTTCGTTTTTCCTTGATTTAACTTCTTAATTTTGAATAGATGTTCAAACCTTTTTAGTCAAATTTTATCAAATCTGTCGCACTCGGTTGACCGTTTGGAAGATCATTTGACGAGTAGGTTAATCTCCATATTTCGCACAACTTTCGTATTGTCATATTTTTCATTTTGATGGTCATATAGGAGATGTTCGAAACTATTTTTGAACGATTTAAAAAGTGAAGTGAAAAGGTCGGCAAAAGAAATCGATTTTTGAATATAAATTATTTTTCAAAAAAATTAAAAAGCGAATAAAAAACTCTATGAACGAAAAATATTTTGGACCATTTTCAAATATGAACATTTTTTCAAAAAATGAAAATATAAACAAAAATTTAAAATGCTATCTAAAACATAAAAGAAGAAGAAAAAAGAAACGCTAAAAAAAGAAAAACGAAAATGGTGGTGGACAGAAAAAATATTTTTGAACAATTTAAAAAATGAACAGATAATGACGGTGAACGAAACTATTTTGAACGATTTTAAAAAATAAACAGAAAATGACGATGAACTGTAATTATTATGGAACGATTTTAAAAGTGGATACAAAAGCCCGCTGAACCAGACATTTTTTAACGATTTTAAAAATAAACAAAAATGTGGTTAAATAAAAACTCTTTTTGAATGATTTTAATAGTGAACAGAAAAAACTCTATAAATAGAATTATTTTCAAACGATTTTTTAAACATGAATGGATTTCAAATTTGAACATTTTTTAAAATATGAACAGTTTCAAATCAGAAAGTTTTCTCAATTTGAAAAATATGTAATATCTTCTAAAAAGAAAACAGAGAAAAAAAGGCAAAAAACGAAATAGAAACAAGGAAAATGAAAAAGGGGAAGAAAAAATGAAACAGCCACAAAGACATAAAAGGAAGTTAAAAAAAGCAGCAAAATCCCAAATCCTAGCTTGAGGAGCTCGTAATGGGCCGGCCCAGTTGCATAATCGTGAAACTCAGAGGAGAATAGATTTTTTTTTTTGCATGGTAATACACCGATCTTACAAATTTGAAAAGATAGGATAAACCTATATGACAAACAAACGCCTATCCATTTTCTTCGGCACCACCGTAGCAGCCACCTAAGAAAAAATAGACATATCACCTCTTCACCTGAGCTCTACACGGCTCCATCGCTAATCATCAGCTTTTCGGACCTACAAAGTAGTTTGTTATAAAACAAACCATTGTCGTTGAAAGAATCAAACCGGGGTAGCACGACCCTGGACACGCCATCGAACTTCAGCACTGGCACCCCCGCACGACGACGTCGTCGGAGTAGGGAACCAGAACCGTCAGCCTCCAACCACGAACCCACCACAAGGTGCACCATCTTCCAGCTGTCACCAGTGCAGACCACCGTCTGCACGTACTCCTGAACGAATCCTCTCTGCTCTACCATGAAGCCGGAGACAACGCCGCAGCAACGGGGACAAAGCAGGAGGAAAAAACCCATCTGATGGAGTCGCCGCCGCCGCCGCCTCGCCGACACCATCCATGAACCCCACAGCCACCGATCTGAAAGATCGGCAAGCACACAGTGCCACCAACTCGGATACACCGCCGTGAAGGACAACGCTGGTGTGGGAATAGAGTTGAGGCAGATTTATTTGCCCGGGCGCCGCTCCTACCACCACAACGGCGCACCATGCCAGAAAACTCCTAACCCTAACTACCATGCAAAAAACGGGGTTCCCCTCCCTCCTGCCGCCGGAGCGGCAAGCGGAAGGTGAGGGGGCCAGCTCTTTCGCCGGTGAGTTGCGGCGGCGGTGGCGGCTAGGGTAGGAAAGAGGGTCGCCTCGCGAGTCACGAGTGAAAACGAGGAGAATAGATCCTAGGAGACGCAGCAATCCATCAGGATAAGTAATTAGAAACTTGATACTGCTTGTAGAAATTTGATGCGACCATCCGACTCCGACGATATTATCAGTCACAAAGCATCTTTTTCACGAAATTTCCGAGGGCGAGTGGGTTGGAGCCGCGCCAGCGGTGACATCATGGCTGTGTGCTGGCCACGTACTTGAATCGCAGACGGAAGAACATATTGGGATGAAGACATTACGGCGAGCCGACGACTCGAAAAACTTGTGTATTTTACCTGTATTTCTTTATTTTTTGTTGAAAAATGGAAAAGCACACGCGGACGCATAACGGCAAATCCCAGCTGCCCAATTCCTGGGCGCACGGATGGTCGCAGGGGATGGGCACACGCAAGCCTCATCCAAGCAAACACCGGTTATGAAGCCAGCACCATCGATCCAGCGTGTACAATTCATGCCTAACAGTTAGACTCCTTCGCTGAGGAGATCATGGTTAATCTGTAGTCAGGCTGATTTGAGCATCTCCCAGCAGAAGCTCTCCAATGGGCAAACTTTTATGGATTTGAGCTCACAAAATACACAATTATAAGGTCTGTACGTAGAAAATCAACATTGCCAGATCTTCATCTGTTGTGCTTCTCAGTTGGAAATGACAGCATGCACTGAATCACAATTTTGTTTTCCATGACTGAGATTTATATGCTACGGAGTATATTGAACAATCTTTAATGGGATTTTTGGAGAAATATATTTTAGTTCTGAGATTTAAATTTCTTCAATTGGCATATGCATAAGGGTTTGGCTTTTGACACAAAAAAACAAGAAGGCAGGTGATCGTATTGATCAAAGATGCATTTAACTTAATTGGTTTTACATACAAAACAAAGATACACTGCATAGGGACCGTATTTAAACAAGCATCAACTACACTAACATATATGTTTCAGATACAATGCATTACTAATAACTGCTAGCGGTACTCAAATAAACTATATAACTTCAAAGCTCCGAATTTATATGTCAAACTACCTATCGAAGAAGAATCTAGTCAGTCGCTAAATTGTCACTTCAGAGTTAAAAGCACTAGAGCTTAGGGCACAGCTAAAATTATATTTGCCAACAGACTTGTCAGAACGACTAGATAAGAACCTTTGCAAATGTGATAAGCAAATGAAAAAACATTTGCCAAGGCTTTGTCAACTCATTTTATAGTGAAAATCCATTACAAATATATTGGCCACTGCATGATCTTTAATGCCTTGCGAATGTATTTCCACTACAAAAACCTAACAGTGTAATGGTATCTTGGGCATTACATCATCAAATGCCCTTGGCCTGCCAGAAGTTATCTGCAGCTGTTCAAATGTAGGAACACAAACAGAACCTCAGTCCTCAAGCTGATCCCCCTCCTCCAGGGGCTGCTCCCCCTCCTCCAGGGGATGCTCCCCAACTTCAGGTAGCTGCTCCTCCCACCAAAAAACTTAATGTCAATGAAGAAAACATAGCAAGAAAGCAGGTAGACTCTATAGGTCAATAAATGTAAATGAACAATGTACAGAGCAACCTTCAAGAACAATGTACGCATTAGTTAGCAATTTAATCTATGACAATGCTCAACTCAATGTTCTGAAAGCGTGGACAGTATAGCACTACCCCCTTTAAGTACACCACTAGACTACAGAGCAACCTTATATTAACAAGTGTACATGTTTAATTCGAGTAATACTAAGGTCCAATTCTAGTGCCAATACCAAGGTCCAATTCCAGTTCTGCTTTTCACAAACCAGTAAGTGACCAATATGCACGACCAATAGAACTTATCAACCAAAATAGAGGATTTTGCGTCAATCAATAACTACATCAGTTTGCATGATCGAAAGAATTAAGTTCCGACACAACACAGTGTTTTTAGCTCATGATAATTGTTTAGGTTGGCTAAATATCATAGAGCGAAAAAATTGTTTCACAAAAGACTAAAGGGATCGACCAAACTAACTACAGTTAGAGGCAGTGAGTGTTGAGGAACTAAACAGATTCCTCGGAACCAAACCAATTCCTTGGAAACCTGATGTAAATCAACCATATGGCAAATATCAAACAGAAGATTAATTGCCAAACACAAGTTAGTTTCAGGTACTAATAATGACATAGAAAGGAACACAAACAGAAAATTAAAGTACGTACCACATTCTGCAGCTGGTTCCCCTCCTCAGGAGGCTGCTCCCCCACCTCAGGCTGCTGCTCCTCCCACTAAAATACCCAAAAATAATGTCAATTACGTCATTGTATCTGTTCAAATGGAGGAACACAGGCAGAAAATTAACAGTACGTGCCACATCCTGCAGCTGGTTCCCCTCCTCAGGAGGCTGCTCCCCACCTCAGGCTGCTGCTCCTCCCACTAAAATACCCAAAAATAATGTCAATTACGTCATTGTATCTGTTCAAATGGAGGAACACAGGCAGAAAATTAACAGTACGTACCACATCCTGCAGCTGGTTCCCCTCCTCAGGAGGCTGCTCCCCACCTCCGGCAGCGGCTCGAGTCCGTGGATAGTCAATGCCTGCCCCAGATAGGACTTCTGCCTTGCTAATTTGCGAAGAATTTGCGGAGATGGCTGATCAGAGGCGATAACCAACCTCATCTTCTGAGCGACGATCTTCAATTGTTCTTCAAGGGAAACTCCATACTTAGTATCCTAAGAAGAGATCGTGTTAAGAACATTGTATCACAAAACTGATAAGTATAAACAACTGAAAACACACACGTCATCAGCAGGTCCAACACCACGAGCCAAGGGAGTTCTGGTTGGACCGCCTGTAACTTGACCTTTAAAAGAACAGGCCTACACCAGTGGGATACAGTAAGAATCACAAACAGCAAGCAAGTTTGAAAAAGAAGGTTGAAGGATGCTAAAAACATACAACTGAGGACTCAGGGTAATCTTTCATAAGAGTGGGAAAAACATATGACAGGTGGGGCAGTGGACGCCCACGTCTGCGCTGCTAAATTACACATGCAACCAAAAGTTAGTATATTCAACAAAATAGAATAGAGCTGAAGAATCAGCAAAAGCATCGGCATAAGCATCACAGGGAAATAACAAAGTGACATGCACTAGGACCAGCAGAGTTAGAAGGTGTGCCCTGAGGAATAAATCGTGTATTCATGATTTAATCAGGAAAAAAAAAGCTCTGGCACAGAGTAAATTTCATGGTATAATGCTGATTACTAGGACATCAAGTATTCTAAATGACATACAATAGGGCCAGCAAAGTTAGATGAAGGAGTAACGCGAGCTTGATGCACTACATGAGGTGTGCCCAAGGAATGAAGCATGTAAATCACGTTTTAGGCAGATATAAGCTCTACCTCACATTAACAATTCTTGATATCATGCTTCTGACTAGGACAACAAGATTTCTAAATCACTTAACAAATAAATCTTACAACATAGAAGACACAAATATAGATTCACATTAACGTACCATCTTGCTGTGTCAACAGAATGTATGGGGACATCAGTGAAGTGTAACCCATAAGTGTCAACATTAAAGTATCATGATGTCGTCTCACCTTACTGGTGGAACCTTCTGTGTTATTTGCAGCAGCCACATCGCCAACTTCTAAAAGCATCACAGAATTTGTTTCACTGCTGTACAAATAAAATTTAAAAAACATGTCAAACGTGTTCATAAAGTAGCACTAACGTCAAGAGATGATATAATATTAAATCAATTACACAGCAGTGACATCTACACTAATTCAGATAAGACAAGACAGAATTATCTAGCGGGTAACAATCAATAAAAAGTACTAGTATATACAACAATGCTAAAATAGCTAATACAAACATGTGAATTACCATGTCTTTAGTGAATAATAATCTGAGGATCTTATGGCAAGTCAATCAAATTGGTAAAGTTGTACTACAAAAGTAATGAATACAGCAGAAAAGGGTCAAGTAAACCCACGTAGGTGCACAAACAGTCCCAGCTCTAGTAGGGGCAGCCACTGGGGCATCTGCCTGACTAGGAGGTGCCTGCTGAATAAATGAAAGTCAAAGGATTATCCCACGTATTTCATATGAAGCAGTACAGGTGCAACTCTTACCATATTCCATTACAGGATATAAATCAACAATAACAGACTTGAATCTTGACTAGATGGTAAAAATTCAGAGTATGACAACTAGACAACAAAAAGGATTAACCAACTCAACTGAGTCTGCCTTATTCCACGTTCAGTTTCATGATTTATTTTACAGCTCTAGTTCAGAGAGCTAACGGATATTTAAAAACATATGGACTGCTACAAGAAAACTAATAACCATATAAATCAGATCTAAACGACATATAAAGCACCAGATATTAAACATATCATCAAGTTTTTCATATCACAGCCAATCGATCCGCATTAAAGGTCTGAATACTCTATGTCAATGTCAAACAGAACGTATGGGAACAGCACTGAAGACTAACATATATAGGTGTAACTCTAACCTCATTGGTTTGATCCTTTGCATCAGCGGCATCACCCACCATGCACTTGTCCTGTGAAAAGTAAAAAGTAGCGAATTTATAAACACAAACCAAATAAAATTGATGTATAAATCCACCAAATCAATAGAAATTCACACAAATCAGGCGTTGAGATTTAAGGAAGAACATTGGATTCAATAGCACTGACTACATATTGAGTTGGCTCTGAAGGCTCAGCATTAGCTTTAGTTGAACCTGATGGTTGAATGGTACTGTCTAGCTGCTCAACAGTATACTAGATTAAAGATCAAGGGGTACCATATGATTTAGTCATTTTTTAATTTGTAGACTTACGTAATTTCCAGTGAGCAAGATAGTGAGTAATGGTGCTGCTAGTTGATTTGTTATTTGAGGAAGGCTGACAATTTGTACAATAGAGCTGTCAAATTAGAATAGCACTAAGTTATGAGATCTGCTTACAGAACATAGAAATTCAATAGCCCTTTCAACATTGTTGTAAGAAGCAATAAGAGCACATAGCACAGAATTCCTGTCCCAAGATCCAGCACCAACTTCCAAAATCGATTTGACATTTGCTTCCGAGCTATATAAAGAAAAGCAATAGAAATCGCGTCAAATGTCTATTAGGAAACAGTCCTGAAAAGGAAATCAAAATAAAAAAAGTGTGGCAGAACGTAAATTTACTCAACAACAGGAGCTGAGTTGGCCATGGCAGGCAGTGCCACTACACTAACTCAGGTAAGACAGGGATAGGGGTTTTCAAGCTGGTAACAAACAGTAGCCATATAAACATAAACACAATAGTAGTTTATGTAAGTTCACTAACTCAGTTTAAGACAGGGATATAGCTTTTCATGTTGCTAGCAACCACTACACTGTTAGAAGAGTATAATCTGCAGACAACCTTTGGAACTTTCTTATGTAAGTTCAGAAAGGGATAATGCAAAGACGAATTACCATGTCTTTGGTAAGACGGTAACTAACAAACAAGTGGATCAAATGAAAAACCAATTACCATGACAAAGCAGTACTAGGGCTACATGAGAGAAAACACTGAATACAACTTAAAAAGCGAGAAATTAGGCTTATTATTTTTCTAAACTAAGTAAACCCACATATTTCCACTTGCAGATGCATCTAGATCAGTTAAACTGGCTGTGGCTCCAGTGGCAACTGTTGCAGCAACTTCCTGAATAGCAGGTGCCTGCGGAATAAATGTGAGTCAAAGCCCGCAGTACATAAGTAATGTGGGAAGCAAGAAAGTAATGACTTACATGAAAAGGGATGAGATGCTAAAAATCCATGATATCTAGATGGACTAAATGCAATTCCAAGCCTAATCTCAGTACAGAAGGAATGTAATATATTAACAGACTGGAGTATACAATTCGAAAATGAAAGGATTAGATGGTAAAAATCTCAATGACATCTCAACGGAATAAATGCAAGTCAGGGTCTAATACTCTAATATCAGTAAAGAAGGGTTACATGGTAAAAATCTCAATGGCATCTCGACAGAATAAATGCAAGTCAGGGTCTAATACTCTAATATCAATAAAGAAGTAATTTAATATATTAACAATCCTGATCAAACAATTCAGTTGGGAAATGAGAAAATACTGTCTTTAAGACAATAAACAGGTTTAGATGGAAATAATCCAGAGAGAGATCTAGATAACTCAATCAAATCTGCCTATTTCCACGTTTAGTTTCACGAATTATTTTACAGCTCAAGATCAGAGAGCTAACCGGTGTTAATACAAATTGACTACTACGAGAGACCTTATAAAAGTATAAATCAGATCAAAATGACATATACAGCACCGGATACTAAACATATGATGAAGTCTTACGTATCACAGCCGCACATTCACAATAAAGGTTTGAATATTTTAATATTAAACGCATGGGCACATAATATTAGTGCAACACTCACCTCATTTGTGGGATCCTTGCTGTCAGCGACACTCGCCAAGAATTTATCCTGTGAAATGTAAAGAGTGGTGAATTTATCAACACAAATCGGATAACAGTGCTGTATAAATCCACCCGATCAACAAAAAGTAAAATGTGGAAAATCCATCAAGACAAAATCGGATAACAATGATGTATAAATCCACAAAGCCCAATGACAGCTATTTATAGATCCACATGAAAGGTTCGAATCCGGGATATTACACAATTAATTAGGACATTCATATCAAACTGTATAAGTTAACTCTCACCATATTGTACAGAAGAAAATTCCACTGCAGGATATAAGTTACGGGCAATTTGGTAGAAGCAAATTCAAAATTATACAGATTATGGGTTTACATGGCAGATTTGATGAAATATACACAAAATTGTAATACTACCCAGGAGTGATTCTAACTGCACCCATGAAACTATAATAAACAAAACCACAGGTTCGCTTGTTAAATTTGACGAAATTTAGCCAAATTCATATACTGATAGAAGCAAATTCCATACAGATTAGTGTTTTGCATTGTAATTTGACGAAAATTACTCAAAATTATAATCCTACTCGAGAGTGATTCTAAGTACAGTCATGAAATTATAATGAACAAACTCACAGGTTTGTATGTCAAATTTGACGAAAATTTAACCATATTAATATACTGCTAGGGAGTCATTTGATGAAAACTAAACATACTAGGGCGTGAAGTCTAAGGAAGCAAATAAACTTCAACCGATCCGAACAGGAACCTAGGGAACGAGAGGCTACTACGACCTCTTCTAGGGAATCATGTATTTGCAGCAAAGTTGCATCTCACTTGCTGGGGAAAACAAGGAAATCGAGCATGTAGTGCAGATACGTCAGCTAGTCGTTAGCAACACCAAAATCATAACAATTTTGCAGGGGAAACAACGATTTCGAATGCACCAAAACCGCATGCACTTACTGGGGGAAACCCCAAATTCGAGGAAAGGGGTGGGCAATTCGGTTTACTACGAATTCTAACGGGATTTCAGGCTGCAAACGAGACCCCGTGGTGCAGATTCGTCTTCTATTCGTCAGAAGCACCAAACCAAATCGCGATTGTAGGGGAAAACAAGGTATTCGAGGATGAACGGGAGGGAATTTCGTGAAGATGCTGCAAACGGCTTGATGCATCCGTCAGAACTCCGTCAAAAAGGTTTGGGGTAGCAGGAGCAGGAGGAGAGGTTTGGCTCAAAACCTTCGGTAGCTCCCGTCAAAAAAAAAAAAAAAAAAAACCTTCGGTAGCCGTTCACAAAGTTTGAACCGATGTTGGCTGGGCCGAATGTCTGGGAGGGGAGGAGATTGCGAAGGTGGGACGGTGGGCTTTGGGCTGCTTGGGCTTAAGGGACAGGATGGAGAATTGGGGTTTGCGAACTCACCTTTAGAGGAATCGCCGTCGCTGCGAACCGGTGACTCGGTTCGCCGGATCACCCGAATCTTGCCGCCTCGCCTGGAAGCAAGCAACTCGCCGGGACACGCTGACCAAGGAGGCACCTTGCGAGCTCGCCAGGGCTGGATAGAGGCACCTCGCCCAGAGAGAAGGAGGTACCAGGACGCGCCGGGCCCGGAACTGGCCAACTCCCCGGGCGACATTGCCGGCGCCCCCTTGCCGGGACGCCAGCCGCCGGAATATCTGGATCGGGGAAGGGGGGTGGGGGTGATTGGAAGGAGATGTTCTTTGGGAGAAAGACAACACCAGCGGCGGCGAGCTGAGTGGGGAAGTGGGATGGGTGGGGGAACGGGTAGGGTTAAGCGTTTTGGGTACTGATTTTGTGCTGAGGAAACAGAGTCGGGCGGGGCGGGGGCGCGGGGGAATAGAGTTTCTGTTTCGCTCGGCTGCGGTTTGGGGTGACAATTTTTTTCTCTGAAAAAACACACCGAAGGCATGTCTTCTATATATGTGATACTTTAGAGAAACATGTTTAAAAAGAAGATACAACTAGAAGCAACACAATTAGTACCAAATAAAATTACACTGAAATTCATACTGGTCGTTTCTTTCTTCGGATTTTCGACGGCTAATGGAGCATAATACATGCAACGAATAAGCAGCAAAAAAACAACACTACGTCACGTGCAAACGTCCTCGCCAACCAAGATTTTGAATACCACAATAGCCCCTCACCGCGAACAACGAGACCGAATAAACACGGATGGAACATTGGTGGGTATGCTGAACCTAAACATCTCGAGTGGTTGAATAGCTGCGGTATGTTGAAGGTTACACACAGAGTGCGAGTGCCTTTTATAGTTGGTGAGTATGCTGATGAGGTGGAGTTCGATGTGTTGTCATTGGAGGTGTGCGGGCTGTTACTTGGGCGTCCATGGCAGTATGATCGCAATGCTATACATGCTGGGAGAGCAAATACATATTCTTTTTTATAGGACATTGAAGCCAATGACAGATGAGAAAATCCGGTCTGATGTGGTATTAATTGTGCGTAAGGAAAAAGTGCACAAGATGACGCCGCAGCTGAGGATAGTCAAGCTTCAACAAGAGGTGCAAGATGCATGGAGCATCACGACATATGTTGATTCAGTTGTGCAGGTAGATGACACACCTTTTGTGCCTGATAGTGACCATCCGGTTGAAGTCCAGCCTCTTAGTGGTGACAAGAAGGTTGATACAACATGTTCTACGCGTTTAGTTTGTATCCACAAGGGCGTTCAGACCGAAGATGTTTGTGTTGATCGTGGTTCGGTGCATGTGGAGGCGTGGGTACTAGACCGCAAAATTGTGGGAGGAGCTGTGAGGAAAGTTGGAGCAGTGCGTGCGCACAAGGGCAAAGATGGACGTGTTTGTCATTTGTGTGGCCCGGGTATTTCACATGTACAAGGCCGTGCTCAGAAGATACATGTCAACGTCAACAAGCCTCCAACAAGCATTGAGAACCAAAAGGTGATGACACCCCATTCTATCCGTATATGGAGAAGAAAGGAGGTGCCAAGAGCCATGCCACGTTCAGCTAGCCACGAGGGTGGTGTGATAGGCCGACGAGACTTGAAGATGGTGAAGGACTATGGCGATGTTGTAGATTTTACGCCACCTACTAAAGATGATCTTCCGGCGTTGAGGGCAACGCCTTTCCAGGGGGGGGGGGGGGAGGATGATGAGGGCATCCCAGTGTCTTCCATTGTTCCCATGAAGGAGGAGGTGAAGCCCAATTTTTAGACTCCATCGAGTTAGAGGCGTGCCATGTTCCGTTGCAGTTTATTTATTTATATTATTCCAGGTCATGTTATGGGCCACATAGTTTTTATTTTTGTGTGTTTCGGTTTGGGCCTGTCCAACCGATTAGTTTTCGGGCTACCTATATAAGGAGGCCGATGGCTAGATTTTAGGGAGTTTTAGAATTTCAGAGTTTAGAGATTGAGTTGTATCTCGGGGAAGCATCCCTCCGGGGACGGCGCCGCTATATATCCAGATTTAATAGAAATTGTGTGAGGATTCTTGTGTGCATCATGAATTATCGTGCTATGGTTTGAGGCGTGGTGATCATCACCCCGTTGCTTGCTGGATTCATCATTCTCTTCAGGTTACGTTCATCGCGTGGTTGAAAGATTTGTTTATCTTGTTTAGTCGTTGTGAAAGATTGGGCAAAAATTTACGGATCATCTTGCATAAAAAAGGATATGCAGAGTATTCAAATAAGAATATCAAGGACAAACCGTGGAAAATTAAATCATTGTTGTTTATCTTTGGTCGTGATATTTTCTTTCTCGAGTCGTACAACTACAGTTTAATGAAAATTACAATTTGTAATCAGGTAAAACACAAAAAAGAATACAACTTGTACTAACTTTTAACCAAGTTGTAAAATGCTTAAGATTTACAACGATCGAGACCCAGGGCAAACGAAAATAGTCATCTTGTGAGCTAAGGCCGCGTTTGGTGCATTGAGAAGCACTGTTCCAATCGGTTTTGGACTAGTTTGGTTGCATGGCTCGTTCCGAAAAGCTACATCTACACGAACCTTAAAGCACGCTCAGTCAGTTCTAGTAGGAACAGTCGATTCGGCCGTTTCCGCTAAGCCACCTATTTTGCACACTGTTATACAAGCTCTTTGCTCTGCTCACCTCCTCTCACCTGTTAAACTTCTCCACTCAGTGCCTCTCTAATCTATCCAAATATTGCTCGAATTAAACTGAAGTGTACATGGAAAATGTGCGCGTCGACGAGGGGGTTCTATTCCCGTACTCGGTTTCGAGTTTCATCGACCGTAACTTCCGATTTTTTAAGTTCCTTTTTGAACGTTTTTGGACGAATTTTGTCAAATTCGTCGCACTCAGTCGACGGTTTGAGATATCCTTTGAAATGTAGGTTCATCTCAATATTCTGCACAATTTTCATGTTGCAAGATTTTTGATTCAGCAGTTGTATATGAGCAGATCTTGTGATGTATGTATGCATGTATATAGATTGTAGTGGTACAGCATGTTCTTTAGCCTCCAGCATGTTCTTCACTTGTCATCTTCTTCGTTCAACTGACATGGCTCGTAGCCATGGAATTCGTCATCGTTGCCGTTGTCATGAAATCCACCGTCACCGTTGCTGCTACTAAGTGTACTAGACTGTGCCACTGTCTCGACATCGCCGTCCCGGCAAACCGCTGCACCACAGCGTTGTCCTGCTCGCCGCCTTCATGGTTGTGTGATGGTGTGAGGTAAGTCTACGACATGAACACAAGATAAGAGTACACGAAACACAGATGAAACCAAACGCCGTGCTAAAAAATCTTGCACCCAGCCGAACGGGCCTGCCTAGAACATTGTTGGCAACCAAACTACATGTAGAAGATGACTCAGGCCACGTTTTACCCAAGTGAGCACGGATGCAAAAGGGCTAAAAAGTATACGAACAACCAAACACGCCCTAAATCGAGACCTAGTCGTCTTCATCTACCACGCGAGCCGCCGGCGCTGTGGCGACACGACAACGTCAAGAAATTCAGGACAAGGCCCTCATCTTCAAAGTGAAGATTGATGCCATCTTCAGAGTTTCAGTCTCAGTGCCCCATCTAATCTTTCTTGGACTGTACTATGGAGTGGCGCCGCTACTTTGCCGTCCCCAGCGGCGGTCAACCCGCGAAGACCATCTTTGCGTACGAGAGCTCTGTTGCGCGAGCGGTTTTCTTCCGTGCATCACAGAGCCCAGTAACGCAAACCTCGTCTTTACTGGGCCGAAGTCAGAGCCCATATCTGCGAAAGCCATGTCAGCGTGATCTTCTGGGCCTAACGTAACCAGCCTCTCTAAACGTGACCTGCATGTGCACCTTCTTGAACTCCATGACAAAATCCAGCAAAAAACAAGATCAAATCTTTGCTGGAAGGTATGTACTTCCTAACAATTACTTCATCTACTTCTCCCATGTTCAAAAACATGTGGATAGGTTCAAAAACATGATCACATGGAAAAACTTTCTCCAAATCAAAACAAAAAACTATAAGATGGGCATCACAACAAGTAGATCATGTTTTGGGTTCGAAAAAACAACAGTAAATCTAGTCAAGGTGTTCTCCACAAACATGTAGATCCAATTACAGGAAGCTCAGAAATTATGCTAAGGAAAAGAGTTTTGCATATATCACTACTAAACAGACATCTAGGTAACCATGACTTGATACTTTAGGCACATCCTTGTACACCATAACTTGATTCTTGGTTACTGTCAACCCTGTATATCTTGAAGCTTGATTCAGCCTGTTGAAGAATAGAAAAATATGCAAGAAGTAAGACTAATAAATATCAACATTGTAAAAAAACTTGCAGATACAAGATGGACATTACAGAAAATTCATGCTAGTCAGTTTTGTTCATGGTAGCTACCAGTTTCATCTTGAGTTAATTCATGCTAGCTAACCATGTTAAATCGTCAAGATAATTCATGCTAGCTAATTCAAGAGCTAGCTATCATGCTAATTCAAGTTAGCTACCATATTCAATCAAGCCAACTATCACGTTAATAATAGCTATTTTATTTCAAAAAAGCTAGCTACCTGGTGAATTCATCTGAGCTAGCAGGTTAATTCAAAACAGATGACATGTTGATTCATGCTAACAGGTTTACAACAAAACCTGGTTAATATGAATATAATAACCACAATTATTTCTAAAACCACATATGAAGTACTGTAAAACAAATGCAGCTAACAAGTTTGGATAGTATAGCTATCAGGTTTACAACACAGAGTTACCTGGTTAAAAATATGAACATAATAACCACAATTATTGCTAAAACCCCATATGCAATACTGTAAAACAAATGTAGCTACCAAGTTTGTATAGCATAGCTATCAGGTTTATAACATAGAGTTACCTGGTTATAAAATGGATAATAATTAATAACCACAATTATTGCTAAAACCCCATATGAAAAACTGTAAAACAAATGTAGCTACCAGGTTTGTATAGCATAGCTATCAGGTTTCCAACATACAGTTACCTGGTTAAACATATGAATATAATAACCACAATCATTGCTAAAACCCCCATTGAAATTCTGTAACACAAATGCACCTACCAGGTTTGTGGCAAGCAGCTACCAGTTTTGTGGCAAGCAGTGTGACTCCACCGCAAGGAATCACGAAGGCTTGCTTCACCGGCAGATAGCATCTTGCAAACTAGCTGAAGAGGGAGTTGTTTTATGCTAGCTATCTGTTTAGTTCATGGTGGCTATCAAATTCGAGTTTAGATCATGCTATATAGCTGTTTTAAATCATTGCAAAATGTTCATGCTAGCTACCATGTTATTTCAAGGGGCCTACCAAGTTCATTGATGCTAGCTATGAGGACTAGTTGATTTTTGCAAAGGGGCCTACCAAGTTTGTATAGCATAGCTATCATTGATGCTTCCACAATTTGAAAACACAATACAAAGACCAAGACCAGTAGCACAGCCATCACCATTACTAGGAAATGTCAGAACTCAGAAATAAAGAAAATGAACTGCAAAGTCAAATTTACCATTGCTGACAAACACTGCAGGCTTGCTGCCCACAGAAGAGTATGCTCCACTCCCTGTTGTTGTGAAAGTGCGCACACATTGTGAACCAAGCTTTCAATATTTCGTGCATATGTGTTGTCTACCTGTTAATGTGCCAAAATAATGAAAACCCATACTATACAGGTCCCCGAAACAAATTGATATACTAAGCATATCTGATCCATCATGCCCACCTGGCTGTAAATAAACTTGACTAAAGCTTGACATCCAAGAATATGAATGTTCTCTTGCTTGCTTTCCAGAAGGTCAGTTAGGACGTTCAGCAGGCTGACAGCAAAATATGCCCTGTACCATCACATGCACAGTAACATGACATAAAGTTTAGCCACAAAGCACCATCGGAAACGACTTGCATTCCACATAGGAAACATGAGTGGCAGACAAGAGTTTCAGAAACTCACATCTGCTCCTTATAGATGAAGAGTAACTTGCTGTACGCTTCAGTGATAATTTTGACATAGTTCACATGAGCAGCACGCAGCTCCTTGCGGCTCCGCTGTTCCAGAAACTTGGCAATCTGACAAGCATGCAGTCGATTAGGCCAAACACTCGAAGGAATATCCAGCAATCCAATACGTGAAAACATAACGCAAACATCACTTGCCTTTGGAATACGCAGTGGGTTCTTGGCAGCATATTCACACAACTTCATGATTTTCCTCTCATTTGGAGAGCCCTCCTGCAAGAGTAATTATGCACCATAAGCAGCTATACACCTAGGAACGAATGAAGCATGTATGAGCATTAGTGCCCTTTGAAAATAGCAGCGGAAGCTACATTCTACAAATAATTAGCAGACAGTGGCAGAAGACAACCATGTGACATGACCACGTTCTGTGGAGCGAACATGCAGAGTACTAATTAACAGATCAACAACGACATCACAACATGATTAAACGGTCGCAGGAGCAACTAATAAGCGAACTAGAGCGACGGGCCATCCATCACTTACAGGCGTCTTGGGAAATATCTCGGCGAGCAGCTTCTTGTAGCGCTTGACGGGCCGGCGCGAGCTCGGGCGCAGCGCCGGGCAGCAGACGCACATGCTCTCGCAGGATGGGAACAGCTTCGCCCCCATGAACCCCATCCTCCGGTGCCCGCGGAGGCCGCCTCAGGAGCGTATCTACATGGTGCACATTGTGAAGGTGAGTGGGACTTGAGTTTAATCGCTGGATCTCAATCGCTGGATGAGAGCAAGTTCGTACCTCGAAACGCAATCGAACGGGCCGGCTGCGGGGTCGCCGAGCCGCGCCTCTACACCGACGAACACGCCATGCTGAAGCACCACGTCCTGGAGCCACGCGTAGAACCGCCCCACCGCCGCCGTGCCCAGCATTCGCGCCTCCAACTCCCATCCCCTTGCCGACATGGTCATCTCCTTCACGGTAGCTCACCGCGACCTCATGGCTTGATGACGCCGCGGCCTAGACCTCCCGGCGCGAGGCTACTCCCTATGGCTCTCGCACATGATGTCGGCCGACGCATACTCGAGAGATCTCCATTGTGGAACTCGACGAGAGAGGGGGGAATGAAGGTGCGGTGGGTGCGGACGGGTGAGGCCGTGAGGGGATAAGGTTTTTTTTTAAACCGGTGACAGGATAAGGTTAGATGATGTGATAAGGTGAGAGAGCGCGGAGATTAGAATCGAACGGTTCGCTGCCCGCCGCTCGGAAGAGACGCTCAGCGGAGCCTTTCATTAGTAGATGTTCACACGCCGTTTCCGTGACCGTGCCTCTCCTGTTTCGAGTCTAGGAGATTTGTAAATGTGTACAGTTGTGAGATGATCCATCTGCCCAAAATTCAGAAACGGTTCATCGGTTGTACTGTAAATGCGTGTGTATACTTTGTTTGGTTCTTTTGATCTTGAATTGCGTTGCTGCTTGTGTCGGTGTTCTCTGAAGAAGCGTAACAGAGGAAGACGGTGCGGCTGGTCCTCTGAAGAAGCGCGAGGCGGGCTGCCTGTGTCGGCGTTCGACCTGGTCCACGTCCACAACGAGGGCCTCGCTTGGCAGCCCCGACGATGCGGCAACACAGGAAGATGGCGGCGCCTCCAGGCGAGAGGCAAGCTAGAAAGACGGCGGCTGCCTCCAGGCGTGCGCGTGACTGGTGCATCCGCCGACCGCCGCGAACCGTGTCCAATCAGTCGTTCTGATCTGCGCGTGCGTCGCCCGCGTCTTGCCGTGCTGCACCGTGTGTGTTCTTTGTGTGCAGGCCGCACGCGTCCACGTGGCACGTGCTCTTCATGTGCCGTGGCCGCGTGCGGAGGAAGAAGAGCTGTCACGGTGGGTGCAGTCGGTGGTGCGGGAGGAGTCAGGAGTGGACATGGAGGTGTTCGACCTGGCGCCGAACTGCGTGGCGGCGAGTCCGGTCAGCGGCCCAAGGTCGAGCCTGCCTCCGGCGGCAGGAACTCCAATGTGGGTGCCGGACACGGCACTTGGACGAGAGGAGGAAGAATGGAAGGGCAGAACATCATGGAGGATGGCGCCAATATCCGCCACCAGCTCGACGTATTCCGCGACGACCCGCACCTCGAGAGCCTCCCTGCCAAGCCGCCATCCCATCAAGAAGTTAGGGATCTCATCGCCAAGGGAGCTTGGGGACCCAGGTGGATGGGATCGCCAGCGGCGAATACCCGGACGGTGCAGGTGAGGAGGGCGCGGGCGCGGCCGGCCTAGCGCTTCGCTCCGCTTCCATCGACGGCACGAATGGCAACACGGAGAGGGAGAGGGACTCGGCTTCAATGACTTTGCTTGGCAAAGTCACTGCGACAAAACTACCGTTTTCAGCCATTGATCTCAGATCCGACGGACCAAATTAATAGAGATTCATGGCTAAAATTTTAAATTATTCAGAACAAATTGAAAAAATTCCAGTAAATAGTAAATGTTTCGTTATCTATTCTGAGAAAGTTTCAATTGATTTGGATGATTATTCTGAGAGTAAATAGATATTTATAAGCTGAAACATAAAGTGCTATTTAATCACAAACCACATAACCTAATGGATCCAAACTTTCTTAGAATAGACAACGAAATTGGAAGACGGAGGGAAATTTGGGAGGGGGAGGAGAGTGAGGCTGTGTGTCTGGAGAGGAGAGGCGCGGCGCACGGTGTTTTATACGCAGCCGAAGGAGCAGGGTTTGGTGGTGATCATTAACGTCGAGCATCGGCTCCCCGGCCGCGCATTGACGCTAACGACGCATGTTCAAGGCGTCGTCTGGCGAAGCCGTGGCGACGTCACCACGTGGAAGAGGCGGCTTGACGCGTCGCTTTGCTCTGCGCCAGCAAGGGAAACCTTTCCAGCGCAAAGGCGACGTGTGCTGCCGCCGTCTCGTCACTTCGCCTTCCGTGAGTAGGCCCCAAGTCTACAACGTCTTTATGACACTAGCCTAGGCCAATATGGCGATATGTGTCACTGGCAGGCAGGCTACGTCTGTCGGAGCGAATGACCGGCCACTGTCTGTCCGGCGCCCCAAGAGGGCCTGCTCGGGGGATGTTAGACATAATTTGGGTCCAGCAGGACCGATGAGGGTGCCGGTGGGGCGAAATTAGCTGTCCAGCTTCCATTAGGCCTTTTGGGTGTTTTGGGGGCCGCCGATGGAGATGCTATGAAATCAGGGCCAGAAAACATATACATGTACGATGTCGTACCATGTTGTATCAAAATACGGTATAATGATCATGGACCCACATGTCAGATACTTTTAAGCCCCAAATAAATATTTTGTCGCTAGATGTAGGCTCAGTTTGGTAGCAGAGTATTTTCTAAACCGAAGTATTTCAATACCAAAGTATTCCAACGCCTGGCAAACTAATACTTCAGTTTTGTCTCCTTTCTCAGTTTTGAAAAAGAGGGTCAAGCCTCTTTCTCCAATACTTAAAAGAAACTACAGTTTTAGACAATACTTCAATTTTAAAACAACATTTTCTATTGGATCCAAACACCTTAAAGTATTCAATACTTTAGTATTTTTGGAAACCAAAGTATCTCTAAATACTTCAAAAATACTTTGATGCCAAACGGAGCCGTAATTATTAGGGCGTGTTCGGATGTCCTCCGGCTCCCAGATCCGCGGTGCTCCGGCCCGGAGCAGCGCCGAACGTGGCAACTCCACAGAGCCAGATCCGCGGAGCGGGGCGATTCGGCTGTGTAATTCTCGGAGCACCTATTTCGTCGATCCGCGAAGCAGCCCGATGCGGAGCAGCAGTTAATTACGACATTGTGCCACCGCGAAGTGGAAAATAACGCTTCGCTCTCCTCCCAAGCGAACACAAGTTGCTGCCTTCGACATGACAGGGAGATGTCTCTCTCGCGACAGGCGACTCGGCCGCGTGCCGCCGCCGCCACCACCGCCACCGCCTCCACCACCGCCGCCGGCCCCTACTCACCCTCCTTCCCCACCCCACGGAGGACGCATCCCAGTACCACGCGGTGCACCTATGCTAGCGTGGTCAGAGGTTCTGCGGGAAAGATGAGGGGAACTCGCGGTCGAGATCTAGGGCGGAGTTCCGCGGGGGAGTCAGATCAAAGTGCCGGCCTTCGCCGTTCTACTGCTGCTCCCCGGAGAGAGAACCACGTCGGAGGAAGGGCAAGCGGGCGGGGGACACTGATTTGAATCCGCGGGCCCCGCATGGCAGCGGCTCCTCACACAGACGCCATGGATTCTCGAAGCTAGAGGAATCCATGGCGGGGAGAAATCCCGCGGGGAGCAAGCGAAGACGGGCAGGGAGAATACGCCTTCCCTACAGTCTTCTAGAGAGGCCGAGACGGTGGTGGAGGATTACTTTGGCCAGCTGTGGGAGATCCCCTCCTAGCGCCGAACTAGGGTTTCAGACACCACCACGCTCGTCTGGATAAGGAAGGATCTATTCGAGGCGAAGTCCTTCTCGGCGGCGGATTGCTATCCCGTTGGGAAAGGGCGACTGCCTAAGCCAAAGGTCATCTCCTTCTCGAGGGATTTCTAGAGCGAGAGATCGGGTCGTACGACCTTTGTAGAGGCTCTCATGGCAGGAGGTGGTGGGAGAGGAGGTGAGGGAGCAGGGAGGTACGGCCAAGGAAGAGGCCGTGCAAACGGCCGCCAGAGCTTCTCGAACCCGCCCAACAACTTGGCGCGTGAAGGATCCAGCAAGGCGGTGATGTCGCTTCCAAGTTCCTCGAGTGCGTTGCAGCAAGAGCAGGTTCAGCAACAAGGAGGTGATCCTAGCCTAGGAGTGTATCAGATGATGCCTCCAGGGCCGTGGAATCAGTTCATGCCGCCATGGCCATATCAGATGCCTTTCCAGCAAGGGCAGATGATCCCCAATCCTATGATGTAGAATCAGATGCAAGGTTAGTTTGTGGGGCAATTCATTCCTCCTGTTGTGCAGAATAGCCAGTCTGGAAGTGTGGGCGCTCAGGCCGGGCAGCAGACAAGTTCTAACAAGAGCAAGAAGAAAACTGTAGTTACTTATGCAAACAACTCTCAAAGCTAAGGTTCCCAGAAGGAGACAGGTGCCAAGGAAAACACAGCAGAGAAAACCAAGGTAATCACTATGCAAGCATTTGATCCCAAGTATAAGGATGTCATATGTTACAACTGTGGTGAACCTGGACACTATGTGGGCCTCTGTACTGCTCCAAGGCGCTGCTTTATCTGTGGGGAGCCTGGGCATCATATGGACAGCTGCACTGAATGGTACAAGCCTCTCCCCATTGCCCAATACATGGGTAATGCCAATGTCAGTCTGGGGTTCTTCCATGTTGATGTGGAGACGGTAGAGGCAACAAAGTGGCTGAACTATGGCAATGTAGGTGTAATCCATATCTTGGAAGGGGAAGTTGATGAGAAGGATCTGGAGCAGAACTTCACTGAAATGTGGAAAACAAATTGGTATTGGCAGATCAGACAACTGGATGTCAAGAAGTTCCTGATGAGGCTACCCCCAAACAAGAAAATAGATGAACTGGTGGAGTTCCCATCCATTAACCTGAAGAAGAAAGGTGTTAGCATTTCCTTCTCTAAGTGGAATGGTGAACAAGACCCTTTTGGAGAGCTTGAGGAGGTGTGGGTCAGAATTGAAGGCATCCCCATGAAATGGTGCACCTGGAGAGTCATTGCTCAAGTGGCATCTTCACTGGGTGTGTTGGTCAATGTTAACTGGCATCTCATATTTAGAATCTTCTTCATGACTGTCAGGGTGAAGGTATCAGTGAGAGACCCCTCTAAAATCCGAAAGGACAGAATGTTTGAGATGGAACAGAGTTTATACCTCATCTTCTTTGATGTGGAGGATGAAGAAGTGTATGTGGGCAGTGATGATGATGAAGGGAAGGATGGTGATGATCCAAAAGACTGATAAAGAAGGAGATGGTGCTTCTGAACATGACAACAACCTCAAGGAGATGGATACTGACCCCAGGCCTCCCAATACAACTCCTGTGAGCAGGAATTCAGGCTCTGCAAACCACAGGGCTGGTAGTGCCCCTCTTCTAGCAGAGTGCTTAAACTGTGTCCAGAACAAAATCCTGGGGAGAGGGGTGGTGATACCTCTCATCAGTACAATGCCTAGCTTGAACCCAGAGGACAACATTCCTGATCATCTACTGGCTGATGATACTCATGATGAAGAGGAACAACATAACCCCACTCCTGCAGCCCCAACCCCTGCTACTAGGATCCAGGTTGAGGTGTCAATCCCCCAAGTCGACAACAAAGGAAAAAAGAAGTGGGGGTCCTGTCCTGGCCACTCGGGCAGGTGCTAGGATTCCCAAGGATGGAAGAACCATGGTGGAAAGAGCACAAGACTTACTGAAGGCCAAGAATCTGGAGATTCCAAATCCTAAGAAGCAAGCAAAAGGTATAAAGAAATCATTTGTTGTTGACGAGGGGTGGACTCGGCAAATCCCTGGGTTGTGTACCCCGGGTTGATTGAGGGGAAGAGAGATGAGCGCTGGTGATCACGACGGCTGACAAGCAAGGCGTTTTACCCAGGTTCAGACTCCCGGAGGATAACACCCTACTTCCTGCTTGTCTGGTATTGATTATCGAGTTGTGGCTACAATGGCGAGATGGCAATCTCGCTAGGGTTTATGGTGGCGGCTATGAGCTTACCCTAGACGAAGGACCCTCCTAGCCTTTATATAGTTGGCTAGGTCTCAGGTGAACGGTGCCGATGGCGCTTACAAGCATAGTAGGAGTCGCATCACCTATCCGTCGACTATCTTGGGCCGCACGTCGTCCTCCTTGGGCCTTCCTTGGGCCCTCGTCATAAGGTTGATAGGCTCAGCGTGCCCCAGGTATCCTCACCGTGGGGTAGTCGAAGGGTAGCCCCACGACAGGAGCCCCCGAGTGCTTAGTCGAATCGTAGAGTCGGGTAAAGGACTCCTTCCTCCTGGGCATGCCGTCGGGTTTCCGAAAGGAACAAGTAAAATTAGTCGACTCCGGCCGTTCAGGGCTTATGGAGGATTCCTTAGTTCGAACTGTCGACCGCATGGTAAAATACTGTGAGTACAGCTTTAGTCGGTGATTTTTCGAATGCTATTGTTCTGAGTCACTCGGGAGCGCGAACAGCGCTCCCGATGGGAGTAGCCCCCGAGATTAAGCTGAATTGCTTGTAATTGAGGTTAAACTCAATTTTTCTTCAGTCAAAAAGCTCGCTCCCGATGGGAGTAAAGAAGGGACTCGACTTGTTGGAATCGTGCCTGGCTTTGTGTGACTTACTTTGTGTATTCGGCCGGTTTGGCTCACTGTACGAGTTTATTCAGCTCTTGGAGCTTATTGAATCTTTTTGCACTCGAATGAACTGTTCGAGTTCTCATTCAGCTCGTTGGCTTACTTCCTACGCCTGCGCGGTTGACGTCAGCACTGACTTTTTGGCACGCTTTGTGTCCGATGGGACGTGACAGTGCGGTCCCACTGTCAGTATTGACTGGAGACAGCGGTTGTCGCTTTTGACTGGCTGTTCGACGCGAAAATTTCGCGGTGTGATGATGACGCCTTGATTCCCGTGCGTAGTGGGCGGCGTGGCTGGCGACGGTTGCTCTCTCCACGCGACACATGGATGTCAGATGTTGATAATGGAGTGCGGTTTCACTGAGGATGGCCTGGATTAACCGGCCGTGCGGTATATATTTTTCACCGCGGCGGCGAAGGGTTCACTCCATCCCCATTCTGCCGTCGTCTCCCACCTTTTGCTCTCCGCCATTATTGCTCTTGTTCCTCCTTTTTCTTTCTCCACCCTCCATGAGCAAGGCCGCGATGAAGAGGGGGAAGCCTGCTGCTGGCGCCGTCGCCGCTGCCGAGGCAAGCGTGATGAAGAAACCCGACGGCGACTGGGTGAAGTCGTCGGTGAAGAAGGCCGACCTCGAGGCCCTCCGCGTGCAGGGGCTGCTGCCGCCGGCAGAACAGGAACGTGGGGAAGAACAAGCAGGTGTATCCAGTCGGCGGCTTCGGCATCCAGGTGCGTGGCGACACCACCTACTTTCAGATGAAGAAGTCCGACTTCGTCCAGGGCTGGCGGAAGAAGTGGTTCTACATCAGGTGCGACCAGGAAGGGCTTCCCGACTTCGCGGCTCTTCACGAGTTGCGGAAGTCGAATGCGTGGGCGCACCCGCTGTCGAAGGAGGACAGGGAGGCGACTCAGCCCTTGCTGACGCT
Source organism: Poa pratensis (assembly GCA_947311845.1). Classification (NCBI taxonomy): domain Eukaryota; kingdom Viridiplantae; phylum Streptophyta; class Magnoliopsida; order Poales; family Poaceae; genus Poa; species Poa pratensis. The sequence goes on from CAMZMU010000035.1 coordinate 21,126,303, forward strand.
TCTTCGTGGCCTGCTGAAAAGTCTGGGGCGCGAGACAGGTGGCGTTCACCTTATTGCCACCTTCTTCAGGCTTCGGGTGCAGCCGCTCCGCGCTCGCGTCCACCCGATGTGGGCGTGTGAGGGTGTTGGCAATGAGCTTGATGATGACGCAGTCGCGTCGAAGGTGAGGAGCATCACTAGCCTCCGAGCCGCTGACCCGTGTAATGTCAAGTGCCTGGTAGAGCCGTATGGGCCTAATAACCCTGTGCCTGAGGTGAGCTTTGTTTGCTTCGATTTTTGTCTTGTATCTTCTTCTGTCGAACCTCTTTGCCTGACTCGACTGCTTCATTTGCTGACAGGGTCATTCGAGCTTTGTTAGTCTTCCTCCGTTGATGGAGAACGGACCTCATGAAGAGGCAGAGTTACCTGAGGAGGACGAGGATGATGATGATGAGATACCCTCCGCCATCTCTCCGAGTGAAGAGTTGGAGGACGATGATGAAGATGAGGAGCCGCTGCAGAAGCGGCAGAGGCGTAGGAGTGGCGACTCTGCTTCGGCCTCGTTGCCCGTGAAGGCGGCGGGTGTGGAGATCGAGGAGGAGGCGAGCGAGTCGTCCTTGAGCGCTAGGCACACGAGTGACCTGGCCGATCCTTTGGGCGTGCCTCCCCTCAGCTCTGCACCGCCGACTGAGTTTGCGAGGATGGCCTCCGTCTCCCTGGGCAGCGAGGATGATGTGGATGGCGCCAGGTTAGTCGCGTAACCATCGCCTTGTTTTGTCGAGTTTGCTTTTTGATTTGCGAGTCCTTGGATTGAATTGCCTTGTGTCTTTTCACAGCGAGCGTACTAGCGCTGTTGGTTCTTCCCCTCGTGATATGGAGCACACTTCTGCTCCCACGATCGAGCAGACTGCGAATACGGCCAGAGAGGAGCTCAGGCAGGTGACCCTTTGGCCTTGAAGGCTTCGACCTCCTCCGCGCCAGAGAAAGCTGCTGATGCGACTGACTGACGCTGGGCTGCTTGAGCATGTAAGTGTCCTCTGACTCAGTTTGCGGGATTTGTATCGGGTGCGCGAACAGCGCTTCCGATGGGAGTAGCCCCCGAAGATGTGCGTGACTAGAATAGTCAGGCGCAGATTGATATTTCTTGTGTTTTCTGCAAACATATTATCGCCAGCAGATGGAGGGAGCAGCAGCCTTCGTTCGCATGGAGCATGAGAGGGATCAATTCTGCACTGCTCTGGAGCAGGCGAATAGTGAGTGTGAACCCTTGTGTTCGAGGGGTGCTTCGACTGCCTTTATGACTAACCTTGCTCTGTTGGTGATCCATATAGGCGAGAAGGAGAGCGCGAAGAAGCGAGTCGCGGAGCTGGAGAAGTCGCTGGGTGAGGCCCGAGAGCGTGAACAAGCCCGGGATGATCTGGAGAAGACCCAGGTCGACCGCTTGCTCGCACTCGCCGATGTTGTTGGAAGTACGTGCTTCGGCTCAGTGCCTACTTTGCCTTTTGTCGACTTCTGATGTCTTATGGGTGTGTGTGGTTTTCTTGGTTGCTCAGAGACTTGTGGAGGCGCTCCTCCGGAAGGGATTTCCAGCGAGAACGTCAGCTTGGCAGAGGCTGTTCGCTTCATCGACCGTGTCTGCGCGTATGCGTCGGCGGCGCTGCAGAAGTCGACAGGCGCCTTGGCGACTGTGCACCGGAGCATCTTCCCCAACAAGCCGTCGCCGGTTGCTGTCGACGCGCTCGCGGCTCCGTTCGAAGGCAACGCGACTACCTTGGTGGACTACACGCGCACGCAGACGGTACGCGGCTCAGAGCTCACTTTCCAGCTACTTCTTGGTCACCAAGTCGTAGGTGATTTTGAGAAGGTTGTCAGCGACTTCCTTCGGAAGCCTGATGGCACGACCGCGTCCCTAAGCGGGTGAAGGCGCAGGCGAGTCAGCTGGCTGCAAAGTTGATCGCCACCTTCGAGAAGAGGATTGCCAAGGCTGCAGAGTTGGCTGCTAGGAAGAGCCGTTCCCAGTCGGAGTCTGTGATGTAGACTCCTTTCTTTTAGGATTCTTGTTCTGCTTTTGGGTCTTGGTCTGTAATGAACTATATATTTTGCGGGTCTTCTGGCCGCGAACATGCTGACGTTGAAATGTGAATTTGTGCCTTCGGGGGTGTAGCCTCCGAGTCTTCTTTCATATCTAGCTTGAATGAATTGTGGTGATTCTTTTCCTGGCTTGACGCTGTCAATTTGGCAGTCTGAGATGGGCGAAGCTCCCGGGGTTGCTGGAATGACTGGTGCGGACAACGAGGAGGACACCTCTTCGGCTGCACCTACTCGTCGTCGAGCTCCTCCAGCTTCTGTGCGAAGTGTGAATGATCAACGAGTGATCACCTTCATGAGGAACAAGGTTGTTGAGCTCGAGTCGAAGTTGAAGAGCGCCGAGTTGAAGCTGGAGCGCTTGAGGTCACAGCCCGTTGCGCCGTTCTCCCAGCGTGAGGAGTTTCTGCTTAGCGAGATGGACTTGATCAGTCGGCAGCTGCAAGGTTGGTCTTCTAGCGCTTTGCTTTGACTTCTTTTTCCTCTTACTGTGCTTATTGCTGGGTCTTGATGCAGATGTGAACCCTGACTGGAAGGCTGAGCAGATTCGAGTGGACAAGCGGGCGGAGAAAGAGGCCGCCGGTGACTCACCCGAAGCGCGTCAGTTTTGGTCGAATAAATCCAGAGGTAGGGTACTGGCGCGCATGTTGGATCGCACCTGGCGGGCTGCTGTGCTCTTGGAGGGTTGCAGAAAAACCCTCTGGCAGGTCAACCGGGTGTACTTTCCACACAACGAGCAGCCTAATGGACTGGCTGCACTGCTGGAGAGGTTCCGTGAAGGCGGGGCGCTGAAGGGGGTCGTGCACACTCAACTTGTTGGCGGGGCGAATGTGGCGCTGGCGTACGTCCGAAAGCACCGGCCTAATCTTCCACTGTACAAGGTGCTTGACGGCCTGCCTGGAGAGGATGACTACACCGAGACTCTTGCGGCTGCGTGTCAGATGATTCAGCAGGTCCAGCGCTGGAGTGAGCGCCTTGTAGGGCCACTCGATGCGCCCAAGGGTGAGCCTGTAGAATAAGAGTAGTCGACTGCTGTTGTATAGCGTTAGCTTGTAAAAGCAATTTTTCCAAGTGGAAATATGAGTGTATGTATGCCGAGGTGGGGGTAGCCCCTGAGTTAGTAAATTGTATCTTGTAGACTTCTGTAAACCTGTATGGCGCAGCCCCGAGCGGATCGAGTGCGGCCTAGGATATTGAGAGGCGAACCCGTGTGGCGCAGCCCCCGAGTGCTTCGGGTGCGGCCAAGGAGTTTCGGGTCAGACCTGTGCGACGCAGCCCCCGAGTGCGTCGGGTGCGGCCTAGGTGTTTCGAGTTAGACCTGTATGGCGCAGCCCCCGAGTGCGTCGGGTGAAGGCCTAGGTTTGACTTAGACCTGTGCGGCGCAGCCCCCCGAGTGCTTCAGGTGGCGACCTAGGTTTTCGAGTTAGACCTGTATGGCGCAGCCCCCGAGTGCTTCGGATGCGCCCTGGGTTTGACTTAGACCTGTGCGGCGCAGCCCCCGAGTGCTTCGGGTGACGGCCAAGGATTTTTCGAGTTAGACCTGTATGGCGCAGCCCCCGAGTGCGTCGGGTGCGGCCTAGGTTTGACTTGGACCTGTGCGGCGCAGCCCCCGAGTGCTTCGGGTGACGGCCAAGGATTTTTCGAGTTAGACCTGTATGGCGCAGCAACCGAGTGCGTCGAGTGCGGCCTAGGTTTGACTTAGACCTGTGCGGCGCAGCCCCCGAGTGCTTCGGGTGATGACCAAGGATTTTTTGAGTTAGACCTGTATGGCGCAGCCCCCGAGTGCGTCGGATGCGTCCTAGGTTAGACTTGGACCTGTGCGGCGCAGCTCCCGAGTGCTTCGGGTGACGGCCAAGGATTTTTCGAGTTAGACATGTATGGCGCAGCCCCCGAGTGCGTCAGGTGCGGCCTAGGTTTGACTTGGACCTGTGCAGCGCAGCCCCCGAATGCTTCGGGTGACGTCCAAGGATTTTTCGAGTTAGACCTGTATGGCGCAGCCTCCGAGTGCGTCGGATGCGGCCTAGGTTTGACTTGGACCTGTGCGGCACAACCCCCGAGTGCATCGGGTGACGGCAAAGGATTTTTCGAGTTAGACCTGTATGGCGCAGCCCCCGAGTACGTCGGGTGCGGCGTAGGTTTGACTTGGACCTGTGCGGCGCAGCCCCCGAGTGCTTCGGGTGACGGCCAAGGATATTTCGAGTTAGACCTGTATCGCGCAGCCCCCGAGTGCGTCGGGTGCGGCCTAGGTTTGACTTGGACCTGTGCGGCGCAGCCCCCAAGTGCTTCTGGTGACGGCCAAGGATTTTTCGAGTTAGACCTGTATGGCGCAACCCCCGAGTGTGTCGAGTGCGGCCTAGGTTTGACTTAGACCTGTGCGGCGCAGATCCCCAGTGCTTCGGGTGACGACCAAGGATTTCTCGATTTAGACCTGTATGGCGCAGCCCCCGAGTGCGTCGGATGCGGCCTAGGTTTGACTTGGACTTGTGCGGCGCAACCCCCGAGTGCTTCGGGTGACGGCCTAGGTTTGACTTAGACCTGTGCGGCGCAGCCCTCGAGTGCCTCGGGTGGCGACCTAGGTTTTCGAGTTAGACCTGTATGGCGCAGCCCCCGAGTGCTTCGGGTGACGGCCAAGGATTTTTCGAGTTAGACCTGTATGGCGCAACCCCCCGAGTGCGTCGGGTGCGGCCTAGGTTTGACTTGGACCTGTGTGGCGCAGCCCCCGAGTGCTTCGGGTGACGGCCAAGGATTTTTCGAGTTACACCCGTATGGCGCAGCCCCCGAGTGCGTCGAGTGCGGCCTAGGTTTGACTTAGACCTGTGCGGCGCTGCCCCCGAGTGCTTCGGGTGACGACCAAGGATTTTTCGAGTTAGACCTGTATGGCGCAGCCCCTGAGTGCGTCGAATGCGGCCTAGGTTTGACTTGGACCTGTGCGGCGCAGCCCCCGAGTGCTTTGGGTGACGGCCAAGGATTTTTCGAGTTAGACCTGTATGGCGCAGCCCCCGAGTGCGTCGGATGCGGCCTAGGTTTGATTTGGACCTGTGCGGCGCAGCCCCCGAGTGCTTCGGGTGACGGCCAAGGATTTTTCGAGTTAGACCTGTATGGCGCAGCCGCCGAGTGCGTCGGGTGCGGCCTAGGTTTGACTTGGACCTGTGCGGCGCAGCCCCCGAGTGCTTCGGGTGACGGCCAAGGATTTTTCGAGTTAGACCTGTATGGCGCAGCCCCCGAGTGCGTCGGGTGACGGCCTAGGTTTATGTTGCTTTTTGACTAAAAAAAGTAAAGGGGAGAGCTTGTTCCACAAATCGCTTCATTGATTTTTGCGAGCAGGCCGCCTCATTAAAACTCTTCCAGTCCCCTCAGGTACCCTGGTAAGGGAAAGAGTGCGTCTGAAACCTGCCGCCTCTTGACATGTATGCTCTGTTACACTGGGGAGTCGACTAGGCGTAGAAGCGGCGCAGTTGTGCAACGTTCCACGGGTTGTGGCAGACTGTCCCCGTCTTCGAGTCCTTCAGGCGGTAAGCTCCGCCGCCGATTGCCTCCGTCACGATGTATGGGCCCTCCCACGGGGAGGCGAACTTGTGCACGTTCTTCTGCTTGAGGTGAAGGACAAGGTCGCCAGGGACGAACGATCTGGGCCGCAGTCGCCGCCCGTGGTAGTTGCGTAGGTCTTGTTGGTACACGGCTGTGCGGGTAAGGGCGATGTCGCGTGCTTCGTCCAGGGTATCCATGTCGTCCTCGAGTGCCTCTTCTGCGTCGGACTCGTCGTAAGCCACCACTCCGGGTGCGTCGAACTTGATGTCGCATGGCATGATTGCCTCTGCGCCGTAGACCATGAAGAATGGCGTGTACTGAGTGGATCTGTTTGGCGTAGTGCGCAGACTCCACAGCACAGATGGCAGCTCTTCTTCCCAGGCGCCTGCGGCGCGCCTCAATGGTACTCGCAGGCGCTTCTTGATGCCCTTGCAGACTAGGCCATTGGCCTTCTCGACTTGTCCGTTGGACTGCGGGTGCGAGACAGATGCGTAGTTGAGCTTGATGCCTTGCTCGGAGCAGAAATCCTTGAACTCTTTGGCTGTGAAGTTCGTGTCGTTGTCAGTGATGATGCTGTGCGGCACTCCGAACCAGAAGATGATCGACCTGATGAAGTTAACTGCCGAGGAGGCAGTCGAACTTGTGATAGGTACGGCTTCGATCCACTTCGTGAACTTGTCGACTGCCACCAAGAGATTCGTGTGTCCTCCGGCGAGGACTTCCTGAGTGGACCCACCATGTCGAGCCCCCATTGAGCGAAAGGCCAGGCGAGTGGGATGGTCTTCAGTGCCGATGCCGGTGCGTGCGGCTTGTTGGCGAACTCTTGGCAGCCGGGACATTTCCTCATGAGTTCTTCTGCGTCTTGCATTGCGGTGGGCCAGTAGAACCCGGCTCGTAAGGCTTTGGCCACCAAGGCTCGACTACTAGCGTGGTGCCCGCAGATGCCAGCGTGGATCTCGAGTAAGATGGTTTGACCGTCGACTGGGTCGATGCACCTTTGGAGGACTCCCGAGATGCTTAGCTTGTAGAGCTCTCCGTTGATGACGGTGAAGCCCTTGGAGCGGCGGATGACGCGCTTGGCTTCGACTGGGTTTGTTGGTATCGTCTGCCGCAGCATGTAAGCCAGGTATGGGCTCGTCCATGTGGGCTCGATCAGCAGCACCTCCATAGGCTCCTTATCCGTGCTGGGCGGGTCGGCGGTGCTCGTTGTTGATGTAGAGGATCCCGGCGTGGGCCAGAGCTTGACGGAGCGCTGCGTGATGCACTCGAGGAAGACCCCGGGTGGCACCGGCGCTTTGTTTGATCCCAGGTTGGCGAGGATGTCGGCTTCCTCGTTGCTCTCGCGGCCGATGTGCCGCAGCTCGTAGCCGTCGAAGGTGCCTTCCAGCTGGTTGTACAGGTGCCTGTAGGCGATCATGTTGTCAGCGATGGCGTCACATTGCTTCATTGTTTGTTGCACGACGAGGTAGGAGTCTCCGTAGATCATGAGGTGAGTGGCGCCGTAGTTCTTCGCCATCCGCATGCCGTGGATCAGGGCCTCGTACTCTGCCCCATTGTTGGAGGGTGTTGGGAAGTTCATCTGCAGTACGTACCTCAGCTTGTCGCCTTTGGGTGAGATGAGGACGACTCCCGCCCCTGCTGATCTGAACTTCTTGGAGCCGTCGAAGTACATTGTCCATGCGTTGGACAAGTCAGGTACGTCTGGCAGTTGGGCCTCTATCCACTCGGTGGTGAACTCCGGAAGCACCTGGGCCTTGATTGACTTCGGGTGCGTGTACTTCAGCCCCCAGGGTCCTAGCTCGACAACCCACTTGGCGACTCGTCCTGTCGCGGCTTGGTTGGTGAGGATGTCGGAGAGCCCGGAGGAGCTTACCACCGTGATTGAGTGCTCGGAGAAGTAATGGACGACCTTCCTTGATGTCATGAAGACTCCGTATGCGAGCTTCTGGTAGTGCGGGTACCGCTGCTTGGACAAGGTTAGCACCTCACTGAGGTAATAGACGGGTCGCTGGACAGGGTGACTGTGTCCTTCCTCTTCTCGTTCGACTACGAGTACCGTGCTGACCACCCTGTTTGTGGCTGACACGTAGAGGTATAGGAGCTAGAAGCAGCGGTGATCTACCACGTTTAGACAGCGGACATGAGCGTCTTCGAGCAGAGGGTCGCAGGGTACACCGTGCAGTACTGCTTGTCTATTCAGATATGCAGCGGCGACGTTCCCTGGCTCGCACCAGCAGCGGCGTCGGCTTCTTCCACAACACTCCAGTCCAACTTCATCATGGGCGCGCCCACCACCTGCTTATCGGGGTGCCAAGGATTGCAGATGGCCGTGCCAACGACCACGACCATCTCAGCAGATGTTCTTCGTCCGCCCGGCAAACCTCCAGATTCTTGGGGTGTACTGGAAGTCTCGGATTCTCAGAAGTATGACGACTGCCTTGCTACTGAATTTTTTATTGGTGATCTCTTTGCGGTGAGGAGTCCGTGGCCTCCTCCTTTGCGGAACAGTATCCCAAGCATTGACAGCAAGCTCCAGTCTCTGACATTGCCGCTAGTTACAAGCAAGACGAAGCCAATAGAAATGCAGTTTCACTTGTGCTATCTATGTAATGCAGCTATGAACTGCAATACGTCCTCATGTGCATGTTTTGGGTGTCTGGCATTCTTTGTGGTTCGGATGACACAACAATCATTGCCACCGTCAGTGCAAGATTTTCAAGGGAGTCAGAAGAAACAAAGTGCAATTTGGCTTGAAGTAAGAGAAGATAGACAACGGCTTGAGAGAATAAAAATGCTGAAGATTAAGCCTCCGTGGCTACCTCCTCTTAGCTTGTGCATGAACCTGCCAACTGCTGGAGCTAAATCTGCTATGGTGCAATATTACACTGAGTTTAGGTCGACTACACAGGCTGATTAGCAGAAGTACAGACCTGAGGATTACAATTGGCACTACTCGCAATGCTTCAGAGTTCCAAGTTTTCAGTGTGTCGTTACTGGCAATATTTCCATCTATTGTACTAGTCATTTTCAGTGGTACATAGCATGGTCACATACACATGCAAGGTACCCCAGGTCCGATGGATTCCTTGCCATCCTCAACGGAGAAGCAGTTGTACAGCAGAGTAATACCAGTAAAAGGGTCTTGACAGTCGAGGTTCGTACACGATGGATTTATCATCATATTCTGCGAGTGTCATGGGGCTACCCTTCGACTACCCCACGGTGAGGATACCTGGGGCACGCCGAGCCTATCAACCTTATGACGAGGGCCCAAGGAAGGCCCAAGGAGGACGACGTGCGGCCCAAGATAGTCGACGGATAGGTCATGCGACTCCTACCATGCTTGTAAGCGCCATCGGCACCGTTCACCTGATACCTAGCCTACTATATAAAGGCTAGGAGGGTCCTTCGTCTAGGGTAAGCTCATAGCCGCCACCATAAACCCTAGCGAGATTGCCATCTCGCCATTTTAGCCACAACTCGATAATCAATACCAGACAAGTAAGAAGTAGGGTGTTATCCTCCGGGAGCCTGAACCTGGGTAAAACGCCTTGCTTGTCAGCCGTCGTGATCACCAGCGCTCATCTCTCTTCCCCTCAATCAACCCGGGGTACACAACCCAGGGATTTGCCGAGTCCACCCCTCGTCAATTGGCACCGTCTGTGGGAAAGGACGAGCGCTGGAACCATGGTCGCACCGGCTCCATCGACTTTGAAGACCGATGTTTGCATCACCAAGGAGCCAATCTGCTTCGGCTCCTTCGAGTACACCTTCCACCCGCTGGCCCACCGCTCGGTGTACGCTGATCTGCATGTAGGTATGTGCCCCACCTTCGGTACCATGCACTACTTCGTAGACAACTGTGGAGTACTCAGATCCACAGCGATCGCACCGCGCGCGGCGGTGGCACCCGCATCCACCGCGGCTGCCCCAACCATGCCCCCACCTGCTGCGGAGATTGCATCTGCTGCGACTGCGGAGACAGCATCTTCGACTGCTGAGAAGATCGCACCTGCCTCGACTACATCAACTGCCTCCTCTGTGGCGGGGATTGCGCCCACCACGACCACGCCATCCACGTCTCCGGCTGTCAAGGAGATCGCATCGGCTACGACTACATTGACCACTTCGGCGACCACCGCGTAGATCGAGTCTACTTCGACTACCTCGATTGCGTCGCTGGCAAGGCCAAGATCTACGTCGGCTTCGACTACGTCGACCACACCTTCGCGAGCGACGAAAGTCGCGCCGTTCTCACCCGCGCCACTCGCGTCTCCATCGACTTACAAGATCGTCAACAAGCCAATCGCGCCCGCGTCGACGACAGCGACATCACTCCTTATGTCCGCGGCGGAGATCGTGAAACTCCAGGGAAGGAGCCTCGGTAGCGACTGTGGTACCCACCACGTCGCATCCATTTTCGGCTCCGAGCACGGCTCAGACGAAGGAAGCAGCTGTGGCAGCGCCCATTCCACTGCCCAGATATACCCTGCGCAAGTCTTCATGATCGGCCCGACACCGCAGGACAACGACGACGAACCCGCATACCCACTGGAGGTGGTCATGCCGGACCAGGTGACACGACTCACCATCACCCGCGACATGGCAATCAGAGCCCTGAAGCACGTCGAGGACGGCACGTACTCCCCACCGGACGCGCCACGGGAGGACCTTATGGCGGTCCAATACCTGCTACGGAAGGAAGGCGAGCGACTCCACCCAGAGAAGGCCGAGCTACTCCGATGCAAGAAGGAGGCTGACACGTCGAGCGCCAGGAGGGCCGCTTACTCATTCATTGCCTCAACAGAGGTCAACCAGGGAGCAAGGCGCCACAGAGCACGCGTGCCCCTGATGACGGAGGTCGACCGCACCAGAGTCACCCGCAACCTCGAGTCATCGTACATGACCGCAGACGCAGACGGGATACCCGTCCCCAAGACACCCGGAGCCGCGCTCATGGCAGTCGAAACATACCTGCGGCTAACACAACCGCCCGAAGGCGACTCGCGCGCTCTCCTCCACAAGCAGCAGATCATGTCTGTCAAGGCAGTCGAAGACGCTCTGATGAACAAGGCGCCGACAGAAAAGGCGCGAGAAGATCGGGATCGCCGCGACCGCGAGCCCACAGCACTCGCAGGCCCGGCGGCAAGACCACTACGACAACCGCAGCCAGGTGAAGACCTCCGCAACATCATCACACAGAGGACGGTGGACCGCAGCCGCACCCAGCGGACGGTCAGCACGCCTAATCCTGACGACCGCAATGACGGCGACTACGAGCCGTGCTTCAAGCTCACGGCAGAAGCAGTCAAGTACGACGGGAAGCAAGACCCGCCACTCTGGCTCGAAGACTACCTCATAGCCTGCAACTGCCAGGGCGGAACTTCGACTACAGCCATGCAATACATCCAGCTGATGCTCACGGGCTTGGCACGCGGGTGGCTCAACACTCAACCCAAGAACGCCTTCAGGACGTGGGACGACTTCGAGGAGGTCTTCGTTAAGAGCTTCCTGGGGACATACTCGAGACCGACGACTTACGTCGAGCTGCAAGCCTGCAAGCAAGGACGAGACGAGCCGCTCCGGTCATACATCCAGCGTTGGACCCTGCTCCGCAACACCATGGAGACCGCCTCGGAGGACCGAGTGATGGATGCCTTCATGCACGGCGTCTCCCGCCGCGACCTCCGCGAAGTTTGGTAGGCTCCAGCCGAAGAACATGATCGAGCTCATGAAGATAGCCAACCAGTGGGCAGACGGAGAGGACTCGGTCCGCGATAGTTCCCGCTACTCCCCGAAGGACGAAGCCGGACCAAGCAACTGGCGAGAAGGACGCCACAAGAAGAAGCCGCGTTACAACGGCAACGACTCAATCGAGTTAGTAGCGGCGGGATTCCAAACCCCCCGTGAGGATGAAGCGCGCGACAGCAGTCGCCAATACAGCCAGGGCAGTACAGTCGAAGCGGCGGTGACCAGAGTCGCCAATATAGCCAAGGACAGTACAGCCAAGGGCAATACAACCGAAGCGGCGGCAGCAGCTACCGCAGAGAGGGGCCATAAACGTGAGTGGCAGAAACGCACATTGAGCCCAGCGGAAGAGCTGGAACAACCCTGCAGGCACCACATGTTCAGGAACCCGGAAACGGGCAAGTGGGGATCCAACCACCTGTTGAAGGACTGCCAAAAAGCACGCAAGATCTACGAAGCCATGCAGAAGATAGTCACTCCAACACCCGCAGCGCAGCCAGCCGCGCAGCTGGCCATCCAGGCAGCACCCGCACCCGCAGCCGCTAATCCAGCACAGGCGGCGGGAGCCTTTCCACAGCAGCAGCAGCAGCCGTAGCAAGCAGCCCAGCCAGCGGCACGTGACGCATATCCAGCGGCACGCGGACAACTCAACATGATACAGAAGGGCGCCCCTCAAACAGGACCCAGAAGCTCATCACTCGTCAAGTTTTCCAGGCCATCACCTGTCCACCTGCAGTACCCGACTACCTGAGAGGGTCAGAGACACCAATCACGTTCTCCAGAGCAGATCATCCGCCTGCAGTACCACGACCCGGGCACGCCGCTCTGGTAGTCGAAGCTCTGATCGGAGATTACACTCTGAAAAAGGTGTTCATGGATGGAGGCAGCGGCATCAACATCATCTTTGCCGACACCCTCAGAAGGATAAACAGGCCAACGACAAACTTGACGGAGTCCGAGACCACTTTCCATGGCATAGTACCAGGGCAAGCAGTCACGCCCATGGGAACGATCACACTCGACGTCATCTTCGGCACACCCGAACACTTCAAGAGGGAGTCGATCGACTTCGAGGTAGTCGACTGGAAGTCGCAGTACCACGCGATACTCGGGCGCCCAACCTTTGCCAGATTCATGGCAGTACCTCACTACGCCTACCTCATGCTCAAGATGCCTGGACCCAAGGGCATCATCATGGTGCACGGCGACTTCGACCGCTCCAACAGCTGCGACCGCGAGTTCAGCAAGATCTCCGAGTTCTTCGGAATGGAAGAGCACTTTGAGGCGATGGCAGTCGACAACGACAAGACCATCTTCCCGCCACGCAAGAAACCAGCCAAGGACGCTGCCTTCAACGCGACTGACGACACAACAACTCATCAGGTCCACCCGACGGACGCCACAAGACAGTCAAAGTATCGTCGAGTCTGCCTATCGCATAGGAAAGCGCGCTCGTCGAGTTTCTACGTGAGAACTGGGAGATCTTCGCCTGGCAACCTTCTGACATGCCAGGCATACCCAGGAACCTCGCCGAGCACTCTTTACGCGTCCACAAGGACGCCAGACCCGTCAAGCAGACCATGCGACGCTTTTCAGGACCCAAACGAGATGAAATAAGCAAGGAAATCGATCGACTGCTCCACGCCAAGTTCATCCGAGAGATCAAGGACTCGGACTGGGTAGCGAACCCGGTCCTGGTGGAGAAGAAGAAGACGAAGAAACTCCGCATGTGCGTCGACTTCACCGCCCTCAACAAATGCTGCCCCAAGGACCACTTCCCGCTTCCGCGGATAGACCAGATCATCGACTCGACTGCAGGCTGCGCACGCCTATCCTTCCTGGACGCCTACTCAGGGTACCAGCAGATCAGGATGAACGTCGACGATGAAGAGAAGACTGCATTCATCACACCCCATGGCGTTTTCTGCTACCAGACGATGCCCTTTGGGTTGAAGAACGCTGGAGCCACGTACCAGCGCACAATGCAAGCCTGCCTAAAGGGGCTAATCGGGAGATCGTCCAAGTCTACGTCGACGACATAGTCGTCACCACTCGAACGGAGGACACCCTCATCGCCGACCTCCGCAAGGTCTTCGCCGCCCTCCGCAAGGTCTTCGCCGCCCTCAATGAGTATCAGATCAAGCTGAACCCGGACAAGTGTGTCTTCGGCGTGCCAGCCGGAGAACTGCTCGGGTACCTCGTCTCTGCAAGAGGAATCGAAGCCAACCCGAGAAGGTGCAAAACATACTCGCAATGCCAGCACCGACCAAGCTTCATGAGGTGCAACGCCTAGCCGGCCGAGTCGCAGCTCTCAGCCGGTTCATTAGTAAGTTGGGGAGAAGGCCCTGCCTTTCTACCAACTGATGAAGAAGACAGACAAGTTCGAGTGGACAGAGGAAGCGCAGGACGCGTTCGACCAACTCAAGAAGACCCTGACGACTTCCCCAGTACTGGTGGCACCACTGGAGAATGAGCCGCTATACCTCTACGTGTCAGCCACAAACAGGGTGGTCAGCACGGTACTCGTAGTCGAACGAGAAGAGGAAGGACACAGTCACCCTATCCAGCGACCCATCTATTACCTCAGTGAGGTGCTAACCTTGTCCAAGCAGCGGTACCTGCACTACCAGAAGCTCGCATACAGAGTCTTCATGACATCAAGGAAGGTCGTCCATTACTTCTCCGAGCACTCAATCACGGTGGTAAGCTCCTACGGGCTCTCCGACATCCTCACCAACCAAGCTGCGACAGGACGAGTCGCCAAGTGGGTTGTTGAGCTAGGACCTTGGGGGCTGAAGTACACGCACCCGAAGTCAATCAAGGCCCAGGTGCTTCCGGAGTTCACCACCGAGTGGATAGAGGCCCAGCTGCCAGACGTACCTGACTTGTCCAACGCAAAGACAATGTACTTCGACGGCTCCAAGAAGTTCAGATCAGCAGGGGCGGGAGTCGTCCTCATCTCACCCAAAGGCGACAAGCTGAGGTACGTGCTGCAGATGAACTTCCCAACACCCTCCAACAATGAGGTAGAGTACGAGGCCCTGATCCACGGCATGCGGATGGCCAAGAACTACGGCACCACTCACCTCATGATCTACGGAGACTCCTACCTCGTCGTGCAACAAACCATGAAGCAATGTGATGCCATCGCCGACAACATGATCGCCTACAGGGACCTGTACAACCAGCTGGAAGGCACCTTCGACGGCTGCGAGCTGCGGCACATCGGCCGCGAGAGCAACGAGGAAGCCGACATCCTCGCCAACCTGGGCTCAAACAAAGCGCCGGTGCCACCCGGGGTCTTCCTCGAGTGCATCACGCAGCGCTCCGTCAAGCTCCGGCCCGTGCCGGGATAAGGAGCCTATGGAGGTGCAGCTAATCGAGCCCACATGGACGAGCCCATACCTGGCTTACATGCTGCGGCAGACGATACCAAAAAACCCAGTCGAAGCCAAGCGCGTCATCCGCCGCTCCAAGGGCTTCACCGTCATCAACGGAGAGCTCTGCAAGCGAAGCATCTCGGGAGTCCTCCAAAGGTGCATCGACCCAGTCGACGGTCAAACCATCTTACTCGAGATCCACGCTGGCATCTGCGGGCACCACGCTAGCAGTCGAGCCTTGGTGGCCAAAGCCTTACGAGCCGGGTTCTACTGGCCCACCGCAATGCAAGACGCAGAAGAACTCGTGAGGAAATGTCTCGGCTGCCAAGAGTTCGCCAACAAGCCGCACGCACCGGCATCGGCACTGAAGACCATCCCACTCGCCTGGCCTTTCGCTCAATGGGGGCTTGACATGGTGGGTCCACTCAAGAAGTCCTCGTCGGGAGGACACACGCATCTCTTGGTGGCAGTCGACAAGTTCACGAAGTGGATCGAAGCCGTACCTATCACAAGTTCGACTGCCTCCTCGGCAGTTAACTTCATCAGGTCGATCATCTTCTGGTTCGGAGTGCCGCACAGCATCATCACTGACAACGGCACGAACTTCACAGCTGAAGTGTTCAAGGACTTCTGCTCCGAGCAAGGCATCAAGCTCAACTACGCATCGGTCTCGCACCCGCAGTCCAACGGACAAGTCGAGAAGGCCAATGGCCTAGTCTGCAAGGGCATCAAGAAGCGCCTGCGAGTACCATTGAGGCGCGCCGCAGGCGCCTGGGAAGAAGAGCTGCCATCTGTGCTGTGGAGTCTGCGCACTACGCCAAACAGATCCACTCAGTACACGCCATTCTTCATGGTCTACGGCGCAGAGGCAATCATGCCATGCGACATCAAGTTCGACGCAGCCGGAGTGGTGGCTTACGACGAGTCCGACACAGAAGAGGCACTCGAGGATGACATGGATACCTTGGACGAAGCACGCGACATCGCCCTTACCCGCACAACCGTGTACCAACAAGACCTACGCAACTACCACGGGCGGCGACTGCGGCCCAGATCGTTCGTCCCTGGCGACCTTGTCCTTCGCCTCAAGCAGAAGAAGGTGCACAAGCTCGCCTCCCCGTGGGAGGGCCCATACGTCGTGACGGAGGCAATCGGCGGCGGAGCTTACCGCCTGAGGACTCGAAGACGGGGACAGTCTTCCACTACCCGTGGAACGTTGCACAACTGCGCCGCTTCTACGCCTAGTCGACTCCCCAGTGTAACAGAGCATACATGTCAAGAGGCGGCAGGTTTCAGATGCACTCTTTCCCTTACCAGGGTACCTGAGGGGATTGGAAAGGTTTTAATGAGGCGGCCTGCTTGCAAAAATCAATGAAGTGATTTGTGGAACAAGCTCTCCCCTTTACTTTTTTAGTCAAAAAGCAACATAAACCTAGGCCGTCACCCGACGCACTCGGGGGCTGCGCCATACAGGCCTAACTCGAAAAATCCTTGGCCGTCACCCGAAGCACTCGGGGGCTGCGCCGCACAGGTCCAAGTCAAACCTAGGCCGCACCCGACGCACTCGGGGGCTGCGCCATATAGGTCTAACTCAAAAAATCCTTGGCCGTCACCCGAAGCACTCGGGGGCTGCGCCGCACAAGTCCAAGTCAAACCTAGGCCGCATCCGACGCACTCGGGGGCTGCGCCATACAGGTCTAACTCGAAAAATCCTTGGCCGTCACCCGAAGCACTCGGGGGCTGCGCCGCATAGGTCCAAGTCAAACCTAGACCGCATCCGACGCACTCAGGGGCTGCGCCATACAGGTCTAACTCGAAAAATCCTTGGTCGTCACCCGAAGAACTTGGGGGCTGCGCCGCACAGGTCTAAGTCAAACCTAGGACGCACTCGACGCACTCGGGGGCTGCGCCATACAGGTCTAACTCGAAAAATCCTTGGCCGTCACCCGAAGCACTCGGGGGCTGCGCCGCACTGGTCCAAGTCAAACCTAGGCCGCACCCGACGCACTCGGGGGGCTGCGCCATACAGGTCTAACTCGAAAAATCCTTGGCCGTCACCCGAAGCACTCGGGGGCTGCGCCGCATAGGTCTAAGTCAAACCCAGGGTGCATCCGAAGCACTCGGGGGCTGCGCCATACAGGTCTAACTCGAAAACCTAGGTCGCCACCCGAGGCACTCGAGGGCTGCGCCGCACAGGTCTAAGTCAAACCTAGGCCGTCACCGACGCACTCGGGGGCTGCGCCATACAGGTTTACAGAAGTCTACAAGATACAATTTACTCACTCGGGGGCTACCCCCACCTCGCATACATACACTCATATTTCCACTTGGAAAAATTGCTTTTACAAGCTAACGCTATACAACAGCAGTCGACTACTCTTATTCTACAGGCTCACCCTTGGGCGCATCGAGTGGCCCTACAAGGCACTCACTCCAGCGCTGGACCTGCTGAATCATCTGACGCGCTGCCGCAAGAGTCTCGGCGTAGTCATCCTCTCCAGGCAGGCCGTCAAGCACCTTGTACAATGGAAGATTAGGCCGGTGCTTTCAGACGTACGCCAGCGCCACATTCGCCCCGCCAACAAGTTGAGTGTGCATGACCTCCTTCAGCGCACCGCCTTCACGGAACCTCTCCAGCAGTGCAGCCAGTCCATTAGGCTGCTCGTTGTGTGGAAAGTACACCCGGTTGACCTGCCAGAGGGTTTTTCTGCAACCCTCCAAGAGCACAGCAGCCCGCCAGGTGCGATCCAACATGCGCGCCAGTACCCTACCTCTGGATTTATTCGACCAAAACTGACGTGCTTCGGGTGAGTCACCGGCGGCCTCTTTCTCCACCCGCTTGTCCACTCGAATCTATTCAGCCTTCCAGTCGGGTTCACATCTGCATCAAGACCCAGCAATAAGCACAGTAAGAGGAAAAAGAAGTCGAAGCAAAGCGCTAGAAGACCAACCTTGCAGCTTCCGACTGATCAAGTCCATCTCGCTAAGCAGAAACTCCTCACGCTGGAAGAACGGCGCAACGGGCTGTGACCACAAGCGCTCCAGCTTCAACTCGGCGCTCTTCAACTTCGACTCGAGCTCAACAACCTTGTTCCTCATGAAGGTGATAGCTCGTTGATCATTCACACTCGCACAGAAGCTGGAGGAGCTCGACGACGACGAGTAGGTGCAGCCGAAGAGGTGTCCTCCTCGTCGTCCGCACCAGTCATTCCAGCAACCCCGGGAGCTTCGCCCATCTCAGACTGCCAAATTCGACAGCGTCAAGCCAGGAAAAGAATCACCACAATTCATTCAAGCTAGATATGAAAGAAGACTCGGAGGCTACACCCCGAAGGCACAAATTCACATTTCAACGTCAGCATGTTCGCGGCCAAAAGACCCGCAAAATATATAGTTCATTACAGACCAAGACCCAAAAGCAGAAGAAGAATCCTAAAAGAAAGGAGTCTACATCACAGACTCCGACTGGGAACGGCTCTTCCTAGCAGCCAACTCTGCAGCCTTGGCAATCCTCTTCTCGAAGGTGGCGATCAACTTTGCAGCCAGCTGACTCGCCTGCGCCTTCACCCGCTTAGGGACGCGGTCTTGCCATTAGGCTTCCGAGGGAAGTCGCTGACAACCTTCTCAAAATCACCTACGACTTGGTGACCAAGAAGTAGCTGGAAAGTGAGCTCTGAGCCGCGTACCGTCTGCGCGCGTGTGTAGTCCACCAAGGTAGTCGCGTTGCCTTCGAACGGAGCCACGAGCGCGTCGACAGCAACCGGCGACGGCTTGTTGGGGAAGATGCTCCGGTGCACAGTCGGCAAGGCGCCTGTCGACTTCTGCAGTGCCGCCGACGCATACGCACAGACACGGTCGATGAAGCGAACAGCCTCTGCCAAGCCGACGTTCTCGCTAGAAATCCCTTCCGGAGGAGTGCCTCCACAAGTCTCTGAGCAACGAAGAAAACACACACACCCATAAGACATCAGAAGTCGACAAAAGGCAAAGTTGGTACTGAGCCGAAGCACTTACTTCCAACAACATCGGCGAGTGCGAGCAAGCGGTCGACCTGGGTCTTCTCCAGATCATCCCGGGCTTGTTCACGCTCTCGGGCCTCACCCAGCGACTTCTCCAGCTCCGCGACTCGCTTCTTCGCGCTCTCCTTCTCGCCTATATGGATCACCAACAGAGCAAGGTTAGTCATAAAGGCAGTCGAAACACCCCTCAAACACAAGGGTTCACACTCACTATTCGCCTGCTCCAGAGCAGTGCGGAATTGATCCCTCTCCTGCTCCATGTGAACGAAGGCTGCGGTTCCCTCCATCTGCTGGCGATAATATGGCTGCAGAAAACACAAGAAATATCAATCTGCGCCTGACAATTCTAGTCACGCACATCTTCGGGGGCTACTCCCATCGGGAGCGCTGTTTGTGCACCCGATACAAATCCGCAAACTGAGTCAGAGGACACTTACATGCTCAAGCAGCCCAGCGTCAGTCGGAGTCGCATCAACAGCTTTCTCTGGCGTGGAGGAGGTCGAAGCCTTCAAGGCCAAAGGGTCACCCGCCTGAGCCTCCTCTCCGGTCGTCTTCGCAGTCTGCTCGATCGTGGGAGCAGAAGTGTGCTCCATATCACGAGGGGAAGAACCAACAGCGCCAGTACGCTCGATGTGAAAGACACAAGGCAATTCAATCCAAGGACTCGCAAATCAAAAAGCAAACTCGACAAAACAAGGCGATGGTTACGCGACTAACCTGGCGCCATCCACATCATCCTCGCTGCCCAGGGAGACAGAGGCTATCCTCGCAAACTCAGTCGGCGGTGCAGAGCTGAGGGGAGGCACGCCCAAAGGATCGGCCAGGTCACTCGTGTGCCTAGCGCCCGAGGACGACTCGCTCGCCTCCTCCTCGCTCTCCACACCCTCCCCCTTCACGGGCGACGAGGCCGAAGCAGAGTTGCCACTCCTACGCCTCTGCCGCTTCTGCAGCGGCTCCTCATCTTCATCATCGTCCTCCAACTCTTCACTCGGAGAGATGGCGGAGGGTATCTCATCATCATCATCATCATCATCTTCGTCCTCCTCAGGGAACTCTGCCTCTTCATGAGGTCCGTTCTCCATCAACGGAGGAAGACTAACAAAGCTCGAACGACCCTGTTAGCAAATGAAGCAGTCGAGTCAGTCAAAGAGGTTCGACAGAAAAAGATACAAGACAAAAATCGAAGCAAACAAAGCTCACCTCAGGCACAGGGTTATTAGGCCCATACGGCTTGACCGGGCACTTGACATTACACGGGGCAGCGGCTCGGAGGCTAGTGATGCTCCTCACCTTCGATGCGACTGCGTCATCATCGAGCTCATCGCCAACACCCTCACACGACACATCGGGTGGACGCGAGCGCGGAGCGGCTGCACCCGAAGCCTGAAGAAGGTGGCAATAAGGTGAACGCCACCTGTCTCGCGCCCCAGACTTTTCAGCAGGCCACGAAGAAGCGTCAGCAAGGGCTGAGTCACTGTCCTCCTTCGACAGTGGGTGCGCCCACGCGTTCGACTTCCGCAACTCGCGATCAGCCGCGAAGTCGGGAATCCCTTCCTGGTCGCACCTGATGTAGAACCACTTCTTCCGCCAGCCCTGGACGGAGTCGGACTTCTTCATCTGAAAGTAGGTGGTGTCGCCACGCACCTGGATGTCGAAGCCGCCGACTGGATACACCTGCTTGTTCTTCCCCACGTTCCTCCTCACGAGGAATAGCGACTTCCACAGAAGCCAATTGGGTGCGATTCCCAGGAAGCACTCGCAGAGCACGATATAGCTCGCGATGCTCAAGACGCTATTGGGAGTCAGATCGTGGATCTGAATCCCATAAGCGTACAGGAGACCACGGACGAAATCGTGGAGAGGGAACCCGAAACCCCGCGGCAAGAAATCCACGAAGCAAACGCGTTCCCCCTCGCGAGGAGCGGGGAATACCTCTTTCCCGGGAGAGCGCACCGTCGCCTGTTCTGCCGGCGGCAGCAGCCCCTGCGCGCGGAGGGCCTCGAGGTCGACCTTCTTCACCGACGACTTCACCCAGTCGCCGTCGGGTTTCTTCATCACGCTCGCCTCGGCAGCGGCGACGGCGCTAGCAGCAGGCTTCCCCCTCTTCATCGCGGCCTTGCTCATGGAGGGTGGAGAAAGAAAAAGGAGGAACAAGAGCAACAATGGCGGAGAGCAAAAGGTGGGAGACGACGGCAGAATGGGGATGGAGTGAACCCTTCGCCGTCGCGGTGAAAAATATATACCGCACTGTCGGTTAATCCAGGCCATCCTCAGTGAAACCGCACTCCATTATCAACATCTAACCATCCACGTGTCGCGTGGAGAGAGCAACCGTCGCCAGCCACGCCGCCCACTACGCACGGGAATCAAGGCGTCATCATCACACCGCGAAATTTTCGCGCCGAACAGCCAGTCAAAAGCGGCAACCACTGTCTCCAGTCAATACTGACAGTGGGACCGTACTGTCACGTCCCATCGGACACAAAGCGTGCCAAAAAGTCAGTGCTGACGTCAACCGCGCAGGCGTAGGAAGTAAGCCAACGAGCTGAATGAGAACTCGAATAGTTCATTCGAGTGCAAAAAGCTTCAGTAAGCTCCAAGAGATGAATAAACTCGTACAGTAAGCCAAACCGGCCGAATACACAAAGTAAGTCACACAAAGCCAGGCGCGACTCCAACAAGTCGAGTCCCTTCTTTACTCCCATCGGGAGCGGGCTTTTCGACTGAAGAAAAATTGAGTTTAACCTCAATTGCAAGCAATTCAGCTTAATCTCGGGGGCTACTCCCATCGGGAGCACTGTTCACGCTCCCGAGTGACTCAGAACAATAGCAGTCGAAAAATCACCGACTAAAGCTGTACTCACAGTATTTTACCCTGCGGTCGACAGTTCGAACTAAGGAATCCTCCATAAGCCCTGAACGGCCGGAGTCGACTAATTTTACTTGTTCCTTTCGGGAGCCCGACGGCGTGCCCAGGAGGAAGGAGTCCTTTACCCGACTCTACGATTCGACTAAGCACTCGGGTGCTCCTGTCGTGGGGCTACCCTTCGACTACCCCACGGTGAGTATACCTGGGCATGCCGAGCCTATCAACCTTATGACGAGGGCCCAAGGAAGGCCCAAGGAGGACGACGTGCGGCCCAAGATAGTCGACGGATAGGTCATGCGACTCCTACCATGCTTGTAAGCGCCATCGGCACCGTTCACCTGAGACCTAGACTACTATATAAAGGCTAGGAGGGTCCTTCGTCTAGGGTAAGCTCATAGCCGCCACCATAAACCCTAGCGAGATTGCCATCTCGCCATTGTAGCCACAACTCGATAATCAATACCAGACAAGCAGGAAGTAGGGTGTTATCCTCCGGGAGCCTGAACCTGGGTAAAACGCCTTGCTTGTCAGCCGTCGTGATCACCAGCGTTCATCTCTCTTCCCCTCAATCAACCCGGGTACACAACCCAGGGATTTGCCGCGTCCACCCCTCGTCAGCGAGGTAATACCCACTGTTTTGAGCAGATGCGTTGGTTTTTCAATCACTCATTATTGCAGTCGCAATGTTGGCTTTGCACTCCTGGACATATCCTATTCTTTTGTTGTGCATTGGAGCAGTCAGGAAAATCCTGTGGAATTAATCTTGTACTGCACAAGTCTTGGTTTCAGTGTTACCGTGCTAGACGTGAGTGTGAGTCTCTATACAGTTTGGATAATTTTCAGTGGACAATTGCATGGGTGCTAGGTGATCATACTGAATGTGTTCCTGATACATGCTTTATTCAGCTTAACTGCAATACCTTGGATCACACATAGAATTATCTCATTGGATATGCAATTTGAAAACAGCGCACTGCAGAGTCTGTTATGTCATCCAAATGCCAGTCTGCTGCATGAAGCACCTTGCTTGCTTCTGGACACCGAGGGGCACACAACCTCGTTGCTATGCTGGACAGGATGTTGGCCTGTGATTTTACCAGCTGTCCTTATTCACTACAGGAGCACTATGGCAACATCTACTTATCTACTCTCTTCGTGGGGGGGGGGGGGGGGGGGGGGGGGGGGGGGGGTGATAGATGTTGCGCTGATGACTGTCAATGTAGATGCACTTCTATCCTTTGATCAAGCTTCTTGGGATCCTGGTGGTGTACAACTTCAGCGTCACCCAAATACAGCAATGCCGCATTTGTATTTGGCGAGGGATAATGTGATCCTGTTGGTGTGCTACAGTTTGACCAGACCAAATTTCATCTCTCCTTGTTGGTGGAAGCATCTAATTGGAGCATTGTAGTGGTTAA
The DNA here is from genome assembly GCA_947311845.1 of Poa pratensis. Classification (NCBI taxonomy): domain Eukaryota; kingdom Viridiplantae; phylum Streptophyta; class Magnoliopsida; order Poales; family Poaceae; genus Poa; species Poa pratensis. Next base: position 21,149,329 of record CAMZMU010000035.1, read on the forward strand.
CACAAATAGAAATTCAGAAGATTGATGCGAGCTCCTTGATGCCGGGCTGGCCTGTGACTGTGCACATTACCCAGCAAGTTATGATCAGACTGACAAAAACATCAAGAATGCTTCATCATCCAATATACCTCAACTCTACATTGAACCTATCACTCTTGATGACATGGACATATTCAGTTCAACCGATGGTGAAGAAAGCAGATGATGCCTGCAACACTTGTTTGGAGGTACCACAACGTCTCCTGCTGCATTTTCTCCTGCTTGCAAACAAGATGCTCCGGCGTACACCACAACTGAAGATACTAAATTCCCACAGCGAAGCTGTTGATGACCCTTGGGGTCAAGGGTCACAAAAGGAGGGGGTAATGTCATATACCAGGCCTAGTTGGTTCACAAAGACCAGGTTTAGATGTTACTTTGCACTTGTGGGTCCAGCTTGTAAGGGAGTTGAGGGAGAGAGCAGGCTATATATGCCAATACCTGATACGTCTCCAACGTATCTATAATTTCTTATGTTCCATGCTTGTTTTATACCAATTGCTACATGTTTTATTCACACTTCATGGCATTTTTATGCATTTTCTGTGACTAACCTATTAACAAGATGCCACAGTGCCAGTTCCTGTTTTCTGCTGTTTTTGGTTTCAGAAAAGCTGTTCTGCAAATATCCTCGGAATCGGGCGAAACAAAATGCCACGTTCCTATTTTCCCGACACGTTCACGAAGTCCGAAGGAGAGACGAAGGGGGGGCAGCGAGGCGCCGTCCCCACCCCGTGGCGCGGGTGGGCCCCCTGCTACGCCGCCATGTGGGGAGCGGGCCTCGTGCCTCCACCGACATCGCCCCTTCGCCTATTTATTCTCCCCGAGGCGAAAACCCTAAAATACCGAGCCATATTTCCAGAAAACATCCGCCGCCGCCGCCGCCGTCAACCCTAACTCGGGGGGTTTCTGAAGCTCTTCCGGCACCCTGCTGGAGGGGAATCATCACGGAGGGCTCTACATCACCATGCCTGCCTCGGAGTGATGTGTGAGTAGTTCATCTTTGGACTATGGGTCCATAGCAGTAGCTAGATGGTCGTCTTCTCCTTTTGTGCCATCATGTTTAGATCTTGTGAGCTGCCTATCATAATCAAGATCATCTTATTGTAATGCTACATGTTGTGTTTGCTGGGATCGATGAATATTGAATACTACGTCAAGTTGATTATTGATCTATCATATATATGTTGTTTATGATCTTGCATGCTCTCGTTATTAGTGTAGGCTCTGGCCAAGTTTATGCTTGTAACTACAAGAGGGAGTATTTATGCTAGATAGTAGGTTCATGCCTCCATTTAATCTGGGACAGTGACAGAAAGTTATAAGGTTGTGGATGTGCTGTTGCTACTAGGGGTAAAACAGCAATGCTTTGTCTAAGTATATTTGCATTGTTTACATTATGCACCATACTTAATGCAATTGTCTGTTACTTGCAACTTAATACTGGAAGGGTGCGGATGCTAACCTGAAGGTGGACTATTTAGGCACAGATGCATGCTGGATAGCAGTCTGTGTACTTTGTCGTAATGCCCAAGTAAATCTCATAGTGATCATCATGACTTGTATATGCATTGTTATGCACCTCTCTATTTTGTCAGTTGCCCAGCTGTAATTTGTTTACCCAGCATGTTAGTATTTATTATTCAGAGACACCACTAGTGAACTGTGGACCCCGGTACATTCTTTTACATCTGAAATATAACCTACTGCAATCATTGTTCTTTTTCATTCTCTGCAAGCAAATATCATTTTCCACACTATACGTCTAATACTTTGTTTTCAGCAAGCCGGTGAGATTGACACCCTCACTGTTTCGTTAGGGCAAAATATTTTGGTTGTGTTGTGTGCAGATTCCAAGTCAACCGTCAGGACTTCTTCCTCCCATCAACAGCTCCAAGTTTTCTGACACCGTTGACACCTTCAGAACATCGCCGACTTCTTACTGGATTGATAACCTTGGTTTCATACTGAGCGAAAACTTGCTGCTACACTTATCAAATCTTACACTTGAGGTCTCTTAACGAACGTGTGTTTTACACGCATCAATACCTTGTACCCACCGGAAGGGAGTCAATTGATATCTAATCTAAACAGAAGTCCCTGATGGGCACCGATCTCTCTTCTTCCTCCATCGCTAGCCTCGTGCTAGACGATTTTCTCTTCTCGATGTGACATCGAGGCCTTTGTATCGTTGTATCCTGTGTGTTTGGGTGTGTGACCGTGTAGGATCGTGACACAGTGACACTTGGATGATCAGAGGCATGACTTTTTCTGAGCGATCACTGGACTTTATTATTGAACGATAACTGGAATGTTTACAAAGTCCGGTGGTTGGGTTAACCAAACTTCGTTTCTGGTTCATCCAGATTGTACTGGGATCGTTCCACTAAAAAAGGGATCGTCGCGATATCTCGTGTACGGCTAATTAAGGGAGTAGACCGTTTCAGATTTGGAGGTAAAAAGAAAAATACACGACGAAACCAAATCACTGAAAGCTTCTTCTCTTTGTTATTAGGAAAATATAGATTGTATATTACTCCAACAATCAAGCAACAATCAAAGAGATGTATAATAGCAAGTCGTAAGGTGCATGCCACAATCTCTTGAGTTTCCAACAATAATAAAAGATAAATCAGGATTAACCGACCTAAGCACAAAATCGAAAGAGAGCAAACGGTCAAAACATGATTAATTAGCCGTTTACGAGTCATCGTCGTTTTCCTCTAGAAAACCCATATACCGTTCCATCATTGTGACCATCTCCTCGGGCCGCGGATACGGGTAGGGTTTGGCGGCCCTGGCGAAGCGCTTCTCCATCTCCTTGTCCGCGTCGTAGGTGTGAACCTTGTTGGCCTGCCGGTACTCCTCCACCACGTCTTCCTGCCATGGTCATGTACAGTGTGCTTTCCACATGTCCCGCCGGGAGGAATTCTTCCCGGGCCGCCCACCGTGTCGCCACTGTTCCAAGCTTGCTCCTTTCTTCATGCCTCTCCAATCGACCGCCGGCCGGGAGCTCCTAAACGACGCCTTTTACATCCGTTACACGAGGCTACGCATGAAGACGTGGGTCGGATCCAGCACGAACTTGAGCATGCCATCCTCTTCTTGGTCCGGCCACTTCATGTCCTCCCCCCGCAGCTGCCGCCGGCCAGGCCGCCTTCTTTCGCCACCGCGGTGGGCCCCGCTCCACATTGCCTCGCCTCCTCGCCCTCCGCGACCGCAGCCCACCACCGGTCCGGCCGCCGCATGGACCTTCCCTCTTATGGTGACAAAAGAGCGCGACACGCACAGGGAGGATACGCATTGCGTCGACTTAGCTACGCAACAGGTGTCGTATAAGGATTGCCCCGCCGGACTTGGTCGTGTAGATCTCACTAGCCTCACGTCAATAGAATTATTTCTAAAATCACCGCGCGTATACTTGTAGCCGGCGGCTTTGCCCCGCGCCGCCTACAAGGTTCCTCACATGGGCTGCACTTTCACGGCCCATTAACAGGTGAAAATATTGTTTACTCTTTATGTTTCTGGTAAATATTTTCATTTGATCTCAGAAAAGAACAGGTCTATAAAAGAATTTTTTAAATCCGGAGAACTTTTTAAATCTGAATACGTAAAATTTTAAATTTGAATTATTTTGAATTTGAACACCTAGAGAATGTGAACGAATTTTGAATTTGAACAACTTTCGAGTATGAACGTTTTTAGATTTTTTTTGAATTTGAACGAATTTTGAATATGAACAAATTTTAAATATGATTTTTGAATTTGAAAATTTCAAATATGAACAAATTTTGAATGTGAACCAATTTTTGAATATGAAATCATCTGAAAATTTGAACATTTATGGAACCTGAAATATTTTTCGAAATCATAAAATGGAAAATGAAATAACAGAATAAGGAAAATTATTAAAAGAATGAAAAGGACAGAGGAAAACAAAACAAAGAAGAAAATTAATCTATGGGCCAGCTCATGAGGAATCCCTTTCAGGCGGCGCACGGGTTAAGCCCGGTAATGGGCGATCTATAGATTTTCCCCGGGGAGCTCCTATATATCGGCTTTTAGACGACAAATCGTAGGCGTGTCTCCTACATCTCTACATAATACAATCCCACTAGAATTGGAGCCCTCTCCTTCTTTCACATGTCAATATCATGGTAGATCCCACTTAGCTCACATTATTTATTTATTTACTTATTTATTTATTTATAGTTAATAGTTTTAAATTCAGTTGAAAAAAATTCTACTCCTCCGTCCCAAATAATTGTTTCAAGTTTGCTCAAAATTGGATGTATCTAGACATATTTTTTGTACAGATACATTCACTTTTGGACAAACTTTAGACACTTATTTTTGAACGGAGAGAGTATTGGTCATACAAATCGCATGTCAACATCGTGGTAGGCCCCACTTAGCTCACATTATTTATTTATTTATAGTTTATATTTTTAAATTCAGTTGAAAAAAATCTATTGGATATGTTTGTACTTATCTGCTAATTTTTTGGTAAAAGAAAAATAGTTTTCCATCCATAAAAACAAAATTGTGGCTGTAAAAAAGGAAAAATAGCTCAATTTCCCCTCAAAATTACTCCTTCTAGGTAGACCAAAATACAAAAAATCTTTCTAGAGTGCATACAATATGTACACAGTTTTCTTTTATTTCAAGAAATTGAATCCTAAAGAGGTGTTTTCGATTTTTTATGCGGCGAGTCCAGAGCTACTGGCGCTACCCGATAACTCTATCTCTTATCTATGCCGCCAGCATCCACCTTAATGTCGCGCGGCCTGTGCCACACAACAACATTTCTCTCCCTTCGCCTCCCTCGAGCTGTATTCTAGCGAAAATAATCGTTCCTACGCAAAGTTTGATTGTCTCTCCGCACACACCTCTGCCTCCGTCAAACACCTCGGACTACAGGGTACCTCCATCCCTGATGCCACTCCCTGAGCCGTAGTCCATCGTTAACTTGAACGCCACATATGCGCTCCCTTCTGTGGCCACCCAACGCCACTGAGCTGAAAGGCTTCCTACAACCCTCGCAATAGTTGCACATGATTTTGGCAGGGATAATTATGTCAAAAAATCTACTTGATTTCATTATATTAAAATCAATGTACACAATTTAAATTTCATGACATTTCATAATTGCCGTTGTATCCTAACTGAGTGTTAACGTTTTTAGGGGGTGGGGGTCATGCTCTTTCTATTGAGTGGTGTACTCCTAACCTGAATACAACTAAATAAATCTATTATTTCTCTACTCCTCTATGTTTATATGAGGATGTCTGAGTAATCCTGTTCTAAAATAGTGAACCAATGATACTATTTTATCTATCATTGATAGCAATTTTTATTTATGTCTAGCTAAATTTCTTTCTGTTCATTTATCATTGTTCGCATTAGGATAGACGCAGCAACGCGCGTCTTTTCCTTCTAGTACACTTCATGTTGGGCTTGTTACCTTATTTGTGCTTCACACTGTTTTCCTTTTCGCATTTTAATTTGTAAGTTTTTTAGAATTCTAGTAAATTCAAAATTTGAACCAAGTTTTAATTTGCACATTTTTTAATATGAATGTTTTTAGTTTGAATAATTTTCAAACTTGAAAATTTTGAAAACTGAATATTTCTAAAAAATGAACAAACATAAAAAGGAAACAATATTAGAAAAATAAATAAAATTGAAAACGATAGAGAAGAAAAATGATATCCGAAAAAAACCCGCCACGTGAGATATAGCATTTGCGCTCGCCCCGTGTAAATGTACTAATTCTAGAGAGCTTTGTTTTGGGACAACCTACGTGAGGCCTGAGAGGTCCTATTTGACGTGTTTTGCGTCGATTTTGAACCCTATGCACGCAAGCCCATTATCGTCATCCTCGCATCGTCTTCTTCCTTCGTCTTCATGGTCATTTTCTTTCTCACGCAACAACAACAACTGTCGAGTAAGCCAGAGGTCCTATATAACGCTTCAAGGTGGCGCGGAAGGGGTACACCTCCTAAAGCAAATGCTTCATGGGCCGATCTGAAGCGGCCCAATAGAAAAGTACGTTTCATTTTCTTTTGGGTGTTTTTAGAAGCTGAATATTTTTAAAATCTAAAAAAATGTGAACTCTCAACATTGTTCAAAATCTATTTTTCTTCAAATATTAAAGTTTTTCAAAAACCTGACCATTTTTATAATAAGAACAATTTTTAAAATCTGAGTTAGAAATCATAAAATCATATTTTCTTTGAAATGTAAACGTTTTCAAAATGTGATTTTTTTCAAATCTAGACAATTTTTATATTTATGAAAAAAAATCTGGACACGTTTTTAGATCTGAACAATCGATCATTTTCAAATCATAAAAATAAAACTTGAAAATAAAAAGGAAAGAGAAAATAAAAAAGAAAATAAAAATAAACGAAATAAAAGAAAAGAAAAGAAAAAGGAAATTCCGCCAGATAGGCCGGCCAGCAGAGAATGGCGCGACTCCGCGATTATAGGCCCAATACGAAGAGGCCAGATTGATGAACACGATACGTTAAGGATTGTAGGCCTAATACGAATCCGATCCCGAATTAGACTCCACAGGGAAAGGGGCGTAGCAGGCCGGTTCCGTTGGCCTACGAGACGTCTATTAAGGAAGCACAAGCCTAGAAGAGGACACGATCGGATCCAATCACAGCCTACACAGTCGGTGAATTCCCAACCCTCAAAAAAAAAAAAAATCGGCGAATTCCCCATCGCCTTCTTTCTTCTCCACGGGTACACAAGGAGATAGGGGAGATCTATCGAGGCAGCATGGAGATAGATGCAAGCTCGAAAGCAGAGAGGACGGCCGCCGCCGTCCGTAAACTGAAAGCGCAGCTGGACAAGGCGACGCACCTGACAGAAGAGGAGAAGTTAGCGCGGCTGCAGGCGCTGTTGGCGTTTAGGAAGGCGGTGCGCGCAGACATCAAGCTCTACATGGACATGGAGGAGGAGGACATGGTGGAGGAGTACCGGCGAGCCGGGAAGCTCCACAATTACGATGAGGACAAAGAGTGGAAGAAACGCTTTGCCAGGGTCGGGGAAAGAAAATGATGGCAGACATCGAAGAATACTCGTATTACCTAGAGGAGGACGAGGACGACTTCAAGATAGGCCTTTATTCTTTAATCGGAGAGGAAACCTTGGGGTAACTACCGTTGTATGGCCAAATTCTTATGATCTTCCGTTTCAAAAAAAGAACCTATGTTCTTTGTTGCCTTCCCCCGCTTCCCCCGTAATAAAGTCGTTTATCCTTTCAAACTAGCAAGAAAAAGAATTAGGCCTATACGTATCCTGTTAGAGCTGTTTAGTTTCATGCTATTTGCAAGTACTCCCTCCGTTCGAAAAAGGATGTCACAAAAACTTTTCCGAACGGAGGGAGTATATATTAAGTTGGCTAATTTCTCTCTAATTTGGTTACACTTTGTTACACAATAGTCAGACTGTATGATAGGAAAATTAAACAGTTTTATTAGCTTATAAGATACAGAAGTGGTACCAAATGCAGGCAAATTGGTAAGCAAAAGAATATATTGGAAACAATTTGATGTCCAGTTTCCACAATAAATATATGCACTAAATACTCGGAGATTTACATGATGGAAATTTATAGTTTACTTCCCTTGCAGAACTTTCTTTTTTGAATGTTAGCAGGAGAACTGCTAAATTCAATGAATAGATAGAAAGTTGGTCCAGTTTTTGAGGGAAACCGTACCCAAAAACCATACAACACAAACCTAGCGAGCCACGGGCCCCTCTGGCCGGATCCACCTCCAAAATGATGCCCACAAGAGGGAACACGACGCCAGAAGGCATCATCATCATCCGATCTAGAAGATTAGGTCAAGAGTTTCCCATGGAGCACATCGGAAAATGCAAAGTGGGAACAACTACATCGATGCCTCCAACGAGGAAGCGACACTCGAATGCGCCGCCCGATGACTCCGGCTACAGCTGGACTACGGCTTTTGCCGGCAGTCTCACCTGCATAGCCCGAACCTAGGATCCAAACCAGTCAACACACCAAACCACTACCCTGCCTCCACGGCCAACCACACCTCCCTGGCAAGCACCTTGCAGTCGCGTCCTACTGAACGGAGGATGCAACCTCCGTTGCGGCGCCATTCTCCCAACAAAAGGATGCAAACAAATACTAGGCGCCATTCGTCTCCTCGAGGATGCAACGCATGTGGGCCATTCATCTCCAGCGGAGGATGCAACAACCGCAGCGGCGACATTCCTCTCCCTCCAGCCTTCCACCATCTCTCCGACGCAACGGGCCCTGAGGAGCCCGCAACAGGTCTTGCTTGCCAAACCACATTCGAGAGGATGCAACGTTGCCGACACCACGACGGCGCCATTCATCTCCCACCCCTCTGGCCGCACCGCCGACCACCAATCTCCACCACAGATCCGAGAGTGAGTAGCGCCTTCCTTCCAAGCCTCCTGCCCTCAACAAGCCGCAGCCACGCAGAGCAGTGACCGGGCCGAGATAAAGCTCCTCGCCACCCAAGCGCACAATCCCGGTTCCGCGAGCTCCTGCTGAATGACGAAGTCCACATGAACGTCGCGGTCCGCCGACCCATATCGGGCCCAGTTGGGCCCAGATCGGACCCGGGCGCCGCAATCTCGCCCAGCACCGGCGCCGACGTCGTCGCCCGCCAGCTCCACCAGCCTGACCTTCTCGTCCGCACCGCAGCCCTCCGGCCTCCAGGCCCCGTCCACTCGCGACCGAGCCGGCGTCGCTCCCCCCGCTCGCGGGCACGCTGCCGCGGACGCCTTCAATAGGCCCCCCTCCGCCTTTGGCGAGCCGGGCGCCGCCACCGCCGCCGGCGACGGCCAGCGGAGCGCGGATTTGGTGGTGTTTTGGCTAGGTTTTGGGAGGCCTCCGGAGCCGCTTGAGCGGAGCGACCTGGGAGGCGTTGGACCAGCTCCTTTGCAGAACTGGACATACCGACACAATGGTTCTTGTAAGCTAGGTACATCATCCATTATTCTCCCTCCGACCCGAATTAATGGGCGGAGTACTGTTACAATTTTTTTACAAAAACCCCACCGCGAGTTTGAATTGTTTTGCAATCAAGTCCTCATCGTCTTCCTCGCAGGGCGGAGCGCAGCTCGCCGGCGACGCCGCAGCCCCTGCTCCCTGTGACAAACCCTTCCTCCGGCGGCGGCTCTGCGCCGACCTCCAGCAGTGGCTTCTCCGACACCGCGCGGCGCTCGCTCGAGGAGCGCCGTCCCTGGACGGAGCTGATCGACCGCTTGGCCATCTTGCGGCCGGACTCCCTCTCCGAGGCCACCTCGCGCCTACGCCGCAACCTCGGCTACTTCCGCGTCAACTACGCCGCCGTGGTGGCCGTCTCCCTCGCGGCCTCGCTCCTGGCGCACCCTTCTCGCTCCTCGTCCTCCTCGGCATTCTCGGCGCCTGGTGCTTCCTGTACGTCTTCCGCGCCTCCGACCAGCCGTCGTGCTCTTCGGCCGCACCTTCACCGACCGCGAGACGCTCCTCGGCCTCGTCGTCTCCTCGCTGCTCGCCTTCTTCCTCACGGACGAGGAGGTAAACTGAATAGCTGCAGCTGCATTTCAGCAAAATATCAAAACACAATTTGGTTAAACTGCATTTCAGCATTTCAGCAAAATTTAGCTGCAGCTGCATTTCAGTAAACTGGCCATTGCCTAAATGTACTCGTCCTCGCCATTGCCTAAATTTGGTTAAACTAAATTTAGCTGCATTTCAGCAAAATTTAGCTGCAGCTGCATTTCAGTAAACTGAATATGCCATAATAAGAACTGAACAAGAACACAAAGCATCAAAACAATCAAGTTTACAGTTATGCAGTGTACATGTGAAACTGCAGCTGCATTTCTGCTTGAGTTTGTTCTGCCTGTAACATGTGAAACTGAACATTAGTATTTAGTGATCACCCTTGTGTGCTCAGATTTGAGCGAGTAGAACTGTTCTTTGATTTGTGAATTTACATTCATTTCCATAACTGAATGATAACCTGCTGAATGAGTGATGAAACTACACCAGATGTCAATTTTACAGAGTACAGACGTATGATTATTTTAAATCCTAGCATCATCTCTATGTCAAACATTATACCCAGTAGGGAAACTACTTGCAGAGCTACACGAACATTTTAAACTGTAAATAATGGAAAATGGAAAGCACAAAGTCTGGCCCGTATTATTAAACTGTAAATAATGGAAAGCCAACACTTACATAAACAGAAATTGCATTAACAGAGAACTTACTCCTTTCTCTAGCTTCATGACACAGTATCTGCATATTCAGTTATGCAGTGTACATAAACAGAAAATGCGGGTACAGGTCATTTGACATATTCCAGTGCTGCATTTGACATCAATGAACTTGTTGGCGAAGATGTAATTATGAAAGATGTACTGCAGATAATGGAAAGCATCATCATTATGGAAACATTATTCAGTATCTGCATATTCCAGTGCTGCATTTGACATATTCCAGTGCTGCATTCAAGATGAACTTCATGACACATTATCTGCATATTCAGTATCTGCATTATTTTAAATCCTAGCATCATCTCCTTTCTCTAGCTTCATGACACAATAATGGAAAGCCAACACTTACAAATCAGAATTCATCGATGGAACTGTTTTTTCCTGCATTAACTTCCACCATTTCCTGCAAAACATTCAACAAGTAATTATTAGCAACAGCCCATAAAACATTCAACAAGTAATTATTAGCAGCAGTCCATAAAACATTCAACAAGTAATTATTAGCAGCAGCCCATAAAACATTCAACAAGTAATTATTAGCAGCAGCACAAACCATTACAGCATGTTGCATATGATTATCATTTACATAATGCACATCATGACTGAAACTAAATACTTTTACTGATATGTATTGTGGCTATGCTGCCTATATCAATTTCAGAGAAACTAAATACTCCTCAATTGCTTTTCTGCAGGTTGCCCAGTCCACCATAGGACAAGATGGTCCTCTTTGATATCAACTTAACTCCTCCACAAGAGCTGGATCTCAACTTCAGTCTAAATACTCCACAAGAATAAGAACAAGCTGCTCATGTTCAACAAGAAGAAGCACAAGAACATGCTGCCGAGGTAGACCACATTCAAGAAGAAGAAGACCAAGAACATGCTGCCGAGGCAGACCACATTCAAGAAGAAGAAGACCAAGAACATGATGTGCAGAGGCACCATAAAGATGTGCCAGAGAGTTCTAAATTTGCAGCATATATTGCACTTAAAGCTCTAGGAAAAGATAGACCAGTGGTGAAGGCGGATAAAGAAGTTGTGGCTCAACTTTTGGGAATAAGTCTTAGATCTGTCGAGAAGATATGGAAGAAGGCCATAGATCAAGAGGGCAGAAATGAAGCGCTTGATTTCTCAAATAAGCGGAAGGGCAGGTGCGGAAGAAAGATGAGAGAGCTTAATCTCGATGAAAGGGTGCCTAAAGTTCCCTTGAACAAAAGGGGTACATTGAGGGCGCTAGCAAGGTCCTTTGATATCCCTTTCACAACACTGCAAAGGAGGTTGGAATGGGGCGATTTAAGGCGTCATACCAATAGCCTGAAACCACATCTATCTTTGGAAAACAGATTAAGAAGGCTCCTATATTGCATCTCAATGATCGATGAAACACCAATAGTACAAGCAAAGCTTTGGTTCAAAAAGATGGGGAACACAATGCATATGGATGAAAAATGGTTTGATATGACTAAGCGAGATCGGTCCTACTACCTATCACGAGAGAACCGGAACCAGTTCGCACTATCCATAACAAAAACAACATCGGCAAGGTCATGTCTTAACTATAGTTGCTAGACCTAGACATGATGAGCAAGGAAATGTGACATTTGATGGAAAGTTAGGCATCTGGGCTTTTGTCACAGAAGATGCAGCCAAATACGACTCAAAGTATAGGATAAAAGGCACAATGGAATTAAAGAACGTCAATGTTACTAGAGACGTCATGCGGGAATACCTCTGTGAGAAGGTAATTCCAGCAATTGTAGAAGTGTGGCCTGATGATGGATATGCAGAAACAATATGGATACAGCAAGACAATGCTAGAACGCATGTTCAGCCTGATGATCCTGTATTTCTGGCCGCCGTAAAAGCTTCAGGACTGGATATTAGGTTGACTTTCCAACCTCCAAACTCGCCGGATGTGAATGTGTTGGACCTTTGCTTCTTCAGCTCCATCCAATCCTTGGCATTTGAGAGTGCACCTAACACTCTCAAAGAATTGATAGAATCGGTCGAGCAAGCTTATGATGCATATGACGTGCAGACACTTGCCAAAGTGTATATCACCTTGCAGTCTGTCTTGTTGGAGATTACGAAAGACCAAGGTGGAAACACATATAAGCCAACCCACATGGGCAAGGACAAGCTAATAAAAGAGAGAAAGCTGCCTAACATACTAGAGGTTGATAGCACACTGTATGAAGATACCTTAAAGCTAAAAGCCGACTATGAGAAACAACTAGTGGAGAAAGAGGAGGAGAAGATGAAGGATAAACAAGCAAAGAAAGCATCAATGAGAAAAGGAAGGTCCCAAGTAATCCTGGATTATGACACAATGATCGCAGGAAAAGAATATGCCGCATGGTTGAAGGACCCATCAAGCGTTGTCCGTCCACGCCGTCGAGTCAAGAGTGTATGTCAATGTTTTATTGCTTGTAATTAAGATACTCCTCTTTCTCCACTGTATGTCAATGTTTTATGATGACACAATTTTATGTTTACTATTTCCAGAAACTTGATTTCATCCGGGAAACACAAATAGGCGAATTTGAAGCTGCAATACAACCAATAATACAAGAGAAGCCTGAGGAGAAGAAGAGGAAGGGAAAACAACCAATAATAGAAGAGAAGCATGAGGAGAAGAAGAGGATCAAGAGGAGAAGAGGAGGAGAAGATGAAGGGCAATACAAGAAGGCCAAGGAAGGCACAAAACAAACAGCTAGCACAGATGTAAAATGATGCCTATATACATAGAACCTAGTGGAGTAGATAGCAAGCACAGATGTAAGCACAGATGCCTATATACATAGAACCTAAAGGAGTATCATCTCAGGCTGGTTCATTTCAGGAATATGATGAAACTGAAGTTAATTCAGAGATGTAAACTGCACTGATTATTCTTCCTGACCAAGCTCTAATTCAATCCAGAGAAAAATATGCACTTAAACATTTGCATTTGCACTTAAACTGAAGTTAAACCCAAATTCCAACTATGCCAGATCAAGCATTTGCATTTGCATTGCAGTACTCCCAAATTTTCATGCATCGAACAGAAGCAATACTTTGATACACTAGAGTACATTGATGAAATCGTCCCAAATTTTCATGGTTGCGGCATTTTATCACCTGAAATCCATGGGCAGGTAGAGGAAATCGTAGGCGGCGAGCACGGGGTTCTTCTTCCTCTTGCTGTTGGCGCAGGCGCAGTGCTCGTCCAGCAGCTGCATCAGCTCGGCTAGCTGCATCAGGCTCGTCCTCCCTGAGCCCCGGGGCCGCGGCTCCGCGACGAGGGCGTCGAGCCCGTGCCAGCCAACCCGCTCGCCCGCGCGAGGCAGACCTGGCGGACGGTGCCGAGGTCGGCGACGGCGACCTCACTGCCGGCTTGCAGGCGCTCCAGAAGCCCAGATGCGGTAAGGAGGAGAGGGGAGCCTCCCCGACGAGGTCGCCGTCCCCGTGCTCCTCCACGGCCTGTCCGCCGGAGGTCAACAACGGCAAAATTAGGATCTTGGGGGAAAAACGAATCGATCTCCCTCGTCCTTGGGTCCTTGGGGGAGACGAGGAGAGCAGGCGGCGCGGGACGGGGCGGAGCAGGAAGGAGAGGGAGGGGCGGAGCAGGCGGCGCGGGACGGGGCGGAGCAGAGCGCCGTCGCGTCGGAGAGGAAGGAGAGGTGGGAGGACTTGTGACTTCAGGTGAAAACTTCCAGGGTTTTTTTGCAAAAAATACGGCGCGACCACTAATTCGGGTCGGAGGGAGTATTAAGTTTGGTCGGAGAAAAAGACATATCAGTAGTTCAATACAAACCGGTTGCTACTTAGTTACCTTAAAAGAAACTTTTACGCAACCAACAAATTAGTTACTCCCTCTGATCCGTTTTAAACGATATGGGAATTGGGAAATGAACTAAACGTGTACAAATCTGTGTACCACTTGCGACGTTAATCGGGATCGGAGGGAGTTCAAAGATCACATGTCCCCCTTTCCCTCTGTGTCTACGACGGCGGCATATTGAACTGAGGCACAAGGACTAAGGCGCTGGGCAGACATCAAGCATATTACATATACATGGCAAAGCAAACAAGAAGTTAGCACGAAGCGAGCTGAAAGGGATCTAACAAGAAAACGAAAAACCGCGACACAAAAAACAAACAAAATATAAATAAAATCTTGATTCGTAGCAGCTGCACACTGGAACACATAACGGTAAGAAAACAAAAGGAGAAAATCCACGGTTACTATCAACTGAAGTCACCCGACACCAAACGCACAGTAGGCGCAGCAGATAGACCTCCGCCTCAATCAGCTCAGACCCCGGCCACAAACAGATTGAAGAAATACCAGGAAACAAGAGAAGAAAAAGGTAGGGGGAGAAGGTAGCCATAATTCAGAGATGCATCTTTTGAACATGAACAATTCTTTTAAATGCATAAGAATGGATGCTTAATCAAACGTTCAAAGTTACTATACTGTCCATTGGATATTTTAGAGAAAGCCATTAGATTTTTTGACCTAAGGTAAAAGTAACATGGCACTGTCATAATTTAAAAAACCATGAAACTGTCGTGCCAATAAAAGGCAGATATTGAAGTAAGTTTAGAGTTGCATTGCAATAGAGAATATCGCTGTCTTTCAAAAGTGACGAGAACAATCAAGTAATTTTATATAAAGAAAAAGGTACCATGAGAAACTAAAATGTACATTGAAGTGGAGAGAAAAGTGTCTGGAAGTAGCCTGCACCATATGAGAAAGCTACTTTCGAGACATGAACTTCTCTATGAACATTTCTGCAGTTTGTATACCTCTAAATACATGGTAAAAGATACTCGCTCCGTACCATAGTATAAGATGTTTTAGCAATTCTAGTATGGATTACATACGGAACAAAATGAGTGAATCTACACTCTAAAATTTATGTGTATACATCCGTTTGTAGTTCTTGTTGAAATACCTAAAATATCTTATATCATGATACGGAGGGAGTACTACACATCAGAAGCATGTACAATGTACATCTAGGAGAAAATAAGAACACCTCCACTCAACCCTGCCAACGACAATATCCATCACACCAAGTTTTGCACAAGCAAATCTTGCCTTAGCCTAAGTAATTTCTTTTTTGAGATTTAGCCTAAGTAATTTCACTGGATATGACATTAACAAAGATCAAAAAGTGGGTCAAAACAACAGCATAGGATGAAACTAAGAAAACTGAGCTCAGAAGGAGAAATCAAAAGGCTTCCCAATTAACGATGAGAAATGGTATGCATATAATTTATTGGAGAAACCTGCAGCTGCATAGACAGCATGATCATGGAAGCAACAACTGACAACACGCAAAAATCTCAGTAAAACTATCACCTGCGCTCTATTTCTATACCAGAAGGTTCATCGGTAACCTCAGTGAATCAAACATAACACTACTTATGGTAACTACACCAATAAAACATGGAAAATTGGCAGTAGAAAGAAAACCTTTGTGTTTGGATGGCCTTTCTCATTGAAAAGACCAAGAGCAACCAACAGTTTCAGTGTCATAAGAAAACTGTCATTCTGGGATGAAGAGTTAAGGTACAATATAGGCAAGACAAGAAGATTTCGGAGACATAGTTGATACTAATGAAAACCCTGCACATGCAGAAACATGTCACCTTCAGTTTGCAGACTTGCATCAAATAGATTCAGAAGCATGGTGAAGATGGTACTCAGGAATTCAACTTGTGATCTGTGAGACAGCAGGCAAATACAAGCAAATAGATACCATACCACATCGATCACGAGTAGACTACCGATTACAATTGAAAGGACAACATAACACAAAAAAGGATAAGTTACTTTGTGGAAACTGAAGTAACACTACATGACAATATTCTTATATCGCCAGTAGATGCACAAATCCATGTTCAAGCAACCAACCTGCTCTAACGAAGAAGACCAAAGTTTCACACGTATCAAAGATTTTCGTTCCAAAAAATGATCTTTTTTTCTTACATGCTAGCAAGATTGTATCTTCAACCAGTTGGGAGGACAATGCTAAGCAAATACAAAATGCCACATGTGGGCAAAAACAATGGCCTACAGATAGTAGGATCAGGCTGTTTCAGAAAAGACAAGCATGTAGAAATTTCTCTGAATGAACCAAACAAAGAATATAGGTAACTACAATACAGAAAGAAATAAGATCATGTAGGAAACAGAAGAGCAAAAGTGAAAAATTGTGGTTTATTTCCGTGTCACCCTACCTCCCACTCTCCGTGGATGTGTATATCCAACCACAAGAGCCACGGTTTCACAGTTACACTAGGTTTATTTACAGTTCACACAGAATCATTACAAAACAAGGCCTTAGTGATAATATGTTTTGATCACTGCTACACAGAAAACTTTTCTGTTTCATCTAGAAGTACACAGTATCTTCAACTTCAACCGAAGCAATGATTCAGGGATCCAAAGCATCTTAAACTTCAACAAGGAAGTATCTTGAGCACCGGATGGATTTCTGAAAAAGAAGTAAAGTGGCGCTTCATGATTCAGTATTGACACCAAAAACGTAATTAAAAATGAAAGGGTACCTAATATATTTAGAATGCTTTAAGAACACAGAATTGCTATTCTCGGCTAGCTAGAAGTCACAAATAGTTATGTGTGTGACAGGATGGATAGCTGATCAAGTACCTAATATTTTGGGTAGTCACCTATGATCCTATGGTGCTCTAAACAACAAAGAATATATTTTGGGTAGTCACCTATAATCCTATGGTGCTCTAACAACAAAGAATTAGAAGTCACAAATAGAATTTATGTGAGGATGAATAGGTCAAGCATCTAATATAATTGGCGAGCCACAACGATCCTATGGTGCTCTAACAATACAAAGAATGATGCTCTAAAGTAAGCTGGAGAGTTAAACAGGAATGATCCGTTCTCAAAAAAAAAAAACAGGAACGATCCAAAGATTTACAAAATAGGAAGCCTAAACCTAGACATTTGAGAAAAAAACACTGTAGTGAATAATAAAGTCAGCAAGAAAACTATCATGAAAGCAATTAATTATTATTCAGCACGTGTCTTCATAATATAGACTCAAACAAGACATAAGTTAATACTAACCAGGTACGAGCAAAAGCTTTAAAATTAAACAAGCATTATTCATATATCCCATGTTAAAATTACTCTCATGCCAAATCATAATCAAAACTATGTACATTAGTTTTAATTCAGTATTTGCAAGGTTAGTATATTGATTTTTTTATTGTTATCTGGTAACGGAGTTTTGGTAAAATATGCCATAAACCTTTACAGAAGTCAAAAGCAAAAAAAAAAAAAACATAAATTAGAGCACTCACAAAGGGGACGAGCTTGTTTGAAAATACAGAAAGAGACAAGGGAAACTGATAAACCAGCGGACAAAGCATAGTGCGGTCTAATTCATTTATCAGTGGTGGCCTAGTGATAAAAAGCATTGTGTGGTCTCTCGTAGTTGCAATCAGCAAGCACAAAAGGAAGGACAAAGTCCATTTGTGAACATGAGCTGCCATGGATATATGGGTTGTCATGAGTTTTGATCCCTGTTTTTAAACGTGGTTCGTGGTTCAAACTTGCAATGAATTATGCAGAAGTACTGGGTAGATGATAAGACCAGGAACAACTGCTTTATGAACTTCTATAATGTTGTTAGGACTCAGTTGTAATGTTAGTTATTTAGTAGGTACTGATATGTAAATGTATTATGTATATACACAATCAGGAAGAGAAGGAAAGACAAGGAGATTCCAGAAAATTCCCCAATCCTCTTCATGGTATCAGAGCGGGAGACGCCGGGTGGCTGCCGGCGGTGAATCGGCGGCCAGGTCTGAAGCCGTGACTTGTGCTGATTGGGAGCAGTAGCAGGAGGGAGGCGGACGCGCATCCTGGGTGTGGACGAGGCGGCGACCGGTGGCGAGAGGAACGGCAGTGTTCGTAGTTGTAGTGGAGGTGAAGTACCAATTGGTGGAGCTCCTGGTTGTGGGAGTGAGTCGTTGGGAGGAATTGCAGGCGAGCTGCTGAGACTGAGAGTAAGAGCAGAGGAGAAGTGCCCGTACAAGGAAAGCTCCAGCAGGGACAAGCGTGGCCGGCCGGCCGGAGCTGGACGAGGCACTGCGGGTGCACGACCAAGGTGAGCGCGGGAGCAGTGCTCGGGTGAGGCAGTGCACAGGTGGATACACGGTGCAGGTGTGTGGCGCACAGGGCAGCAGAGGAGGCGTCGAGGACGACATAGCATGCCGCGTGACACAGGGCTGTGCTGCGGGTTCGCGCCATTCGATTTCGTGGTGACATTGGCTGGCTTTGCCGCAGGCTTGGCAGCGAGGCCGAAACGAGGAGCATCAGGCCAAGGTCAATTTCTGAAGTGCCCTCTACTGCAGTGCGGTGCCCATTGTTGTCTGAAACGTAATACTCAGAGGATTGGAGGCAGAATTGGTTCCTGCAGCTCAGAAATTGCAAAGGTAAAATTGGAGAATTTGCAGTTGTGTTGTAAGCTATGGATTTAAAATACCGAACTGTATTTGGTGGATTTGGTAAGCACAGGATGGTATTGGATAATGGACTAGGCAAATGTAAAAGATTTGGTGATGGCGCTGGAAAATCTTGGCGAAGAGATGGTGATTGGTTGTGCCCAAATTCAGACGTAAAAATCTAAATTTTGCATTCCGTAAATTCTGTAATTGGTGTGAGGTTGCACGCCCTGTTTGTGCTGGTGGAACATGGGCAACCGAAATTGGTGGAAAAGCTCATATTATTACAGTCCAGATGACTCTAGATGAGTTACAAAAATGGTACCAGTTCAAGGGAATGAAACAGAGGGATAAGGAAAACTGCAAAGAAAATGCTTCATGTGGAGGTCAATGCGGTAATGTTTCAACTTCTGTTAAACCACCTGGATGCAAGGGGGCACCATGGCTGATTGATTCAGGTGCATCTCGACATATGGCTGGTTCATATGAGGATTTCATGAAATATCTCCCTGATTCAAAAGGAGAAATTGTTAAGCTTGCTGATGGTTCCACTCAGAGTATTATGGGTTCAGGGACAGTTGTGTGCGGTCCTGATATTTCTCTGCCCTCTGTACTACACGTTCCCTCCTTTCCCATTAATTTGTTATCCATCAGCTGCATTACTCGTGAGCTCAATTGTGCTGCCATCTTTCTTCCAGACGGGTGCATATTTCAGGAGCTTGGAAGTGGAAGAAAACTTGGAACAGGAAGCGCGCATGGTGGTTTATATTACCTGGACAAAGAAGTATCACCGTCTATTGCAGCTGTGTTATCCTCTTCACCATTACAAGAATTTCTACTACAACATCGCAGGTTGGGTCATATGTCATTTGCCATTTTGGGTCAGCTCTATCCTGATCTTTTCAATAAGGTTAGAAGGGAAAATTTGTCTTGTGATGCATGTCAATTTGGAAAACAAACTAGGAGTTCTTATATGTCATCTGATAACCGGAGTGACACACCACTGGAAGTTATACACTCTGATGTTTGGGGTCCTAGTGGAGTTTCATCTTTAAATGGTCACCGCTCTTTTGTTACTTTCATTGACTATTGCACTAGAGTCACTTGGCTTTATGTGCTGAGGAATAAGGATGATGTGTTTGAATGTTTTGTTGACTTCCACAATATGATCAAGACACAATATAATGCATGTCTGAAAATTCCGTACTGACAATGGCACAGAGTATGTGAATAAGCAATTTGATAATTACTTGTCTAGTTTCGAGATTATTCACCAGACAACCTGTCCAGGTACTTCTCAGCAGAATGGTTTGGCGGAAAGAAAGAATCGACATCTGCTAGAAATCACTCGTTGCCTAATGACGACTATGAATGTTCCAAAATTTCTGTGGAGTGAAGCTGTGATGACAGCTGCTTATTTGATAAATAGAATGCCATCCAGGGTACTTGGTTACAAGACACCGATAGAGTGTCTCACTGGAGAAACAACTTATGTGGTTCCACCTAAGGTTTTTGGATGTGTCTGTTTTGTGAAGGATTACAGGCCATCTGTTGGCAAGCTAGATCCAAGGGCCCTAAAGTGTGTATTTGTAGGGTACTCGGGAAAACAGAAAGGGTATAAATGTTGGTGTCCATCTGAGAGAAGAATGTTTGTGAGTATGGATGTAGTATTTAGGGAATATGATCCATTTTATGGCCAACCAGTAGATTTAACTGATGTTTTCCCTGATTTGTATGTTAATGATGTTACAGATTTGGACAACGAGACAGGGGGAGATAAAGGAGAAGAAAATAGTGATGCAACATCGCAGAAGATGATAGTTGGATTTATACCCGCATATGGTGTACATGATGATGAGGCTGTGATAGATGCAGAGCAAGAACTGGTACAGGGGGAGCAACAAGGGGAATCAAATGATACTATTCGGTGGCCAAAACCAAATGAGGAACGAGAAGTTCGGGTGTATGCACGAAGACAGAGAACTGAGGAGGAGCAAGAGCATGGAGATACACATGGTTCAGGCCCATAGATCTCAGACTCCTATGATGGTACACCTCTTTATCAACATGATGATCTAAATGTTCCTATTGCTCTTAGGAAGCAGCCCCGCATCACTACTGGGAAACGGCCATCAAATCTATCTCCTTATGATGTCTCAAATTATGTGTCATATGCATCGTTGGGTTCCCAGTATAAGTCATTTATAGCTGCACTCGATTCCACTCTACCTATACCACGTGATTGGCAGGAGGCGAAACAATATCCTGAGTGGAGAGCTGCTATGATAGAGGAGATGACAGCACTTGATAAGAATAACACTTGGGTACTCACTACTCTTCCTCCTAACAAAAAAGTTGTTGGTTGTAAGTGGGTGTTTACTGTGAAACAAAATTCAGAGGGAAGGGTAGACCGATATAAAGCTAGACTTGTGGCAAAGGGGTACAGTCAAACATATGGAGTTGATTATGATGAAACCTTTGCTCCGGTTGCAAAAATGAACACTGTTAGGACTTTAATCTCAATAGCAGCAAATAAGGGGTGGAAACTATATCAAATGGATGTAAAAAATGCCTTCCTGCTTGGTGATCTACAAGAAGAGGTATACATGGAGGTACCACCAGGATTTGGTAGCAAAGAAACTGAGGGTAAAGTGTGTCGGTTAAAAAAATCTCTTTATGGACTTAAACAGTCACCTAGAGCATGGTTTGGGAGATTTCGAAAGGAAATTTGTAATCTAGGGTATCTACAAAGCAATGCCGATCACACCTTGTTCTGCAAGCATAAAGGGGAGAAAATTACAATCTTGGTAGTATATGTTGATGACATGGTGATTACAGGTGATGATGACGTGGAGATACAATGCTTGAAGAAAATGCTGGCAAAATCATTTGAGGTGAAATATTTGGGTCATCTACATTATTTTCTGGGAATTGAAGTTGCTTACGAAATGCAAGGTATTTATCTCTGTCAGAGGAAGTATGTGTTAGATTTACTTAAAGAAACTGGCATGTTGAAATGTAGACCAGCACCAACTCCCATTGAACAAAATCATCGTATATTAGCAGATTCAGGTGATCCAGTAGATAAATATCAATACCAAAGGCTAGTTGGCAGATTAATCTACTTATCACACACTAGACCAGATATTTCTTATGCGGTTAGTGTTGTAAGTAGATACATGCATGATCCTAGATCAGGCCATCTAGATGCAGTGAACGGAATTCTAAGATACCTCAAAGGTTGTCCTGGTAAAGGCATTTTATTTTCAAACAATGGTCACCTAAACATAGAAGGATATACAGATGCCGATTGGGCTGGGTGTCTAGACGACAGGAGGTCTACATCAGGTTATTGTGTATTTGTTGGCAAAAATATAGTCGGATGGAGAAGTAAGAAACAAAGTGTGGTGGCAAGATCGACAGCGGAGGCTGAGTTTAGATCCATGGCATTTGGAGTGTGTGAATTGATATGGCTTAAACTCTTGCTGGCTGAACTTCATCTTTATAATGATGCTCCACTCCAACTCTTTTGTGACAATCAGGCTGCTATAAAAATCGTCAATAATCCTGTTCATCATGATAGAACTAAGCATGTTGAGATTGATAGGCACTTCATTAAAGAGAAATTAGAAGAGGGAACCTTGCAGGTTAAGTTTGTGAGATCAGGGGATCAACTTGCTGATGTTTTAACCAAAGGTGTGTGTGTGACAAACCTTACTGAAATCTGTAACAAGATGGGGCTGTTAGACATCTTTGCCCCATCTTGAGGGGGAGTGTTGTTAGGACTCAGTTGTAATGTTAGTTATTTAGTAGGTACTGATATGTAAATGTATTATGTATATACACAATCAAGAAGAGAAGGAAAGACAAGGAGATTCCAGAAAATTCCCCAATCCTCTTCATATGTTGATATATGGGATATCATAAGCTTTGATCCCTGTTTTTAAACATGGTTTGTGGTTCAAACTTGCAATGAATTATGCAGAAGTACTGGGTAGATGATAAGACCAGGAACAACTGCTTTATGAACTGCTATGATGATATATGGGATATCATAAGCTTTGATCCATGTTTTTAAACATGGTTTGTGGTTCAAACTTGCAATGAATTATGCAGAAGTACTGGGTGGATGGGAAGACCAGGAACAACTGCTTTATGCTGCTTCCCAGAGGCCTGCACATCACCTGGAGCAAGGACCCGAAATACTGGACCTGGCAACCCCTCAAAGAAGGAAGGTAGTTACTACTGTACTAGTTATAAGCACCACAATATGTCTAACCATGATGTTTACATCAAGCCATTTTCAGCTGTTCACAGATCCGGCATAAGGAACTATGCATACTAACCATGCTGTCTCTGAACCTAACATGTCAACACAAGTGATGCCAAAGCGGAAACCGAGGCGGTGGAGCTGCAGAACGTCTGCTGGCTGGAGGTCCGCAGGAAGCTGGAGCTCTCCCACCTCACGCCAGGAGTCACCTATGAGGTTAACTTCGAAATGCTCAATGATCCGGTCTACGGATGGTCGACGCCGGTGAACCTCCAGCTGAAGCTCCCCGACGGAACAGTCCAGCAGCACAAGGAGAACCTGCTGGCGAAGCCCAGGGGGGAGTGGCTGCAGCTCAAGGTTGGGGAGGTTAAGCCACAGAAGGGGCAGTATGGAGAGGCTCAGGTCTCCATGTTTGTGTATGAGCGTGGGCAGTGGAAGAGCGGCCTCCTCATCAAGGGCATCAAGATCATCCCAAAAGAATGATTTTGGTTGGGTTTTTGTGTCGACGATCGTTAGCTTGCGTTTATCGACTATGTTAAATTGCTAGCATCAGTGTGATGCATTGAATAATAATGTTTGGGCTGTTTCAAAGTTCAAGGCTACTGAATAGATCTCCAGAATTCTTGAAAGAACCATCAGTGAATCATACAATCAGGTTTCCCAATTTAAATGGTAAAAATCTCAGTACAGACAGGCTACTTTATGCTATTAGTGAATCATACAGTTAGTGATGATCATAGATCAGAATTGGCATCACTGTCAAAGAGTGACGATCCACTGCAAATCATGCTTTCAACATAAATTCCATGTGCCTGAAGACTCATAATCTAGACCAGCCGCCATAAGTTCATGGTAAAGGGAAAGCAGGTACTAAGGCAATTTTTCCAGCGTTCATGTTGCCCATTGAAAAGTAATATTACCTATTTCCGTATTTCTTTTTGGCAGGTACTTTGGAGCTTTACACTTCAATTCTTAGATTCACTGCAGCGGACAATAAAACAACTCAGTAACAGAAATTAGCATGAAAACAAATTTATTCACGAACCAGTTCTATTAAAATAATCCTATGTACAATTACTCTTTAACAGACCTTAGATTGACTGATGTGGACAATTGAAACTCAGTAACAGAAATTAGCATGAATAACAATTGTTTAATTTTAAAGCTTAAAGCACCTGAGAGAATCTAACAATTATTGACTAACATGAGAGCATCTAACATAGGATACATATAGCTTCAAAATTTAACAATTGTTGTTCATGTAATTTGTATATAAAAATAGAAATTAAGGACAATTGTTTTAATTCAGCAGTTGCTACGGTAGTAAAATAACATTTTTAGTTGTAATTATATTGTCTTGTAATAGTGCAATACCCTGAAATGCAAGTCCTTGACAGATAAAAAAGGAAAGTGTCAGCAGACACTAAGAAAAAACACTCTGTTAAGTATAACATCATAATAAAACTGTAGTGGGATAGAAGGTCTGGCCCATTCTAAACCGTACAAACAAAAGAGATAAGGTTTGAGTGTAACACCAGGCCTTACAAAAGTTTGATTGCCTTGCTCATCGTTAGATTTGATCTTAGGTATAACTCACAGACAACATATAAGATATGACTTCAGCTATAAGGAAAGAAGACAAATGTTTTCATATACTAATTAAAAGGCTGAACTATAGAACAGATGGCACGTACGGATCTGGGGGATACAAGATTGTACAGTAAAATTTAGCATAGCACACAGAAAACAATGATCCCAAAATGAATCTAAAATGCCAAGAAATATTTATGCATTCATGAATACCTATGGACAAATCAACATTACTAAAGCAAAATATGGATAACAGGGAGTTGTGAGATGTGACTAACTTTGAAGAAAATTAATGAAGACTGAAATAATTCAAGCCATTATACTCTGAACTAAATTGCAGAAAATCAAAGAAGACTTTCAAAGAATCTTTCCCTTTGTATCTAAAAGGACGTGAGCCATCCATCCAATCTTCCAGCAGAAAAAAACAGTATTTAACAAGCTATCGCCATGAAGTTCATTGGGCATTTTATAGAGTTCACAGACTCTAAAAGTAACAGGAAAGTTGATACAGTGAGAACACCACGCTGAATTGAACTGATCCACAATGATACACCAAATGATGTGAGGGAAGGTAAAAAGGAAACCAAATAATCACTATACCTCAAGTTGTGGTTCGACATCCTCTGCCAGAATTGCCATCTTATGATACCTACGCCCCTTCCCAAGCTTCTGAAGCTTTTCATTTGTGACATCAGCAGACCCAACCATATCCTTAATCTTCTTATCCACTGCCTCAAGTTTTTTTTTTGAAACGTCACCGGGGGGAAAGCCTCCCCACCTGAATATATTTCAAAAAGCAGAAGTTTTCTACAAAGGTTCACGCAAGGCGTGAGGTGAGGAAATCACGCCACAGACCGGCGTGTTCCTTATGAATCGAGTCTTTGCATCGATTAGTCCACAGAGTAAGATCATCTACAACATTCTTGGCCGTGACAGAGGACGGCATGTCTACTTTTCTAAAAACATTGGCATTTCTGGAGTCCCAAATCTTCCATAGAATGATCAAGGCGACGGAGGGCCAAACAGTTTTTGGCAGCGCAGCGGGTAGGGTAGAGTCCGAGAGAGCGGAGATTGGCGTGTATGAAGGAGTAAGTCCAATCTTGTTCCAAATTTCCACAGAAGCTTTGCATTGGAAAAAGAGGTGGTTCTTGTCCTTCAGGGGGTGATCGCAGCGTGGGCAGATGGCGTTTGGCAGGATAGTCTTCTTGTGGAGGTTAGCTCTAGTGTTGAGTCTGTCAAAATACAGCAGCCAGCCGAAGATCTTGACCTTCTGGGGAACGAAGGAGTGCCAGACGATCATGAGCTTCTCATCGGTGGCTTGGGATGTTAATGCTGAATAAGCTCCTTTGGAGGAGAACTTGGATCCATCCATGAGTATTCTCCTGTCCGGGGACCCTGAAAGTGATACCTGCGACAACAAATAATTCAGGCAGGCTAGCTCTTCCGCAGCAGCCGAGGTTAGTCTGTTACACAGATTAGCAACAAGTCCATTCTGCAGCACAGTGCGTACAAAATCAAATTGTTTGGTGGAGTGGGAGTATAAAGCGGGGAAGGCAGTAGCTAGGGTTTCAGGGAGGATCCATCGGTCAAGCCACTGCCTCAAGTTCATCCTGTAGGGACTTGCCCTCAAGAGCAACCTAAGTTGGAAACACAAAATGTGAATTAATATAACAAGGGACTAAACAGAAATTAAGAATCAATTGTCCCAACCTCAGCCGCCAGAGCTTCCACCGGGGCTTCTGGAGCACGGTGAGGAAACTCGTTTTCATAAAGGACCTGCAAAAAAAACGTTTTCCTTGTTGTTAGCATCCTACAAACAACGGAACAGGTCAGAGAGCCTAGCATGCAACATGGCAGGAGGTACAAGATAGAAGACATGTTTACATCAGGGGGTGCAGGCTGTCACAAAGTGAGCAACTGATATTTCCAGAGGGCCAAAGGCCAATATATATACAGGTGCAGTAAACCCCTAATACACTGGGGATAAACAGGAAAGAGCCTATACACATCTAACACCCCCCCTCAAACTCATGGTGGGTCAACAACACTGAGTTTGGAGAGAAAGAACCCATGCTGCGCTCGAGTCTGTGCCTTCGTGAAGAAGTCCACCAACTGTAACTCAGAGGGCACATAGTGAAGGGCAAGAAGCTGGTCCTGCACAGCAGCACGCACAAAGGAGGCATCCATGCCATATGCTTGGTGAGTTCATGCTTCACCGATCACGCGCAATGCTGATGGCGACTGTACTGTCAGACAATAGAGGAGTCGGTGCAGCAGCAGAAACACCAAAGTCCTCTAGTAACCATCGCAACCAAGTCACCTCAGCCGTCAACATGGCCATCGCTCTCAACTCAGCCTCTGCACTGGAGCGGGAAACGGCAGTCTGTTTCTTCGTCTTCCAGGCAATGAGGGATCCTCCAAGAAATACACAATAGGCAGACAGCGAGCGGCGATCAGAAGGATCACTAGCCCACGTAGCATCAGAGTAGGCCTGGAGCTGGAGAGAGCTGGAGCGAGGAAAGAAAAGGCGGCGAGAGATCGTGCCACGAAGATATCGTAGAACACGGAGAAGGTGACTATAGTGGACAGAGCTGGGAGCTGAAACGAACTGACTCAGAATGTGGACAGGATATGAAATATCTGGACGAGTGACAGCTAGATAGACAAGACTCCCAACAAGATGGCGATAGCGAGTGGGGTCTGTGAGGGGATCACCATCAGTAGCACGAAGCTGAATATTGAGCTCCATAGGAGTCTCAGCAGTGCGCTCATCACCAAGAGCAGCGCGAGCAAGAAGATCCTGAATATATTTTTCTTGGGAGATGAAGAAGCCATCAGAAGTCGAAGAAACCTCAATCCCGAGAAAATAGCGAAGTGGACCAAGATCAGACATCAGGAACTGCTCACGAAGGCGGGCCTTGACAAAGGCAATATACTCGAGTCGTCGCCAGTAATGATCATGTCATCAACATATAAGAGGAGGAGCGTCCGACCACGAGGTGAGGTGTGGACAAACAACGCGGGGTCATGGTCGCTAGGCGAGAAACCAGCGGCAGTCACCACAGAGGCGAAACGCTCAAACCAGGCGCGAGGGGCTTGCTTAAGGCCATAGAGGGAGCGCCGAAGACGGCAGACCATACCATCAGGAACAGAGTACCCGGTGGTGGCTGCATATAAACCTCCTCACGCAACTCTCCATTGAGAAAGGCGTTCTGGACATCAAGCTGAGACACAGACCAATTACGAACAGAAGCCACAGCGAGAAGAGTGCGGACAGTGGTCATGTGGGCTACGGGAGCGAACGTCTCATCATAATCGCGTCCCTGCTCCTGCTGAAAGCCACGAGCCACAAGACGAGCTTTGTAACGCTCAAGAGAACCATCGGAGCGAGTCTTGATCTTATAGACCCACTTGCATGTGATGGGACGAACACCAGGTGGAGGGGAAACCAGATCCCACGTGCCAGTGCGCTCAAGGGCAGCAATCTCCTCAGACATCGCAAGCTGCCATTCAGGCTGAGCCATGGCATCACGGTAGGAAGTGGGCTCAGCAACAGCAGAAAGCTGTACTGGGAAGGAGAATAGCGATCAGGAGACCGTAATGAGGTCCGAGAACGAAGGTTATGAACCGGTGTACACGGGGAAGGTGGCGCCGGAAGTAGAAGGCATGTCAGAGGGATCATCGTCAACACGGGCCGACGAGTGTAGTGGAGAGGAAAGGGAGAGAGGGTAGTATGCACTGGAGAGGGAGGTGGTGAGGGAGGAGAAGAGGATGGTGTCGGCGGTGCATCGGGAACAGTGGGACTTGGCGGAGGTGGAGGTGGAGGAGGAACATGAGGCACGGAGGGAGATATGTCGGGAAGTATAAGGAAGGAGATATCCTCAACCGAAAAGGTCGAGGCAGTAGGACGCGGATAGTACGAACGAGACTCATCAAAAGTCACATCACGGGAAATACGTAGCCGACGACTAACAGGATCCCAACATCGATAGCCCTTGTGCTCATCACTGTAGCCAAGAAAAACACACTCCACCGACTGAGCGGTCAATTTGGTGCGTTCGCGGGGAGCAAGGAGAACATAGCACACGCACCCAAACATGCGAAGAGCGGAGTAGTCAGGAGAACGACCAGAGAGACGCTCCATAGGAATACCACCCTGCAAAGCAGCCGAAGGCTGGATATTGATGAGATAGGTGGATGCGGAGACAGCCTCAGCCCAAAAGTGGGGTGGAAGAGAGGCGGCGATCATCATCGCACGAGCCGTCTCAAGAAGGTGGCGATGCTTGCGCTCAGCAACGCCATTCTGAGCGTGAGCACCAGGACAAGAGAACTGGGCGAGAGTACCCTGTTCGGCAAGAAAACCACGCAACATCTGGGAGATATACTCACCAGCCGAGTCAGCACGAAAGACACGAATGGGCGTGGAAAACTGGGTGTGTACCATGGCAGCAAATCGCTTGTATATAGGGAGAACCTCGCTGCGAGATTTCATAAAATAGAGCCAAGTGTAGCGAGAGAAGTCATCAATAAATAGAACATAGTAGCGATGACCACCTTTCGAATCGAAGGGAGCAGGGCCCCATACATCAGAATGAACTAAGTCGAAAGGACGCTGAGAGACTGACTCACTCGTAGGATAAGGTAATTGAGTCTGTTTGCCAAGTCTACAACCATTACAATGTAAAGATACATCGCCAGAGACAGACCCTAAGACACCTTGATGCACTAGCGAGGACAAGCGAGAGCCACATATATGACCAAGTCGATGATGCCACTGTTGGAAGGACGCAGAGGAGGAGGCAGCAAGAGCATGCGAGCTGGCGGGTGTGGTGGCAGCGGAAGGAACACAAAGCCAGTCAACCTCCCAAAGGCCCTGAGCCTCACGGCGCCGAGGGCCAGCTCCAACTAGAACCTGGGTGCGACGATCCTGAACAGAACAAGAGTCGGTATCAAGAATGACACGACAGCCAGAATCAGCAAGTTGAGCAGCGGAAAAAGATTCATGGTAAGACGGGGAACATGAGAAACACTAGGAACAGAGAAGGACGGAGTAGAGAGAGTGCCACGACTAGCAACAGGAAGAGGTGTGCCATCGGCAGTGAGAACATTGAGAGGAGAATCAAGAGGTCGAAGAGAGGACAGAGTGGAAGAATCAGAAGACATGTGAAAGGAAGCTCCAGAATCCAGAACCCACGGAGACGTACCTGACTGTGTAGGCGGTGGTGGAGCAGCAGTAGTGGAAGCAGTCAGCGAGGCAACGGTGCCCGTCGAGGAAGAGCCAGAGGAAGCCAGCATACGCTTGAGCTGGGCAATATCCTGGGCAGTGAAGGACTGTGCAGACGGAGGCGCACGAACCGCAGGAGAGGAACGGCCCATGTCACGCTGCTTCTTGAAACAATCAGACTCTGGGTGGCCCGGCTTCTTGCAGTAGTCGCAGAACATGTGAGAGCGCCGACCCCCCTGCAGAGGGCCGCCCCCCACCCCCCGTGAAGGAGTGGGTAGCAGCGGTGGAACAGACGACACCGGAGCACGGGCAGCAAGCACAGTGGGAACCACAAGCAGTCCAGCAGAACGGAGTCGAGTCTCCTCAGCGCGAAGCTCTGCAAGTACCTCTGAGATGGGAACACGTCGACCACGGGCAAGCAAGTGTGCACGCCGAGGCTCAAACTCGGAACGCAGGCGAGACAAGAACTCATGGACACGCTGAAACTCCAAGTCTGACCTCACTGTCTGGCAGCATCGACAAGTACCGCAAACAACAGTCCTCAGAGAGTCAAGCTGACGCCAGATGGCAGAGCACTGTGTGTAGAACTCATCAACAGTAGAGTCACCCTGCTGAAGATCATGCTCCTGACGCACCACAGACAGGTAGAGAGCATCACCAGAGGGCTGATAGCGCTGACAAAGATAAGTCCACATCGCAGCAGTAGTGCCCAATCCCATAAACTCAGAAGCAAACTGATAGAACACTAGCAGTGAGGACAGCAGCAGCACGAGCATCATCATTGCACCACTGAGTGTAAACAGACAGAGCATCCCGATAAATAGAGAGAGACTCCGAGTAATTCGATACCTGCTGGTCATAGGCTTCAACTGCAAGATCATCAGCATCCTTGGCGGCAGCACGATCAGCCTCAGAAGTATCAGCGGCAAGAGCAGGTGGCACCGGTGGAGTAGGAGCCACAGGAGCAACGGGGCACGGCGGACAGGAGACCTCGCCAGAGAGAATGCCCCACAACAGGAGGCCGCGCATGTGGATGCGCATAAAGCCCACAAACTCTGCATAGTTGGTGCCATCAAAAATCACGGAGCACCGAGGAACAGCAACATAGCCCGAAGAAGACATGACGGGCTTCTCTGTTTTTTTTCTTCAGAAAGTCAACCTATGAGAGAGAATATGGATCTGGGCGTTGCACTCCGGCCCGATGTGCTGGGCACGCACGAGCTAGTGCCAAGCTCGCAGGAGCTTCGTGCCCGTGCCCTCCTTCTAGCGCCAAGCAGGAGACGTACCTGCACGGAGGAGCAGCCAGCAGCGGCCGGGGAAGCGCCGGCGGCGGCCGGACGAGGCCTACGGCGGCCGGACAAGCTTGGGGCGGCTGCAAGCCGGACGACGACGGCGACGTCCGCACGGAGCAGGACGGCCGCACGGAGGCAGAGGCAGAGGTCCGGCGGCGGCCGGGCAGAGGCGGCAGGCCGGTGAGAGGGCGGCGACCGGGCAGCAGGCCGACAGGAGCGGCGGCTGGTCGGGAGCAGGCCGGGCAGCGGAAAACAAGACGGACGACGACGGCGACGTCCGCACGGAGCAGGAGAGGCGGCGGCCGGAACGACGGCAGTGCGGCAGGCCGAAACGGCGGCAGCATGGCAGGTCGACGGCGACGGCAGCAGGCCGGAGTTGCTCGGCTACGTGGTGCGGGAGAGAGGAGAGCAAAACTTGTGCTCTGATACCATGTCACAAAGTGAGTAACTGATATTTCCAGAGGGGCAAAGGCCAATATATATACAGGTGCAGTAAACCCCTAATACACTGGGGACAAACAGGAAAGAGCCTATACACATCTAACACAGGCAAGTCCTGGTTTTCCACGGGCGCTGGTAGTGGCAGGTGCCGGTTGCGTCCTGTCGGCGCTAGCATCCGCGGAAGTTGACCCGGCAAATTCAGAGCTGCCGCGTCAAGCCTTCGCCAGACTCGCTTCTTCATTAAAAGAAATTGTGTTTAGTCAAACTTATGGTGGACTGAAATCCTAATTACTGAATTTTACATCCTCCCTAAGAATAAGAAAAAAAAGCATATAGCTGATTCCAGAGTAAATGTTGCTAGTAGATGAGATCTATTGTATCAACTCCAGGACAGCCGGCCGGAACGACGGAATACTTGACGATGCATACATAATTCAGCCTGTGCGTAGGGTAGCACGAGATCTGAAAATCTGGACATGCTAGCAGATGAGATCGTACCTTTGAATTGTATCAACTTCAGAACGGCCAGCCGGACGGACGGAATACTTGATGCGTGCTGACACCACGGATTGCCTCGGACAAATCATCTGTTGCAGCTAGAGATCGCCATCTTTCCGTCGCCGTTTGGTGATGAAATCGGCAGCCGGCGGCGGCAGAAAATACAGAGGCGGTGATGCACCAACTTCGGTTAGATGGGTATCGCGTGACCATGTGAGACCGCATCCATGGAACACCATTGACGTACGTTGGTCTGGCTCTTATTTATTTTCTTCCTTTTGTGATGGGATAAGGCACGTGATGGTGTTGCTTTTATACGTGAAGGAGATGGACACACCGGCCGGATGTTACGAATATTAAATCTTAGCCGTTATTTCAGACTTGATTATGTCTAGCTAATCTTAACCGTTGATTGTTTGTTGTTTTAATAATATAATAGATAGATTGATTGATTGAAAAAAATTCCAGTAAATAGTAAATGTTTCGTTATCTATTCTGAGAAAGTTTCAATTGATTTGGATGATTATTCTGAGAGTAAATAGATATTTATAAGTTGAAACATAAAGTGCTATTTAATCACAAACCACATAATCTAATGGATCCAAACTTTGTTAGAATAGACAGCGAAATTGGAAGAGGGAGGGAGACTTGGGAGGGGGAGGAGAATGAGGCTGTGTGTGGAGAGTAGAGGTGCGGCGCGCGGTGTTTTATAGGCAGCCGAAGGAGCGGGGGTTGGTGGTGATCATTAACGCCGAGCATCGGCTCCCCGGCCGCGCATTGACGCTGACGTGTTCAAGGAGCCGTTTGGCGAAGCCGCTGCGACGTCACCACGTGGACGAGGCGGCTTGACGTGTCGCTTCGCTCTGCGCCAGTAAGGGAACCCTTTCCAGTGCAAATGCGACGTGTGCTGCCGCCGTCTCGTCACTTCGCCTTCCGTGAGTGGGCCCCATGTTTGCAGCGTCTTTATGAAACTAGCCTAGGCCGATATGTGTCACTGGCGGGCAGGCTACGTCTCTCGGAGCGAATGACCGACCACCGGAGCAACAAGAAAGCGTGCTCGGGGGTGTCAGACATAATTTGTGTCGAGCCAGACCGATGGGTCCGGTGGGGCGAAATTAGCTGTCCGGCTTCCATTAGGCCTTTTGGGTGTTTTGGGGGTCGCCGGTGGAGATGCTCTAAAAACGATGAAATCAGGGCCAGAAAACATATACATGTACGATGTCGTACCATGTTGTATCGAAATACGGTATAATGATTATGGACCCACATGTCAGATACTTTTAAGCCCCAAATCAATAATTTGCCGCTAGATGCACTCCCTCAGTTTCAATTTAATTGAGTTGCTATTCACCAAATGTGAATGTATCTATACATGTAACATGTCTAGATACATCCACACGTGGTGGATAGCAAGTCAATTAAATTGGAACGGAGGGAGTAACTATTAGTCCAAAAACTGGAACTAGGTGCAAAAGTGTTTGATCTCTGCGCAACTTTTGCACAAAGGTTGGGGTTATGTTCAATTTTCGCCTCCTCCTCCTTCCATCCGCACCCGACCTACCGCCGCCGCTACCCGGTGTCTCCGCTGCCCAACGCCGCCGCCGCAGCCCCGCTCGCGTTCCTAGCTCCGCAACGCCCCTCTGCTTTCCTTTCCCTGCCCAGGCCGCACCGATTCAAACCGGAGCCTCACAGCGTCTTCCCTTCCGGCGGGTGAAGTGGCCGACAATCCCCACCGACATCGGCTTCCGTCCCCGCGATCTGCTACCAAATGCGAGTTGCTGCACTAAACTCCTTTTGTTACGGGCGGAGGAGTGAGGGTTCCGATCTGATTCATGCCCCCTGCCTGCAGGAGGGAATGGGCAGCTCTTGACGATGGGCCGGCAGGACTGATCGCCGAGCGTGTCCTCGCCTACGACGTTGCGGATTACGTCCGCTTCCGCGCCGTCTGCTGCTCCTGGCGTCGCTGCTCTCCTGACCCGCGCGCGCACAGCATCCTGGACCGACGATTCCATCCCCAGAGGTGGACAATGGAGGGGGGTAATTGCCGATAACCCCCCCACGTGGCGCGGGCATCGCCCACAGGCCCCTCCCCGCTGTCTATGACATGTGGGGTTTTAAGTGACTGGGGGGTTATAAGGAGACCGCCACTGCTTCCTGAACACATCCACAAGAGAGTGCATCCAGGTGGACATCCCGGAGCTGAGTGACCATGACGTGCTCGCTAGAACCCCCGAGGGACTCCTCGTTCTGCTCCACAAGCAGCGCTCACCACTGCCCGCTTGCTCAACCCGCTCACCCGACATCTCACAGAGCTACCACCACTCGCCACACTACTGCCCTCTG
The DNA here is from genome assembly GCA_947311845.1 of Poa pratensis. Taxonomy (NCBI): domain Eukaryota; kingdom Viridiplantae; phylum Streptophyta; class Magnoliopsida; order Poales; family Poaceae; genus Poa; species Poa pratensis. The sequence goes on from CAMZMU010000035.1 coordinate 21,183,791, forward strand.
AGGACCACCACATGTTCTCCGATCGTCGCCGTTACAACAAGTTCCTCACAACGTGGGCCTCCCTCGTTTTGCATCATGAATCAACACTGACGCTCTACTTCGGCATGCTTCGTATGGTTGGAATGGCCAAGCTCGGCGACAACCACTGGACATTGCTGATCTACAAAGGTAAATGGGTGGCCACGACAGTCACACCCTTGATGTTTTTTGGTCGGCGTTGACCTCGATGGTATCATGGTGCTGGAAAACGGTCCAGATCAGCCACCACGGCTGGAGCTGGCTGCCAGGCTGAATATGTCTCGACAATTGTGGATAGTGTGCATCTTGTGAACCATAGGGAGCTGATTCGGGACACCATCGAGGGGGATTCACATCAGGGAATTAATCGGGGTGGCGGTATCGAGTTTATTTGGATGTCGGGACACTACTCCTGGTCAAGCGCTTGGGTGGCAGTGCAGTGTTCATGGGCATGAGTTGCTCCCTCTCGGTGTCTCTAGAGGTTTTTCCCTCTTTCTCAACTAGTATTGACACCATCTACTTGAGCTTTGATGTCGGCAAGAGGTGGCAGGTTAAAATTGGAGCATATCATCTCACAGATGGAAGCATCGAGCGTACCTACATTGGTGTCATGACCCATACTCTCGTAGATGTCTTTGTCCAACACTATCCGAGGAACTACCCCATTTCGGTGATATTTAGCATGCCTGTAACGTAACCTTTTTGGAGGCTGTAACAAACTCTCTCTTTCCAATATAATAAAACACAACTCTATATAATGAAACGCAAGTCTGTTGTGTTTTCTCAAAAAAAAAGAGTGAAATGTACACCCTTTCGGCCCATTTTGTTTGCCTTCTATTTTAGTGTGTATCTAGAGTTATGTATGGATGGTTGATATTACTTAGTAGCATGTAGTATCCAGCAGCCGTACATTCAGATTTCTAAGCATCTATCTGGCTAACATAATGTGTAAGAGCAGTTTATCCTACTGGTGTGTGGTGTTTTTTGAGTCAGGGAAGGTACTACATTAAGTCTAACAGGCTCAAGTAGAGAAGTTGTCCACATGTACATTCAAGAAGATGTTGCCTCCATCCTCATCGAATCTATAACGAAGTGCGCGTCAAGTATCCTGTAGAGCTTCATTTTCAGCGGTAGACTGTATGTTGCTACTCTCCATTAGAAATGCAGCACTTCCAGTTAAAGCTTGAGTTCTCTCCCTCTGCTTTAGAAGTACTCCCTCTGTCCCATAGTATATCGGCTGCTTATATTAAGGACCGAAGGGAGTAGTTGTTAGTCCTGATATAATTTTCTTGATGTGCTGTCTACAACCCCTTTACTTGATGCCGAATTTCCTTATGCTGAAGTGCTAGACAATTAATCATGTTTTTCAGATAATCGTAACTGTATTTTGTAGTTATTCAAGGGCTTGTTCGGCAATATCAGAAATAAAAATAAAATGTTACTCTGAGCTTATTCTTGCTGTCACATATTGTTGCAACCCAATTTCACACATCTTTCTTTAGAATTTTTCATCTGCATGTCTGTTCTTAAACACTAAACAGACTGTTTAACGCACTAGTGTATCTAGTCTTAAAAGTACATCCCTAAAAGATCAAATTCAGAATCATACTGTGGAAACAAGTGACTATTCATTTGCTCATAGAACATGAACCAGCAGGCTTGCTTTGATGACTTTCCCTTGTCCGGATCCACCCTCACACAAGCCAGCTAGCTCTAATATGAGGAAGACCAAGGTCTGACGATGTTGCTGCTTCTGCACTCCCATAGTCTGATCTTCAGGCTAGCATCCGTGTCGATTTTTGTTCTTATGGATCTGTACAATTTCCTCGTCTGGAATGTAAGGGGATTGAACGCCCCGGCTCATCGTACCGTGGTTAGAATTGTTCGCGCAACTCCCTCCCTGTTATCTGTTTTCAAGAATCCAAGATGGCTATTATTGACAGGGCTGCTGTTTCTGAAATCTGTGACCCTGAGTATGATTAGTTTGTGTCGCGTGTACGCTCCTGCTGTTGGGGCTAGTTCTGGAGGTAAAGACCTAATTCCAGGTTGTATTTACTATGATTTGGATATAGATTACTAGGTGCACTCTTCTATGAGATTGTTTTTGTGTTCGAGAATATTGCTGGTCATTTGGGCTGCTCCCTGAAGATCTTACTAGTGGAATTTGGCGCGCGGCGGCACGCCGCGCCCTTGGTGATAGTTTTTGTTGATAGTTTGTTTCTATTAAACGTGATGTTATTACCTTAGTAGCCATCCAATTAAGCAGCGGTAACCCGGGAAAAAAGCAACAACACTGTCATGAAAAACATTTAGCAAACCACAATCTAAATCAACACCATTCCGTACAATCTCTGTAACTATGTCACCACTAACTATGTATACTGAATGAATATCGAATACGTGCCTCGATTGTTAGATCCGTTCTTTCCCTTGTAGCTTTGATCTCACGTGAGGTTTGCATGCCAGTGTTGATTTCACCGCAGTTTTCTTACAGATACTAAAAAGAAGAAAGAAACCACATGAAAAGTTAATTACCTTTTCGAAAAAAAAGAAAAGTTAATTAATATGTTAGTAAATAGGACATGCAAACCGATGCTTCAAATTGATATTGTCCATGAATTTCCAAAAAATTAGTCAGGGCGATCCCTTGCAAAGAAAAAGCGCAAAGGAAACCTGTAAAATATAACAGAGCATATAGTACCTCCCATATGGCCATATTCTAAATGACAGCGTCATTACTTCACCCTTCCAATAAGAGAAATCTCATATGTGACCAATCACCAATTCCAGCAATTACATTGCTATTATCGTGGACATCAGTTTCCAAACTGGAACAAAGTTTCAACCAGTTCGGTTTAATCTAATATCAGGACAGGACATCCAAGAATATTTTACTATCAGGATGTGAGAAGCGGTGATTACTGACAAAGGTTCCAACGCAAGAAGCAACAATGAGAGAAAATAAGGATACTGGCCCTTGATCAATGCTAGGTGATTCTTCCCCATAATCGCCTGGTCGGACACTGGACTAATGTAACGCCCCAATTTTCGGGAAGCAAGAAACACACAGTTTTTAGAGAGCCAAAAATCAGGGTCAACAAAAACTTTTTTGAAATGCTTCACTAATGCTTGTGTTTCACTTCTGATTGCTCTGTTTGACCCTGTCTGTTTGTTGTTTGAGTTAACAACCACTGAAAACACTAACCTTTGAACTCAACTAATTTATCATATCTTTTAATTTTGGTGATCATGTCATGACAAGAATAATTATCCTTACATCTTCTCCAATCTCTTTTTGGCCAAACTTTTTCCAAGGATGTCTTGATTTTAAATACAACCCAAAAGCCTACTTTTTGAGAAAGTAGAAGTTTTCCAAAATCTAAGTGCTTTCAAAACTATGGAGATCTATATAATATCTCCTACTTATTTTACACCTTGATGTGTTGCAAGTATCAACCTATCCTATTCTAAAGCCCCTATTTTCAAAACACCCTTTTGGAAATGATACAAGTGGGAGATATATTACTCCTATGTTTCTTTTGATCAAACCTTTTGAAAAATAGCAAAATATGAGTGGAGGTAAAAAATTTAACATCATCTTGTCATGATTATGTGTGATCACTCCGCCACTTAATTATATTAAGTGTTATGTAATTTTTTTTGATTGTTATTTGTTTGTGTTTGAATTGCTTGACTTGAGTTTGTTATTTTATGAGTATGCATGTGGTGAGTGATTGTAGCATCATTTGATGCACATGTTTTGATTTGGTATCTAAATGTTTGTTTTGCTTGTCTTGCTTGAGTGGAATGTTTTACCTCTTTTAGAATTGTGGTGTTAATCTAGATTTTTTTCCAAAATAGCAAAAACTTTTGTTTGATTTTTGTCAACTCTTGCTTGGTTGTCATAGTTGTTTTCTTAAGTTGTTAGTCTTGCTTGAAAACTTTTAGTAGCACTTTTATAAAAATTCCTCTAGTTTAAATTTTTGTGACTTTGATCTTCTTGTTTGTTAAAACTTAGCCAATCTAGAGCCCTTGATTAAGCAACCCTTGTGTCTTCTTTGACATGCAACTTGACACTCTTGCTCACTGAACTTCATATTTCTTGGTTGTGCTTAGTTTTCCCCCTTTTGAGTTTGTTTTAACTTAAATCCATCTGTGTGTTTAGGGCTACTCAAAACAGTGACCATTTGGTCATTCTTCACAACTTGTGATGTTTTTAAAATTCTTTCCTCACTCCTTTTAGCCTGCAATCTTTTGCATCACCCCTCTTAGCTCATCACTCACTTGTTTGTGTTTAGCCCTTTTGATTATTTAGTTTAGGCTTGTTAGTAGTGTTAGTAATCCTTTTAGTTTTGGACTAAAAACCCCAAAAACCTAGCCTACCCGAATAACCACCCCACCCCTCTCAGCCACTACCCTCCCTCTCTCACCCCACTGACTTGTGGGACTGTCCTAGTCAGCTAGGGCCCACTGGTCAGCTCCCCATCACCCCTCTCCTCCACTCACCTCTCTTCTTTCTCCACCGTGGCCAATGGAGGCTCACCCCCTCCCCTCACCATTGGCCAGGCCACCTCATCCCGACCACACCCCCTCTGTCCACTCCTCCACCGCCCCAGCCCGCCAATGGGCAAGCCCCACGCCACCCCACTAGCCTCCCCTTGTCCGAAAACCCTAAAAAGGGTGAAACTCGTCCCACCCCCGACCCCGACCTCTCCATTCACTCCCCTGCCCTCCAGAGCACGCACACCACCCCTCTCCACCCCTCCCACGAAGCCCCGCTTGATTTCGAGCTCTCTGCAGCCCGAGAACGCCGGAGAAAAGCCGAGGTCACCGCCGGCAAGACACGGCCATGGCCGTCGATTCCCCACCCCTTTCTCTGCCATTTTCGGCTCACCAAGCTCCCCCTGGCTTGGGCTAACCCCTCCCCCTCTTCTCCTTTGCCCAGAGCCACCGTGGAAGCTGCGCCATCGTCGACCCGAAGAAAACCCGCCGCCGTCGCAGCCATGGTTTTTGGCGCTGCATGCGGTGCTTGAGGGCGCCGCCGAGCTCGCCGTTGCCTCCTACCCCAACCTCGACCCCTCCCGCAGCCCGCGTCACCCCAAGGTGAGCCGCCGTTGCCGCCGTGTTCCTCTGTCGCGAACCCACCATGCGAGCATGACGAAGACGACGACTCCCGGGCGCGCGCGTTCAAATTTTGGGCGCGAGCCGCGCATCGCGCGTAGATGGGCCGGCCTGCCCCCGCACGCGGCCCAGATCCGGGCAGGCCGTGGCCAGATCTGGCCCAGCCGCAGCCCAATCCTTTTTTTTTGCAGTAGTTTTATCTTTTTCTGTTTCGGTTAATTAGAAGTGTTTAGATTTATATGTTTGTGATAGATCTGTGCATGCATGTTAGTTAGGAGTATTTTTAGTGGGTGATGTGATGTTTTCTTAACCATGCAGAAGTGTTTTGGGACAAAAATAAATTGTATTTTGTGCTGCACATTTAATCTTGTAGAAAGTATGTTTTTTACTCTTTTTAGAATATCTTGAGCTAGGGTTATCCAAATGAAGTGAATCCAATTTCTACAGAAAGCTAAAATCCCTACCTTTGCATAGAAATTAACCTTGCATGCAGGAGATTCCTGAAACAGAAACAAAAGTCATTTTAGTTTCAGGACCAGAGGCACTTGAGGGATTTTTAGCTCTCAAATGGGAAGTGCTTTGGGTGCAAATCCAATTCCCCTAGTTTAGTATGGCTTCTAGCAGTACTGTGTTAAAAGTGTTTAATTTTTGGAGCAATATTTTAGGACTTGTGGATTTCCCCCAAAACAGCAACTTAGTTGCTAATGAGAGTCCATTTTTAATTGATTGTCTTTAATTGTTGGTGTTTAGGTTAGTCTTAAATCTTTTTGTCCAGAAGATGTTTGTGAGTTGAATTGCTTGCTGTTTTGTTTATCTACTTTAGATTGTTGTCAACCCGTTCCTTTGCGGAAGGTTTGTGGGTTCTATTAAATAACTCAACTACACCGTTTTAGCTCTTAGCCTTAAACTTGTAGGAACAATGGTGATACCATTGTTGGTTGCTTAGTTGCTTGAAGGTAGGTGTTCCTTGAGCTAGTGTTATGCTTTCATGTGAGTGTGCCAATGTGATAGTGGTAATGTTTGTGATTGAGATACTTTTGTCTGAAGTATTTCTTGAACTAGTTTAGCAGCCTCTTTTAAAATGATCTAATCACCCTAAGAGGTGTCTTGTTTTAGTGTTTAGTTAAAGCTACCTATTCTAACAATTAGGGTGGTTGTGTATACTTTCTTAGGTGTGTTTGATGTTTGTCTTAGCTATTAGAGCTTGATGCTTGTTGTTATACCTAAGTAAATTGCATGTTGTCGATTGTTAGCTTAGTGTCTGGTGAAATGCTTGTTGTCTATTATGTCATTGTGGCAATGTCTTATATTTTGAGCGACGTTCCTTTCCTTGTTTACGACGTTAGATACGATCGGGAAGGAACCGGAAGTGAGGAGTGAACCTGCGGAACATCAAGATCAAGACCAAGGACATATTGCTGAGCCAGGCAAGCCACCTCACCACCCTAATGAAATCCTATTATTTTTACAAGCATGTTTTGTTTTTCAAAATAAAATAACGCATGTTTTATTTCTTCTGTGGCATTTTGCCACCCCAAAACTATTTTACAAAATATTGTTTGGCCAAAGATATATCTACTAGTGTATAATAGGTTTTATAAAAATAAGTTCTTACTTGAGAAGCCTTCTACTGAGGGCGCCATCAAGAAAATAATATTTTCTAGTAGCATATCTTTATACTCTTACCTCAAAACTATAGGATGGGAGCCTGTTTTTGATGAAATGTTTTCGGAGAAAAACCCGAGTCGCTGGGAGCGATCGGCGAGAAAGTGCTTTATAAAACCCATGTTGCTGGGAGCAGATGGAGAAGTTTATGAAAACCCGAAGTGCTGGGAGCATTCGGTGAGTTTGCGAAAACCCGAGCTGCTGGGAGCAGTCGGAGGTGGAGATGTTGTTTTTGAAAAACAAAGTACTGCCCTAGCGGCCGCCCGAACAATTAACCTGTGCAACCACATTACCTGATATGGGTAGGGCTTGACTGGAAGCTTGTCTATATTAACATGGAGCTACCTCAATTTTCTTAGGGGGTGGCTATGGCCCCTGAACTGGTTGTCGCCTAAGAGAGAGGGACATAAAGAGAGTGGGATTAAGTTCGCCACCAGTTGCACCGATTAGGTCCCCTGTCATGGCGGTCTGACGCCAAGAGATGGGTCAAACGGTGCCGGGGGGAATCAATTAACCTAGTTGAAGAGGTATCTCTGTATTAGTATGGACATAGTGAACGGTCTTGATTAGTGTCCCGACGTTTGACGTATTGTCGTCTGGCAATCCGTGGGATGATCCGCGGCGGTGACCTATTTGATGTGGTGAAAGTGCACCCCTCTGCAGAGTGTAAAACTATTCGAATAGCCGTGTCCGCGGTCATGGACGGTTGGAAAGGCCACCGATCTAGGCGTATGGGTAAGTTTATGTTTTCAAAAGAAAATGGTTCTCGGTGGAAACAAGGAGGCATCAAGATGGTACCTGGGAGGTACGGCTTGGGAGAAGATGGTTGGTCTCGGGGAGACAACTCAGTCTGATCTCTTGGAAAGAAAAAGGGGAATCCCCATCCTAGTGTCTTTGAATTTTTTTGCAAAGTGTTTTACAAAAAGGTGGAAATAGTACATGCTATTTCAATATTAGAGAATTCTATCTCTAAATGTGGTTTTCATCAAAGATATAGAGATGTCGTATTCTCTATGTCTAAAAGCATCGATTACGAAAACTAAGCCCTATAGTATTATGTAGTAGATATCCCAGTTTTTGAAAAGTGTTTTATTGCATTACCATGACAAAACTTAAGCCTTGGTGTGGTGTCTTGCGAGTACGTAAATGTACTCATTGGCTGTGTCCCTGGATATTCAAATGTCCAGATTACAAGGAGGAGTGCGTCGACGACTACGCCAACTGAGTGTCACCGGTCAACTGCTCTGTGGGAATGCGTCTGGTTGTGACGAGGGCCGACGCTAGCCGCAAGCTTCCGCTATATCATAGTTAAGTTCGTCCTGCGTGACGATGATTGCCAACTTGGTCATGCGACCATCATTTATGTAAGTCTTGTACTATTCGAGTTGGATGATGTAACTTTGTATACCATGTTGGTTACGTGATCGCGATGCACTGATCATTGGGATCGTGATCTATTTACATAACGTGGGCACCTCGGACTGGTAATCTGAGGGGTCCTTACAACTAACAGCTTCAATATCTAACAGATTTTAAAAGTTTCTTGCAACTCCATAAAATATCTCATTTTCTCATTAGTCTTCTTTTAACAGGGCAACACAATACATCCAGCCATCAATTACATATGCCAAAGCGCAGGTTTAGTCCCCTTCTCGGATCCATTATATCTGCAATATATTGATTAAAGGTTGCGCTACTTGATCAAGGCAAGAAAGAACGCCCTACACAAGCATTCTAACTTTTAATAAAGGAATATAATAAATGAACCATTCCAATAGCAGAGACAAAAGAAAAGAACACGAAGTTCATGTGAGCACATAATAAGAGTCTCTACAATTTGCTCATGATAAAAAATGACAGTTTGCCTGAAAAGCAAGACTATTGACTACTGAAAGTTGGACCAAGGTAATAACGATAATGTACTGGCCGTCAGTGCGAAAAAATAGGTACTTTAAACTCCATATATGTTCCAATAAAAAAGAAGCAGCAGTAGGATCTGCCAAATAGTCCTGCATTATTACGTGTTCGTTAGAGAACGAAGTATTCATCAGCAACATTGAAGCAATTAGAATATTTTCAACCAATGTAATGTGTGCCAATAAAAGCACACATAATTATGAGAAAGATTCTTCGTCAATATTTACAGCATGCATGGAGATCATATCGTCTTGTGAAAAATACTTTGCAGCAGTGTAAGATCTTAAACTTCTGAACTCGAATAATACTGGAAAAGTAAAAGGACATATTAGAAAAATATATTATATGCAGACATTCAAGAGATAAAACCATGACATATTGGTACTATCCATGTTGATACATAAAGTGCATTCTTCATTTTTCCAACGATTGCTTCAAGCGTAAGTGTAATAGAACCGATAGGTTTTCGAGCCTAATTCTGAGACAAATGTCAATATTTTCATGGTAGAAAATTAAGATGCAAACTGTACTAAGAAATAAGCTTGTTGTAAGTACTGTGATGGGAATTCTTGTCTACAATTCAGGAGAGCATATAAATTTCCTGGAGTGTCATAAATTTAATAGATATGATTTACCGTAACAGGAAAAAATAAGGACCAGAAGATCAATCTTCCAAATAGAAAACGCATGGTAGGAAACAAATTTGACATGGGGAGAACGAAATATCCAGCAAGAACATTAAAAGGTGCGATTATTCATGTCTTTTTCTGATTAATTTGTGTACCATTGCCAAAACCTTATTAGCATTAAGCTGGGATAATTGGCATACCAATAGAAAAGGTAAACGGAAGTCAAACCATGTCCTTTGTGTCCTTAACATGAAAAAAATCGTACTATATGGAATTTAAGCTTTTAAAGGTATGAAAAACGAAAATAATCAAGATTTGTCGAAAAAATGATTGCAGCTTCCTGCTGCAGCAATTGTATTTAAACCTGGAGTGCGTAGAGATGACGTAGCCTTGTGCTAGTATGATGCTAATATCCCTGGAATATTTCTGGTGAAAAACAAAAATGTCAGAACACTCGGCTGAGCATATAAGCATGCATATATATGGCTTCATGAAAACTTGTAACTAAAAATATCACCTTCGGTCATAATTTTTTTTCTTCTTTTGATGTCACTTTGCATCGACTGTCAAGGCGAAGAATAGTGTGAACAAATAGCTTCGAAATCTTGTGGTAGATACAAAATGATGCACATGTGCTTTCTTGCATCCTTAACAAATGCAGAACCAATTAATGCCATACAAAAATAAGAACTAAAGGCCTCAATTTTTTGGCACAAATTCGTTGAAAAATGATGCACAATATTTTTGCTCACATGCTATTTCACTGAGCACCTGCAAAATAGATCACGTTAAAAACTGGGGAGACAACACCGGTCATATAAGAGAGCAATCTGAACTGATTCTTGTGGCCACAGAGAGAAAATTCAGAGTTGCAAGAAAGAAACTCCAGATCTTAAAGTAAGTAGGACAATGGAAATAAAGTTGACCCAATTAAAGCTTTGCAAGTTTTTGAACAAAGAACTAAAGCCCACACTAGACTGCCAAGCAGTAGAAGGACAATCAAGAAAGCATTGGGCATGTAGATAAGCATAGTCTGGGATGGAGCCTGAAACTTTGAATTTGCTATGATTAACAACAAAATCGCCTTATAGTCGATAGTTTATATCACAAAAAATACTACTAACTCTACACAATGTCAATTTATTAGTGGCCAAAAAACACAACAGTGGTACCTCTATCATATATGTATTCATGTACTAATAACCATCCATGCTCTTTTGTTGTATTATTTACATGGAAGTCAAGATTAAAGTATCAAGTCGCTAGGCACATCATCAACTCTTTTATGTATTGTAACTGCACTTTCTGTACCCATTTCGTTCCCTGGCTACTCTCCAAGATTTATATTTGTATGCTCCAAATGAAAAAAAAAACATGCAAACGAGTTTTCTGCAAGGGCTACTAAGTACATAGCATGGAGAATATTTATCCTAAGTAGTATTAAATAGGTATGGCCACAAATGAACATATATTCATTCTTGGATGCATCATTTCCGTACAAACCTGAAGAATTTCATTGAAGCCACTAATTCATGTCACATGAAACATAAACTGCATAAGTAGATGGAATGGTTGCCTAGTGGTGAAATAACTATGTAACTCAGCCGTGGAAAAACTTGTGAACAAATATTTTAGTATTAAAATGGTACTTACAGAGGCGGAATAGGAAGGATCATTGTTAAAAGTTGTACATGGTCCTGAAATTGCATCGCTTTGTCCTTGCCTGCCTTACCTGATCGCTATTAGTGTTAAAAACTGTACATGGTCTAGAAATTGCATTCCTTGCCTGACCATCTGAACACTAGTAGAGAACCCACCTATAGTACCGGTTGTAGATGGCCTTTAGTACCGGCCACACAACCGGTACTAAAGGGTCGGCACTAAAGGGGTAACCCTTTAGTACCGGCACCTAAATAAAACCGGTACTAAAGGGTCTCCACGTGGGCGAACAGGCGAGCTCGACCCTGAGGACCTTTAGTACCGGTTTGTAATACAAACCGGTACTAAAGGTTCCTGCTTTTTTTGCTTATTATTTCAGGGGGGTTTTGGTTTTTTTCTTTTCGATTATTTTTCGGGGTTTAGGGTTTCTGTTTTTTTCCTTTTCGCTCATTTTTCAGGGTTTCGGAGGAGATCGCGTATAAAGTACTCACTACACATATAAAGTAGTCATTATACACATACAAAGTACTCTCGTCACATATAAATTTAAGTACTCCTAATTAATTACAATGGAGCCGGTTCCCTTGTAGCATCGACTGTAGGGGGTGGAGGTGGTCTTTCGTCAAAGTAGAATTCACCGTGTTCATCTATGACATGTGTAAGTAAGAATCCCGCCAATTCCTCCGCAATAGCTTTTACGCGGTTGCGTGGTAGGAGCTGGCTCCGCTTGTTTGACATCTTTAAAAGAAGGAAATAAAATCAGCTATGATCGAAACTAAACACAATTGATGCATGGTGGCAAAATAAAAGTTGTGTATGATGTTCACGTACCTCTCGATTTCTTACACTCTTGACTCTCATTGACCTTCGTGTGAATGTACTCGCAAACGTAGTATCCACATAGTTCTGTCCCCTGTGGTTGTCGCAGACACCACTATATATACAAGAATATAATTTAATCAAATAATAATCAAGAGAATGATAATGGTATTAGAAAGATACACGTAGTAGTACTTACGTTGTTAGACTTGAACTCCAGCTTTTCTGGCCATACACCGCGTTCTTCCGCTTTGAACTTTCTGTAAACCCTGTCCGGAAAAGAAAATGAATTGAGTAGTTATTACTTATACTTTTGATATCCGGAAATGAACGAAAGAGGCTGATATAGTGCGATTGAAATTACCTCTTGAGCATTAGACGCACGCTTTTGTATTCATTTGATCTTTCCTTAGTGAGTCCCAGACTTCAACTTCTCCTTCCTCGAGTCTAATGATTAGCAGAATGTAGTGGAACCTGCGCACGTTTATATACGCAGGTATTCAGAACTTATCGATTACACTTATATCGGGGAAGCAAAATAGAATGTGTAGAAGACGGTAAAACTCACCCGAAGTTGTAAGGAAATAGTATTTCCTTTTTGGTACTTTGTCGCTTAAAGAACGTTAGCAAAACGTCCTCTGTGTTCACGGGATTTTCATCCACGGTCTTGACATGAACTTTATCCGGGTCAATGAAACCAATGTCCCAGATTCCTCGAGTCTGCATTCACGTATCTTCATTCTGCATAATTAGCGTACAAAAGAATTTTGTGACGATAATTACAAGCAATGAACGAGAGCTTATAACTATAATAATTAAATTACACGAATAAATTACTTACAGACAATAGCAGCTGATGAGAGATTTGTCGAGAGCACGTTGATTGTACATCTGAAAAAGTTCTCGGAACTCAACATGCACACAATATTCTCGGAAGTAGTGTTGTTCCTTAACCGCCGCCATGAGAGAGAATTTCCCTTCTTTTGCGGCGGTCATGTACCAGCGATTCAAATTCCATAACTGTGTTGTTAGCTGGCTCGGATTTTCCACCATAGGCAGCCCGAGTTCAAAATCAAATCGTGGGGCAATCTCCGCCATGGGGTAACCTGAGTCGCCAAGGACAACTTCTCCATGCTCGATTTCCCGAGTTTCAGAAGGTACAATGAGCGGGGCGAGCGATTGTGCTTCTTGTTCTCCGAGCTGGGCAACTCCTTTCCCGCACAATTTCTCTTGCTCATTCTGCGAGGAAAGTACCTTGTCAATACCTCGCTCGTAGTCTGAAATGGGCGGAGGTGGAGGGTCATATAGGTTGTCAACGGTTTGATCTTTTACCTCATTTGGTATAGTCTTCAGAAGTTCCTTTATGGGGTCAAGTCTTGCCTCCACTCTTTCCTTCTTTTTCTGCTCAAAAAAGGCTCTCGACCCTTCACGTAGGCTCTCAGCTATTTCCTGCTGAGTCATCTCAGAAGTTAACTTCTCAGGAGCCTTGACTTCCTTGGGGTTCTCAGGAGCCCGCACACTTTTTCCACGTTTCTTGACAGGGGTGGACGACGGGAACAGCTTCCGCTTTGTCAAGTTACTAGTGGGCGCATCAGTCGGTTGACGGGACAGCGCGGGAGATGGACTCGCGGCGGGATCCCAAACTTCGTGGGGGGAGGCGGGTGGACTTTGATGTGGTGAATGTCTAACGGGAGGAGTCGGTGGCCTTGGCTCCGAGTCTGGAAACTTGATGTATTTCTTCTTCCATAGAACGATACCAAACTCAACTTCTCCCAATGTCTTCTCGCCTTCAGCTCCAGGAAATTCAAGACGTATTGCGTTGAATCCCGGCATAACTTTCGTGACCCCGACACGAGCAAATCCAGGCGGAATCACACCAAAATGGAAGGTTTCTCCAGGTTGATGTCGTAAAGCATAGCCAGTCGCCACCGGACAAGTAATGTTCATCATCGGCGCATGTAACTCACAATTTGTCTTCTCCGTGATATCATCCACGGGGTAGTGAGCCGCCGATGGTTCAGCAACTGGTTCATCAACTGCAGGATCTTGTAGCTGCGTGGAACCCACGCTGCTTTTCCGCTGAGATGGGCAGGCATCGCCTGCAGGATCTTCTACTCGCAGTTGAGATTCCCTGGTCTGGGTCATTGAGGCCAGTTGCTTCTGCACATCCTGCACCGTGCGTTCTAATGCAGTAACCCTCTCCGCCTCCCTCTTCTTACTTCTGCAATGTTTTCTATAAGTTGCAACGTCTTCCGGAAACCCTTCAAGAAAACCAACCCCGCCTCCTCTGGCTCGACATCGCCCCCAGTGTTCTTTATTCCCGAGGGCTTGTGAAAGCTCGTCGTCCTCTCTATCGGGAACAAATTTTCCCTCCTTGACTAGTACTATGACATTTTTTATTTTTCTGATGACTCTTCTAATTTTTCTCCGCCATTTTCCCTTTGCAACAATCAGCCCTGTTTCTGGGTGCAACACTGCCCCATGCGCGAACAACCAGAACTTGGACCTGTCGGGCCAGTCATCTGTCTGTGGAGTGATCCCTTTTAGTCGCAGCTCGTCTTCATAGGCTTGCCACTTAGGCAAGGCAGTCTTGTAGCCACCTGAGCCCAAATGATGGAAATATTTCTTCTTCGAGGCATTCAACTTATTTTGTGTCGATCGGGCCACAGAGACGCCCGAATTCTTATACGCCGCAAATTCAGCCCAATCATCTTTTAGCTTCTCTAGATGTCCTTTGAAAACTATATCTTTGTTCCCATATTTTCTCCACAATGTGTTCTTCCAGTTGTTGAATTGCTGGGCCATCTTGCTAAGAGTCCACTCCTTGACTTTATCCTTCATCTTCTGTGGGAGATCTGCCGGTAGGTTGAATTTAGACATCATCGAGTCCCAAAGGGTCTCTTTAATTCTTTCCGAGATATTTTGCGCCTATGTTGGCTTTCTTCGGCTCATTCCATTCTGTCACAGTGATCGGGACCATGTCCCTTACAAAAACTCCGCACTGCCGTACATATTTATTGTAGATTCCATCGGGTTTCTCTGGTTTGCCTTTGAAGGTAACTTCGTCGATCGACAACGTTGCACCTTCCGGGAGCTTTAACCCTTGGGCCGGGCCTCGTACGGGGATTGACGACTTAGATCCAGAGGGCTGAAAGAAAAATGTTTCGTTAATAAGTGCGCATATAAATCAATTAATGCATCTAGCTATAGTGATCAACAAGACTTAATATATACCTTCTTCTTAGCTAGGGCATCGTCCGCCTTAGATCCAGACGGTTCTTCTTCGTCGTCGTCGTCATCTCTGAATTTTTCTAACTCAAGTCCCTCACCGGAGTCATTCAAACATTTCGCGCTGAATTCTTCGGCGTCTTCTCCGTCGGAATCTTCTCCATCGGAATATTCTCCATCGGAATTGGGTCCGGCAGCGGTGTTATATATTATTTGTTGGAGACGGTCTTCTTCCTCCAAATCTCGGACGAAGGTGGGGGCATCGTCCGCCATAGCTCAATGTCACTGCAAATTTTGAAACTTAGCAATATTTCTAACTTAACAATATTTCGAACTTAACAATATTTCTAACTTAGCAATATTTGAAACTTAGCAATATTTCAAACTTAACAATATTTCAAACTTAGCAATATTTGAAACTTAGCAATATTTGAAACTTAGCAATATTTCAAACTTTACAATATTTCTAACTTTACAATATTTCAAACTTAGCAATATTTGAAATTTAGCAATATTTCAAACTTAGCAATATTTCAAACTTTACAATGTTTCAAACTTTACAATATTTCAAACTTAGCAATATTTGAAATTTAGCAATATTTCAAACTTAGCAAAATTTCAAACTTTACAATGTTTCAAACTTTACAATGTTAAACTATATTTGAAACTTAGCAATATTTGAAATTTGCAATATTTGAAACTTTGCAATATTTCTAACTTTCAAAATTGCTAACTTTCAAAAATGCTAATTGAAACTTAGCAAGATTTGAAACTTTGCAATATTTGAAACTTGCAATATTTGAAACTTAGCAACATTTTTTATTTTGAACAACAAATTTTCATACTCATTTTAAACAAGAATTTTCATACAAAAATTACAAAAGTACAAAGTACTAAATTACAAAAAATGCTATCTATATTTTCATTCTAAGCTATCTATATTTCTGTTATTTTGCTATCTACAAAATGAATAAAATGCTATCTATATTTTGCTATCTACAAAATTGGTACAAATTTCTAAAAATGCTAAACAAAATTTAAAACTTAACTAAAAACAGTAATAAAAAAAGTAATAACAAAAAAATTGCTACTAAAAAAAAGACTTAGCTAAACTAAACTTAGCTAAAAAAACAGTACTCAAATTACTTAGGTAAACTAAACTTAATATTAACTAAAAAAACAGTACTAAATTTTTTTACCTTGATGTGGTACTGTGGTGTGGCCGGCCGGAGTGGAGAGAGAGCAGCGCGGTGGAGCACGCGCGGCGGCCGGGGTGCGCGCGCGGGGCGTCTGCGGCGTCGAGTGGGTGCGTGCGGCGGCCGGAGTGGGCGTCGTCGTCGACGTACGGGGGAAATGGAGCGGCGGCTGAGAGGGCGACGCGGCGGTCTCGTCGGAGTGGGCGCCCGGGGCGTCGACGGCGTGGAGCGGGCGCGGGGCATCGACGGCGTGGGGGCGTCGACGGCGCGGACGGCGGGGGGGCGTCGATGGCGTGGACGCGGCAGGGCTTCGCCGGCGTGGTGTCGAGAGGAGCGCGCGGGCGTCGTCGTCTTCTTCGAGCAGAGAGTTAGCGAATTTGGGGATCGATCCCCTGCTTTAACTGCAGAACAGGCCTTTAGTACCGGTTGTAGACTACAACCGGTACTAAAGGGTCTTTAGTACCGGTGGTAGACTACAACCAGTACTAAAGGTGCCTTTTGGGCCGCGGCGAAAATTCCCGCGCGCAGCCCAGCCCTTTAGTACTGGTTGTAATTAATAACCGGTACTAATGGGCTTTTTGAATTTTTTTTCTCTAGTTTTTTTTCTTTCTTTTGTTTTCTGTTTTTTATATCTATTTGGTTTCTATTTTGTTTTTTTCTCTACTTTCTTCTCTACTGCCACCAGGTGATGTCGCCGCAGTAGTCACCCGACGCGGACGCCGAGATCTGAAGATGGAGGAAAGCCATATCGGCGGGGGCGACGCCCCGATTCAATACTCTTCAGGCGAGCACGCCAACCGACGACCACCGCCGGGAGCAGGCCACACCACCTCTAGTACCTCCGCAGAAAGTTCAGAGCAAACCCAACCGCGACGAAGAGAGGAACAGAGGACACAATCTCCAAAAGTAAAACAAAGACTCTACCTATCTCCCATCAATGCAGAGACGATTTATCATACAACTAGACATCTACGTTACAACTTCACTAGTTCTAAATACTGGATAGAACAAATTAAGGTACAACTTGAAATTACGAAGCTTCAGCCTTCTTGCTCAGTGCTTCAACCCGCCTTCTTGCTCGGTAGAACGGACTATTCGTAACTTTCCTGTCAAACTTCTCTACAAGCGTGAGCATTTCTGCACGAATTTGGAGCGGGGTCCTATACGGAAACCCATCGCGGCATAGCTTCGCCCCGAGCAAAGCGAGATGACTCTCAGTGTGCAAAATTTCTTCAATTGGAACTATCCTACCATCTACCGGAAGTCCAGCGTCACTCACTCACTCACTCACACAAAACATTCCATCGTCACTCGGAGAGGCATTTTGGGCAACCAGTGGCAAGACGTCTCTGATGACCTGCGACCGTTCCAAACGGTTGCAGATCATCAGAGATGTCTTGCTGGACGGTTGTAGATCATCAGAGACGTCTTACCTCTGCTTGGATCGAAGTGGCGCTCAAACACAAAACATTCGGGTTTCCTAGCTATGCCCGACACTGAATGCAACGACATTCGACCGTGAATCAGTGTCGGGCTATAGCTAGGAGAAACCGTGTGTTTTGTTTCCCAGGTTACTCACTCATATATTCGGGTTCCCTAGCTACGTCCTGCAACCGTTTAGATCTCTCTTCTGAGTTTTCAGGACATAGTTACATAAAAGGTTTAATACATTATTACACATCAGCAACAACATCCCTATCTAGTGTTCACTTTTTCTTCTTGTGTGTCCCTTTCTTCTGATTGCGTCGTAGCCATGGACAATCTTCATCATTCAACACGGTGCTTGGGTCAGTTTTCACTTTGAAGGGCGGAATTTCAGCAAACTTATTGTAATCTTCTGACATGTCTGTCTTGTCCTCCACTCCCACGATGTTTCTTTTTCCTGAAAGAACTATGTGGCGCTTTGGCTCATTGTATGATGTACCGGCTTGCTTTCTTTTCTTTTTTTCGGTCTGGAAGACATGTCCTTCACATAGAAAACCTGAGCCACATCATTGGCTAGGACGAATGGCTCGGTTTTGTACGCAAGATTTTTGAGATCCACTGTAGTCATTCCGTACCGCTTGTCTATCTCTACCCCGCATGACAGGTTAACCCATTTGCATAGAAACAAAGGGATCTTAAAATAAGGTCCATAGTCAAGTTCCCATATCTGCTGTATGCAACCATAATATGTGTCCTTTGTTCCATCATCGTTTGTTGCATCAAAGCGGACACCACTGTTATGGTTAGTGCTCTTTTTGTCTTGGGTTTCCGTGTAAAATGTATTCCCATTTATCTCGTACCCTTGGAAAGTCAATATAGTCGAAGATGGTGTCTTGGCCAACAAGTATAGCTCTTGTCCAACAGTGTTGTCATTAATGAGATGTGTACGCAACCAACTGCCGAAAGTATCCACGTGTTTTTCTTTAATCCAGAAGTCAGTCTTCTCCGGGTATTCTGAGCGTAAAATATCCATGTGTTCCACGATATACGGAGCCACCAATCTGGAATTTTGTAGAACTGTGTAGTGTGCTTGAGTGAAAGAATGCCCGTCCATACTTCTTGTTGCTTTCTTTCCTAGCGTGCCTTTTCCACGCAGTCTCCCCTCATGGCGTGATTGAGGAACACCGATGGGCTTAAGATCTGGAAGAAAGTCAACACAGAACTCAATGACCTCCTCTGTTCCATAGCCCTTGGACATGCTTCCTTCTGGCCTAGCACGGTTATGAACGTATTTCTTTAAGACTCCCATGAACCTCTCAAAGGGGAACATGTTGTGTAGAAATACAGGACCGAGAATGGAAATCTCTTCGACTAGGTGAATTATGAGGTGCGTCATAATATTGAAGAAGGCCGGTGGAAAGACCAACTCAAAGCTGACAAGACATTGGACCACACCCGTCTGTAAACTTGGTAGAGTTGCTGGATCAATTACCTTCTGAGAAATTGCATTCAGGAATGCACATAGCTTGACAATGGGTACTCGAACGTTTTCCGGTAGAAGCCCCCTCAATGCAACAGGAAGTAATTGTGTCATAATCACGTGGCAGTCATGAGACTTCAGGTTTTGGAACTTTTTCTCTGCCATGTTTATTATTCCCTTTATATTCGACGAGTAGCCAGACGGGACCTTGATACTGCTCAGGACTTGAAAAAAGATCTCCTTCTCTTCTTTGGTAAGAGCGTAGCTGGAAGTACCTTCATACTTCTCTGAATTCAGGTTGTCTCTTCCGTGGTGCGAACTTTGCTGGTCCTGCCGTGCATCCGCTGTATCTTTCGTCTTCCCATACACGCCTAAGAAGTTTAGCAGGTTCACGCAAAGATTTTTCGTCACGTGCATCACGTCGATTGCAGAGCGAACCTCTAGGATTTCCCAATAGGGTAAATCCCAAAATATAGATTTTTTTTCCACAAGGGTACGCGCTTGTTTGCGTCTTTCGGAACATTTAGACTGCCAGGACCCTTTCCAAATATTACTTCCAAATCCTTGACCATGCCATATACAACATCACCATCACGGCGTGTAGGCTTCGTCCGGATATCTGCCAAACCTTTGAAGTGCTTGCCTCCGTTTCTTACGTGATGCCCGGTTGGAAGAAACTGACGATGCCCCATGTACACAATCTTCTTACCTATATATGCACTGTCAGTCTTATCTAAACAGTGCGTGCATGCCTTGTATCCCTTGTTCGACTGTCCTGAAATGTTACTAAGAGCAGGCCAATCATTGATGGTTACAAACAGCAACGCTCGTAGGGGAAATTCCTCTTGTTTGTACTCATCCCACACACGTACACCTTCGTCAGACCACAACTGTAAAAGTTCGTCAACTAATGGCCTCAGATACACATCAATGTCGTTGCCGGGTTGTTTCGGTCCTTGGATAAGCACTGGCATCATAATATACTTTTGCTTCATGCACAACCAAGGGGGAAGGTTATAGATACATAGAGTCACGGGCCAGGTGCTATGACTGCTGCTCTGCTCCCCAAACGGATTCAAGCCATCTGTACTTAGACCAAACCTTAAGTTCCTTGCGTCAGCTGCAAAATCACCAAACGCACTGTCGATTTTTCTCCACTGAGACCCATCAGCGGGGTGTCTGAGCATCTCGTCTTCCTTACGGTCTTCTTTGTGCCATCGCAACAACTTGGCATGCTCTTTGTTTCGGAACAAACGTTTCAACCGTGGTATTATAGGAGCATACCACATCACCTTCGCGGGAACCCTCTTCCTGGGGCTCGGCTCGCCCTCAATATCACCTGGGTCATCTCGCGCGATCTTATACCGCAATGCACCGCATATCGGGCATGCATTCAAATTCTCGTACTTCTCACCGCGGTAGAGGATGCAGTCATTGATGCATGCATGTATCTTCTGCACCTCTAATCCTAGAGGGCAGACAATCTTCTTTGCTTCGTACGTGCTGTGGGGCATTTCATTATTCCTCGGAAGATTCTTCTTAAATATTTGTAGCAACTCTTGAAATGCCTTGTCAGATATTCCATTCTTTGCCTTCCACTGCAGCAATTCCAGGGTGGTACCTAGCTTTTTCTGGTCATCTTCACAATTTGGGTACAACGGTTTTTTGTGATCCTCTAACATGCGCTCCAGCTTCGACCACTCGTTTTCAGTTACGCAGTTCATCTGTTCATCACGAATGACCTGATGAAGATCATCATCGTCGGACTGATCAACAATGACCTCATGCTCTTCCCCCATTGTAGTATCACCGTGTTCATCAGAGAACACGGGATAGTTGTCATCATCCTCTTCTTCAGGGTTTTCCATTATAACCCCTCTTTCTCCGTGCTTGGTCCAACAAAAATAATTGGGCATGAAGCCTTGTCGCAACAAGTGGGAGTGTATGGTTCTTACGCTCGGGTAATTCCTGTTATTCCGACATTCATCACATGGACAAATCATAAAACCATTCTTCAGCTTGTTTAACTTAACCACATCGAGAAAACGAATCATGCCATCAATGAACTCGGGACAGCGTCGATCACTGTACATCCATTCTCGGCTCATCTACATTACATAAATATATCAAAAACCATTACACCAGCTAAATAATGAATAGAGATACGTGACCAAATTAATTTATACAAGTTCATCACATTAAAATCAAAGTAGAGTAGTGCCCAAATGTAATACATAGTTCTCACGAAATCAGGGGACGGGACGACACTATATAAAACCATAAAATATTTCAATTCGAGCTCAAAATGCATATAAAACAAATGAAATCCCTAATTTAGTCATTTCATCAAACACCTTGCAAGCACAACCAAAATCAAACTTGCTAAACTTGCACGAAAATGAGCTAAACTTGAAAAGCCGGAAGAGAAGATGAAGAAGTTGCTAACCCTTGTATAGGGTGCCACCAATCTTGACAAATGTTGGAGAAAAAATGGGTGACCTAGAGCTTGGGAGGGCTTGGGAGAGAGGAAAAATGGGGTTGGGGTCGAGTTTCTCCAAAATGGAGCTGGCTCGGCCGGGGTGGAATATAGGCAGGACCTTTAATACCGGTTTTATTTACCAACCGGTACTAAAGGGCCTGCCGTGGGGCCACTGACCGTGGCCTGCAGGGCTGAACCCTTTTAGTACCGGTTGGCAATAGAAACCGGTACTAAAAGGTTTCCTTTAGTACCGGTTGTTCAGACCAACCGGTACTAAAGGTCCTCGCCGCGGGGCCCTAGCTGGCGCCCAAGCCCAACCGGTGTTAATGCCCCCTTTAGTACCGGTTTTAGTGGCAACCGGTACTAAAGGGGCGCACCAATGCCTCTGTTTCTACTAGTGGAACTTGGAAGCAAAGCACGAAGTGAAGAATCACTGACAGGCTGCACTAAGAGAAAGACGGGCAGAACGTACCTGTTACCACGTGAAGAATATGGGGAAGAGGTCCAGGAGGTCGGCAAGCTCACCAGGAACACACGAGCTAGTCGGGGAGGGCTGGGGCGGATCGGACGGCAGCGGGCTCGGCCGGAGTTGGGTACGCATCAGTCCCTCCACATAAAGACTTCAGACGTAACCCTAGACCTTGGCCAATTTCCCCTATCCCAGCTCCTCCCCATCGCGGCCGCCTCCGGCTCGACGCCGCCGCCGCCCTCCTCGCCCCTGTGGCCGCGCCGCCTCCTGCCCACGCGCCCGAGCTGGGATAGGGGAAACTGGGCAAGGTCTAGGGTTACGTCTGAAGTTTTTATGTGGAGGGACTGATGCGTAATTTCCGGAAGTGTTGGGGCCTTTTTGCAAAGCAGCGGGGGGCACTGTAGAACACTGTTCGTTTCCTACAGTAACCCCGATCGCTGATAGCTCGCCGATTCGGCCGGCTTTAATATACTTGGGGCACGGGAGAGCTCGGGCACGTGGGCAGGAGGCGGCGCGGCCACAGGGGCGAGGAGGGCGGCGGCGGCGGCGTCGAGCCGGAGGCGGCCGCGACGGGGAGGAGCTGGGATAGGGGAAACTGGGCAAGGTCTAGGGTTATGTCTGAAGTCTTTATGTGGAGGGACTGATGCGTAATTTCCGGGAAGTGTAGGGGCCTTTTTGCAAAGGAGCGGCGGGCATTGTAGAACACTGTTCATTTCCTACAGTAACCCGATCGCTGATAGCTCGCCGATTCGGCTGGCTTTAATATACTTATTATCCTGACGTCCGCGTCACCGACTACCTCGACCTCGCCGCGGAGACCGGCGCGGGCACGGGAGAGCTCGGGCGTGTGGGCAGGAGGCGGCGCGGCCACAGGGGCGAGGAGGGCGGCGGCGTCGAGCCAGAGGCGGCCGCGATGGGGAGGAGCTGGGATAGGAGAAACTGGGCAAGGTCTAGGGTTACGTCTGAAGTCCTATGTGGAGGGACTGATGCGTAATTTCCGGGAAGTGTAGGGGCCTTTTTGCAAAGCAGCGGCGGGCACTGTAGAACACTGTTCATGTCCTAGAGTAACCCGATCGCTGATAGCTCGCTGATTCGGCCGGCTTTAATATACTTAGTAATAATATCCACGAACAGTTCAGAGTTGCACATTTATCCTAAGTTGGTTCGGATGCTAAGTCTTAGTAGCGGAGAGGGCTAGCGGAGGCATTGTTGTTGCCTGGATTGATTGTGGGGACCCCGGACTAGCTGTCCGAAATACCCGATTATGAATAACACAACGATCACATGATCAGTCTGTCGTTGCTCATAATCCGAACTGGTACCAAAGTTATACATCCATTACATTACCGAATTTAAAGTCTGAGAAATATGGTCATACCGACCAAGTCTTACATAGGTGCCTTCAAGGGACAAACGATAACAGTGCAGCGGAAACTACGGTAGTCGACCAAAACGCATCTTGACACCCGACAGGCAGCTGACTTATGAAGATCCTATTTCGCATCATCGGCGCCATACTCCTCCTCCTGGTAGTATTCCTTGCAATCTGGAATCACACGAATGCCAAGGACGAAACCATTATGAGTACATTTGAATGTACTTCGCAAACTACCCCCGACATGAGTATGCACTAGCATCATTTTTATTATAATAAAACATTTATTTTTAGAAGACATCTCTATATCTTTGTTGAAAAAGGTAAGAAGAGATTTTTGAAACTTTTCCAGAAAGTCCATCATGTACCATTTTTCCAAAAACTCCTCCTTTTACCCGACCATAGCCTTCATGGTCAACAACACCGACCAGCTCATACAAGCCCTTTTGTATAGCTGTCGTGTAAACTCATTTAGTTTTCAAAACTCAACACTTTGCTCATAGATCTCGGTAGGGCCTCCCAACTATCCATGACCGAGAACTCGGCTATTCGAATAGTTTTACACTCTGCAGAGGTAGTACGCTTTATGCACACCCATTCGGTAACCCATCGTGTTAGCCACGTCCCGTCATACAAGGTGTATGCGAAGTTGGGTCGCCGACCCTAGCCTTTCCTTTGCTCACGTTAGTACAGGACCCTGCTGCTACGATACATTCCATCGACACTTAGTCCAGCCCTTCGGTACCTAAATGTGAGGACTCGTAGTTCTGTCTGGCGTTGCATGGTGGCAACTTCTATCCTCCTCATCCATTTGTGAGCGAGGACCCAGGTCAGGGTTAGGTCACCGAACCATCCCCCTCATGGAATGGAGTCATCTCCGTTGTTGAGGCATCCCATACTAAAATGATCAAACTATATGACTAAGCCCTGTCCCATATTTGGGGTAGGAGTGGTCGCACAAGTTAGGTTGGTCGACATAAGTACCCAGACACAATGAGCTTCTAAAGAAAACCAACACTGTCCACTTTCTCATCTTGCCGTCCCTTCGGCATACCGATATCCAACCAACGATACACAAAGGAGTTTTTGAAAGAAACATTTTCCCATCCTATAATTTGGTGCGCACTATAGTGTGCTTATATAGCTATGTGGCAAAATAGTTTTTCATATATTTTTGAAAACAACTTGCTTCGTATAAAACATGTATTCTCAAAATATCGATGCATCATATATATATGGGGTGCAAAGCTCAGAAAGTAGCTTGCTTTGCTCAGCAAAGAAACCCTGGTCTTGTTCTTCTTGATCAACAAAACCTCCCTCCTCGATCGCTCCGGCAACGTTCTCTTCTACTCGCAACAATTAAGCAAACGCAAACAATTACACAACTACTCAACAGAACATCACAAAAAGGCAAACAATCATTCTACAGAAAGCTAGTGACCTAAGGAAGACAACTCCATTGGATTTGACTCAAAAAGAGCTACTGTTTCCTTGTACATTTATTCTAGTTCAGAAGTTTAATAAGCAAGTTTTATTAACTATCTTAGTTCTGTCGATCACAAAAATACACCCTTTTAGTTTCATACAGTACTGATTAAATGTGATCTAACCCAATTGGATATAATTTATTTTGACTAAGCATTAATCAACTAAAATTAATCTAGTCCAGAAGTGACAACAAACTTCAATCTTAAGCTAAATTATTAAAGTTGCTTCATTAATTCTACAAACATTAGGGTAGATAACCTACTGCAATACTAAGCTAACAAAATTGGATTTATTATTTTTGGATCAACAGAGCATCAGAAACAAATAAGTTAAGCTAAATAACTTTCTGTACTCTTTTAATTATCAAGCCACTAATAATACTCTAAACAGGATGAAACTACTGTAGTTGCACAGACAATTTAACAGGCTTTCCAGAACAGTTGAGTTTGCTAAATTTGGACAACTAAATCTTGAGTTATGAATTTTCAAAGTGTGAGTGCAGTTTTGTGTTTCAGAGATTTCAAATAATCCTAATAAAACCCGGAGTGGATAATGTTGAAGGATCTGACGGGTGGGGTCTACCTGTCAGTGACTTAACGGCTAAATCTCGCGCGCGTGGAAATGTTTAAAACACTGACAGTGGGGTCCACCCGTTAGTGTTATCTCTAAGCGAAGGGGTATGCTGCCGTTGGATTGAAATCCAACGGCCCACGTTCAAAGCCGCCGGCGGCGACCTAAAACGGGCGGCACCGCCGTGGCCGTGGTTGCTCCGGTGGGCAGGAGCTCACCTGGGTGGGTCTGAGGCGGCGGAGATGGCGGAAAACGACGGCGCAGAGCGTGGGGCAAGCTTGGCGTGAGCTGTTCGTGTCGAGGAAGGCTTTGTCGACGGCGGCGAGTTCTTCTCCTTCCTCGGCCGTACTCCAACTCCGCCGTGTCCCCGGCGTAACTCCTGTGCACAGAAACCAGTGAAAAAACACGCGCGTGAGTGCGGTTACAATGGTGGTGACGGCAGTGTGCAGCGGAGGGATGATGGGTGAGAGGTTGGGCGTGGCCGTGATCGGCATAACCTTGCCGTGAATGGCGGAATGCGGGCGGCACGGCCGTGGGCTGCTGCTGCACGAGCAGAACGGCGTCGCCCTCCTAGCGATGCTCTGGTGGGGTGGAGTTTGAAGGGAGAGAGCGGTGGAGAGGTGCGAGTTAGGAGTGTGCTCGGCGGGGTTTAAATAGCCGGAGGTCCGGCCATGGTGGCCGTTGTGCGGGGAGGGGGTTAGGTGCCATTCGAGCACGCCATTTGCGGCTCCTGCAGTGCGGCAGCGTGAGTTAGGTAGCCGTTAGGGCTTGGGGGCAGTGGTGAGTTAGATAGAGGCGAGACAGAGCTCGGGGTGGTGACGGCCATGGACGCGGTCGCGGTGTTCGACGGAAAGCTGACGCACGCGTGGGCCAAAGGGCGTGACGCGAGCATGTCTCGGGTGCTTGCGCGAGGTAGGGGAGTGTCCACGTCGACGCGTGCTTGCCGGCGTGCAATGGGCGCGCCGTGGCTCCGGCGAGCTTCGTGAACGCGGCGGCTGAGGACTGGGCACCAGAGATTGCCCGGCATGCGATCTCCGGGCGCTGGCGTGGCCCAACGGTGTGTGGGGACAAGGCAGTGAGAGGGGCGCGACGACCAGTCGCCAGCCTCCTTTTCTTCTCCTTTTTGCAGGGCGGGGTCGGGCTGGAGGGAGAGGCGGCGTGGTCGTCGTCTGTTTGGACAGCGTGGCCACGCCCTCGAGTGAGATTTCACATGGGAGAGAGAGGGAAGAGAGGGGTGAGGTGAGGGTGAGCTGTGAGTGATTATTGTGCGAAATTCGAGTGGCAGATCCACTGATTTGGCTCGAGTTCATCTGAACTTCGATTCTTGCACGCCAGGTGTTCGACAGAACTCCTGAGTGAAGTTTAAATTTGAATTTCAATAAATTCTTTTCAAATTTGGTTTCAAACATAATGATCATTGTTTGTAGTTCTGATTTGGTATTTTACTTACATGTTTTAGTTGGTTTAACTAGTGATTGCAAGAAGTAAAGAAAGATACAAGAATTTAAAAGTAGGTTTTTGAAAATATGAATTTGAGAGGGATAAGTTATAAGAATAAAATGAGGGTGATTATATTAACACTCCTCTGAATTTTAATTAGGAGAAAATAACAATTTCTTGTGCTTTGCATTGTTGCTTAATATTTTTATTATGGTGTTCCAAGATTTTTATTCAAGCAAACAACACATGCAATCAAGAAAACAGGCAACACAAGCTAATTATGCAAAAGTTTTTGTTGGTTCCTAATTTTGCAGTCATGGAACATGATTTTACTTGTTACATAAAATTGGGATGTTACAGATCCTTCCCCCCTTAGAATAAATCTCGTCCTCGAGATTTGCTAGGCTTTGGGGTCAAAGAGGTCCGGGAACTCCTTTCTAAGGTAATCTTCGCGCTCCCAGGTTGCTTCCTCCTCGGAGTGATTAGTCAACTGGAATTTGTAGAACTTAATCTTGCGCCTCCGAGTAAGGCGAACATCCTCATCGAGAAGCTTGACGGGTCTCTCATGGTAGGTCAAGTCATGGTTTAGGTCAATGGAGAGGTGGTCGATGTTCTTGAAAACGTCGAGCTTGTCGGGGACTTCTAGACAGTTCCAGAGTAGAGAGATGTGGAAAATATCGTGAAACTCCGACAATTCCGGGGGCAATTCTAGCTGGTAGGTGACTTCTGCTCTTCAGGCAACGATCTTGAAGGGGCCGATGTAATAGGGTGCCAACTTTCCCTTGACATGGAAACGTTGCATACCCTTGAGTGGCGTCACCCGGAGATAGACATAATCTCCCTTTATGAAGGTGAGGTCACGGCGCTTAAGGTCGGCGTAACTCTTCTGACGGGACTGGGCAGTTTTGAGTCGCTCTCGGATAAGCTGGACTTGCTCTTCGGCTTCTCGGAGGGTATCGGGACCAAACAATTTTCCATCTCCGGTCTCAGACCAGTTCAGGGGTGTACGACACTTCTTGCCGTACAAGGCTTCAAAGGGGGCCATTGGCAGGCTGGTCTGGAAAATGTTGTTGTAGGAGAACTCTGCAAACGGAAGGCAGTCCTCCCACTTGGAGCCATAGGACAGGACACATGCACGCAACATGTCTTCCAGTATCTGGTTCACACGTTCAGTCTGGCCTCCGGTCTGGGGATGATAGGCTGTGCTAAAGGCCAAATTGGTTCCGAGGGCTTCGTGCAGGGCTTTCCAAAATCTGGAGGTAAACTGAGTGCCTCGATCAGAAAAAATCTTCTTGGGCACACCATGCAGACTCACAATCTGGGAGATGTATAAGTCGGCCAGCTGATCTCCTCTATAGGTGGTCTTAATGGGAATAAAATGGGCAACCTTGGTCAAACGATCCACGATGACCCAAATTGCATCATGGCCTCGGTTGGACCATGGAAGACCGGTGAAAAATCCATTCCGATCTCATCCCATTTCCACTCGGGGCTTTGAGGGGTTTGTAAGGACCCCTTAGACTACCAGTCCGAGATGCCCACGTTATGTAAACAGATCGCGATCCCAATGATCAGTGCATCACGATCACATAACCAACATGGTATACAAAGTTACATCATTCAACTCAAATAGTACAAGACTTACATCAATAATGGTCACATGACCAAGTCTACAAACATCGTCACACATGGCTGGTTTGACTACGATATAGCGGAAGCTTTCGTCTAGCGTCGGCCCTCGTCACAACCAGACGCATTCCCACAGAGCAGTTGACCAGTGACACTCAGTTGGCGTAGTCGTCGGCGTACTCCTGATCCTCGTCGTACATCTCCTCGTTGTAATCTGGACGTTTGAATATCCAGGACATAGCCATATGAGTACAATTACGTACTCGCAAAACCACCTCTAGGCTTAAGTTTTCATGGTAATGCAATAAAAACGTTTTCAAAAACTGGGATAGCTGCTATATATGACTATAGGGCTTAGTTTTCGCAAACGATGCTTTTAGACATAGAGAATACGACATATCTATATCTTTGACGAAAAGGACCACATTTAGAGATAGAATTCTCTATCGTAGATATAGCATGCACTATCTCCACATTTTTGTAAAACACTTTGTAAAACTTTTCAAAGACACTAGGATGGGGATACCCCTTTTTATTTCCACGAGATCAGACTGAGTTGTCTCCCCGAGACCAACCATCTTCTCCCAAGCCGTACCTTCCAGTACCATCTGATGCCTCCTTGTTTCCCCTGAGAAACCTTGTTTTCTTTTGAAAACATAAAACTTGCCCATACGCCTAGATCGGTGGCCTTTCCAACCGTCCATGACCGCGGACACAGCTATTCAAATAGTTTTACACTCTGTGTTCAGCCACACCACACCAAACGGTCATTCCGCCGTGTTCAGCCACGGTCCGCCATACGACAGTATGCGGGGGTTCGGATAACCTGATCAAAGCTTTTCACTATGTCGACCATAGTACAGAACCTCCTCTTCAGTGGGACTGGTTTTCCCAGCACCCAGTGGAGATGGCCATCGTATCGATCCAGTCCCTCCAAGCTACACTGCGCCATGACAGGAGGCCCACTGTTTGCAACCAGCAGCGATCTAGACTCGAACTGGATCCCGCATTTAGATAACTTGGTTCAGAGAGCCCCGCTATCCTAAGCATTCTGAGGCGCTCCGTACTAAGATAAACAAGTCTCCAGCTAAGCCCTACCCATCTCTGGTAGTGTGGTTGCACAGGTTAATTGTTCGGGCGGCCGCTAGGGCAGTACTTTGTTTTTCAAAAACAACATCTCCACCTCCGACTGCTCCCAGCAGCTCGGTTTTTCGCAAACTCACAGAATGCTCCCAGCCCTTTGGGTTTTCGTAAACTTCTACATTTGCACCCAAGAACATGGGTTTTATAAAACACTTTCTCACCGATCGCTCCCAGCGACTCGGGTTTTTCCTCCGAAAACATTTTATCCAAATCAGGCTCCCATCCTAAAGTTTTGAGGTGAGGGTATACAGATACACTACTAGAAAATATAATCTTCTTTATAGCGCCTTCAGAAGAAGGTCTCTCAAGTAAACATTTATCTTTATAAAGCCTATTATAAACTAGTAGATATATCTTTGGCCAAACAATAAATTTTTGAAAATAGTTTTGGGGTGACCACATGTCACATAAAAGATAAAACATGCATTATTTTATTTTGAAGACAAAACATGCTTGGAACAAATAGTAGGATTATAGTAGGGTGTTGAGGTGGCTTGCCTGGCTTGGTATTATGTCCTTGGTCTTGATTCTTGATCTTCCTCAGGTTCCCTCTCCACTTCCGTTTTCTTCCCGATCGTATCTAACGTCGCAAACAGGAAAAGGAACACACTCAAGACACAAGACAATGCCACAAGGACATAGCAAACAACAAGCAGTTCACTTAGTTACAACAACAAGCCACAAGTCCATATAGCTAAGACAAACAATACACACAACTAAGAGTGTATTCACCACCCTAATAGTTAAAAAAGGTAGTTTAACTAAACCCTAAAGAGAAACACCTCTTATGGTGATTAGATCATTTTAACAGAGGCTGCTATACTAGTTCAGGAAATACTTCAGACAAAAGTATCTTAATCAAAAACATTACCACTCTCACTTGGGCACACTCACATGAAAGCATAACACTAGCTCAAGGAACACCTACCTTCAAGGAACTAAGCAACCAACAATGGTAACACCATTGTTCACACAAGTTTAACGCTAAGAGCTAAAAAGGTGTAGGTGAGTTATTTAATAGAACCCGCAAACCTTCCGCAAAGGAACGGGTTGACAACAATCCAAAGTAAACCAAACTAAACAGCAAGCATATCAAACCACAAACAACTTCTGGCTAATAAACCTAAAACAATCCTAAACATAAACAATTAAAAACAATCAACTAAAAAGGGACTTTTGATAGTAGCAAAGTTGCTGTTTTGGGGTAAAATTCACAAGTCCTAAAATAATGCTCCTAAAATTACACCCTTTTAACCCAGTGCTGCTACAAGTCACACCAAACTAGGAAAATTGGATCTGCACCCAAAGCACTTTCCATTTGAGAGTTAAAAATGCCCCAAGTGCTTCTGGTCCTGAAACTAAAATGGCTACAACTCTAATTTTAGGAAACTCCTGCATGCAAGAATAGATTCTATAGAAATATATGGATTTTATCTTTCTGCAGAAATTGGATTCACTCCAATAGGACACTCCTAGCTCAATATATCCCCAAAAGAGTGAAAAACAAACTTTCCACTAGATTAAAAATGCAGCACAAAATAGAATTTATTTTTACTCCAAACCAATTCTGCATGTTTAGGAAAACATCAGGGCATCTACTAAAAATGTTTCTAAACAACATGCACACACATATCTAATACAAATTAATTAATCTAAACACAAACATAAAAACAGAAACAGAAAAGAA
Source organism: Poa pratensis (assembly GCA_947311845.1). Classification (NCBI taxonomy): domain Eukaryota; kingdom Viridiplantae; phylum Streptophyta; class Magnoliopsida; order Poales; family Poaceae; genus Poa; species Poa pratensis. Next base: position 21,215,228 of record CAMZMU010000035.1, read on the forward strand.
TAAAATCTACGAAATAAAAACGAAGACGGACCGGGACTGGGCCAGATCTGGCCGTGCGCGGAGCAGGCCGACCCAACTACGCGCGCAGCGCGGCGCGCGCGCGGCAAACGGCCAGCGCGGGCTGGGTTCAAACTAGGCCGTCGATCCATGGATCGACGTTCGCCTCCATCGTGACGGACGCAAGGACGAGCTCGAGGTCAGGAAGACGGCGACGGCGAGAAGCTCACCTAGGGCGTGAGCATGCGGCGTTGGAGGGTTGCAGATGGCGGAGTGGGTCAAGGGAAGGGTGCGGGCGTGCGTGGCTTCAGCGGGCATGGCCGGAAATCATGCCGGCACTGGACGCACAGACGTGTACCAAGAGGGGAAGTTCCTGGACTGGGGGCTGACCGACGAGGGCGTCGGTCTTCTAAGGGGGGAAGGATGTGAGATCCTGGCTCAGGTCTCAATAGGATTGATAGGATACTCATGTCAACAAGTTGCAACTTCTTTTCCGGAAGCTCATCTGGAAAGAACTCCGAGGTTAAGCGTGCTTGGACCGGAGCACTCCAAGGATGGGTGACCGACCGGGAACTGGTTCCCGGGTGCGCACGAGTGAGGACAAAGTGCGCAGAAAAGACTAGTGTTGATCTGTGGGCCAGTCTGGAGATCCTAGAGAGCTGCCAGGGGTGACAGGCCTGGCCCAGGGGTGGCCGGGGTGTTACAGCAAACGAGAGAAGGTGGGGGAGTTAGACCTCGACAAGGGGAACTCCTTGGGCCAAAAATGGCGGGGAATGGAGGGAAGAAACAACGGCCACGACCATGTCTTGCCGGCGGCGACCTTCGGGTTCTCGGAGGTTCCCGAGCAGCCGAGGGCACGGGGACGGGCAGGGCTTCATGGGAGGGGTGTGGGGTGTGGTGTGCGTGCTGGGGGAGGAGAGGGATAGGGAATGAGCACAGGGCCGAGGACGGGCAGGGGTCGTTTTCTAGGGTTTTCGGACCAGGGGGTCAAAGGAGGAGGAGGGAGCGTGGGCACTGGCTGGAATGGGCGGTGAGGGAGTGGGCAGGGTGGAGGTGGTTGGGAGGACGTGTCTTGGCCAGTAAGGGAGAGGGGGAGTGATCACCCATTGGTCATCTTTGGAAAAAGAGAGAAGAGGAGTGGTGGAGGTGGTGTGGTGGGGGTGACAGGTGGGTCCTAGCTGACTAGGACACTCTCTTATGGCCAGAGGTGAGATGGAGTCGAGGGAGAGAGAGGGGTGGCTGACATAGCTAGGTTTAGGGTTTTAGACAACACTAATTGAATTTCTAATTTTTACTAACAAGGCTAAAAAAAATGACCAACACATGTGCTGATCAAAACAAGAGAGGGTGACCTAATTTAGGTGTTGCAAAAGTTTTCAAGGCTGAAAGAAAGAAGAAAGAATTTTAGAAACTAAGCAAGTGGTGAAAAATGACCAAATGGTCACTGATTTGAGTAGGTCCAAATGGAACAAGATGGTCAAAATGCATTTCAAAAGTAACACTAGGGTTGCTTAATCTAGGGCTCTAGATTTGCTACGTTTTAAGAAACAGGAAGATAAGTCCAGAGATGGGTTGGCCAAATTTTCTTCAAGATTTTGAATTGCTCAAGGTGGCGATGATGCCCAATTAGGTCACACATGACCGTGAGCATGTCAGGGATTTTTCTCAAGATTTTAGGAAAAATACTTTTGTTCACACAATAACTTAACAACCAACTCTCATTGAAACAAGTCAATATCATTATTTAACACAAGCAAATCAACATAAATCCATCCATTCAACAAGCCACAACAAACAAGCAAATTAATATCACAACCCATACCAAAACACTCAAAGAGTTGGTGAGATGGTGATCAGACACAAACAAATAACAATCAACAATTTACATACCACTTAGTATTATTAGGTGATATAGTGATCACACATAATCATGACAAGATGATGTTAAAAATTACCTCAACTCATATTTTGCTATTTTTTCCAAAAGGTTTGATAAAAAGAAACATAGGAGTAATATACTCCCACTTGTATCATTTAAAAAAAAGTGTTTTGAAAATAGGAGCTTTCAAAATAGGATATGTTGATACTTGCAACACATCAATGTGTAAAACAAGTAGGAGATATTATATAGATCCCCATTTTTGAAAACACTAAGTTTTTGGAAAACTTCTACTTTCTCAAATAGTAGGTTTTTGGGTTGTTGCTAAAATCAAGACATCCGTGAAAAAGAGTTTAGCCAGAATAAGATTTGGAGAAGATATAAGGATCATTATTCTTGTCATGACATGATCACCAAAAATTAAATGATAGGTTCTATTAGTTGAGTTCAAAAGTTGGCGCTTCCAGTGGTTGTTAACTCAAACAACAAAGCAGACAAGGTCAAACAGAGCTATCAGAAGTGAAACACAAGCATTAGTGAAGCATTTCAAAAAAGTTTTTGTTGACCCTGATTTTTGGCTCTCTCTAAAAACTGTATTTTTCTAGCTTCCCAAAATTGGGGCGTTACAGGGTTGAAGCAATCAAGCGGGCGCTGATGATCAGCTTTGACCCGCTGACAAATATCACACTTGGCGACAAAGGAGCCAATTTCTCGCTTCATCCCATGCCACCAAAATTTCTCACGAAGGTCTTGGTACATCTTGGTTCCACCAGGGTGGATCGAGTATGGGGTATCGTGGGCTTCCTTTAGGATCAAGGTCTTGAGCTTTTCATCATTGGGCACACAGATGCGTCCATCAAATCTCAGGACTCCCTCGGCATCCACGGCAAAACCGGGTGCCTTATCAAGGGGAATCTTCCTCTTAATCCCTTCAATACTCTCATGGTCTAACTGGGCTTCCCTGATCTGGTCAAGCAGGGTTGGGGCTAACTCGAGATTCGCGAGGTAACCTTGGCTGACAAGCTCTAGTCCAAATTCCTCGAACTCCTTGTATAGGGTTGGTTGCTCGGCCTAGATCAGGGCATTCAGGGTACAGAGCTTGCGACTGAGGGCATCGGCAACAACGTTGGCTTTTCCGGGATGGCAATGGATTCCGATATCATAATCTTTGATCAGTTCCATCCATCTCCGTTGGCGTAGGTTCAACTCCTTCTGGGTGAAGACATACTTCAAACTCTTGTGATCAGTATAGATCTCGCAGCGATGACCCACAAGATAGGGACGCCACTTCTTCAGAGCAAACACTACAGCTGCTAACCCCAGGTCATGGGTTGGGTAATTTTATTCATGCGGTCGCAACTGTCGGGATAGGTAAGACACCACCTTTCCTTCTTGCATCAAGACGGCACCGAGCCCGAGACGTGAAGCATCACAATACACGTCGAAGCTCTTGGTGACATCTGGCATGATTAGGATCGGGGACGTGGTTAGTCTCTTTTTCAGCTCTTGAAAAGCGTCCTCACATTTCTGGGTCCATTCAACTTTTTATCCTTCTTTAACAGCTGGGTCATGGGCTTGGCGATGCTGGAAAATCCCTCAACGAACTTGCGGTAATAACCCGCTAATCCGAGAAAACTGCGGACTTCAGTCACGCTGGTGGGTGATTTCCAGTCTACGAACTGATTCGATTTTCTCTAGGTCTACGGATACTCCTCCGGCAGACACAATATGTCCGAGAAATGACACTTCACTAAGCCAAAACTCGCATTTGCTAAGTTTGGCATAAAGTTTGTGCTCTCGGAGTGTCTCCATGACTAGACGCAGATGTTCAGCATGCTCTTCTTTGGTCTTGGAGTAAATAAGGATATCGTCTAGGAACACTACCACGAACTTGTCGAGGTATTCCATGAAAATCTTGTTCATAAGATTCATGTAGTAGGCTGGGGCATTGGTCAGGCCAAAGGACATAACGGTATATTCAAATAAACTGTATCGGGTGGTGAAGGCAGTCTTGGGTATGTCTGACTCTCGAATCTTTAACTGGTGATACCCTGACCGAAGATCGATCTTGGAAAAGACTCGGGCTCCGTTCATTTGGTCGAACAAATCCTCAATCTTGGGCAGAGGGTATTTGTTCTTGATGGTCACGTCATTCAGCTTACGGTAATCCACACACGACGTGTGGTACCGTCTCTCTTGTCCACGAATATAATGGGCGATCCCCATGGTGAAGCGCTGGGACGGATGAGACCCTTGCTGAGCATATCAGCCAACTGCTTCTTCAATTCAACCAGTTCTTCCGGATTCATCCGGTAGGGTCTCCGAGATATCGGAGTTGTTCCAGGAATAAGCTCAATCACGAAGTCAATATCTCGGTCAGGTGGCATACCTGGCAATTCGTCCGGAAAGACATCTGAGAACCTGTGAACAACTCGGATCTCATCTAGGGCTGGTCTGGATTCCTTCATGACATCGGGGCGAGATATTTCTCCTTGGACACATACTCCACTTCTACTCCTTTGTCAGAGGTGAGGGAGACAGCTCTTCGGGCACAGTCTAAACGGCCATGGTACTTAGCTAACCAATTCATGCCAAGTATGACATCTATGCCTCGGGTTCCCAAGATGATAAGGTTCGCAGGAAACTTTCCTCCGCTGATCTCTATGGGAATCTCAGGATAAAACTGCTGGGTGTCTACTGCGGATCCTGGGGTTTGTATAAGCATAGGCTTGGGCAAGAGATTCCCTACTAATCCTCCCTTGGCCACAAACTCTTCAGTAACAAAAGAATGGGTGGCACCGGAATCAAACAAGACAGTTCCAGGCACGGAGTTGACAAGAAACGTACCCAGAA